>CM008283.1:19772839-19829875 GCA_002319775.1 Fagopyrum tataricum | reverse complement strand
GTGTATAGATTACAGAGAGCTGAACAAGGTGACCATCAAGAACAAGTATCCATTGCCGCGCATTGATGACTTGTTAGATCAGCTTCAGGAAGCGACTGTATTCTCCAAGATTGACCTGCGCTCAAGATATCACCAGCTGAGGGTGAGAGAGCAGGATGTACACAGGACAGCATTCCGGACCAGATATGGACACTACGAGTTTGTAGTGATGCCATTTGGGCTTAGGAATGCCCCAACAGTTTTTATGGAGTTGATGAACAGCATCTTCATCGACTTCCTGGATCAGTTTGTGGTGGTCTTCATAGATGATATTCTGGTGTACTTTCGCAGTAGAGAGGAGCATGCAGGACAGCTGAGGACTGTATTGCAGATTTTACGGGATAGAGAACTTTATGCTAAGTTCTCTAAGTGCGAGTTCTGGATGCCAGAGATAGCATTCCTGGGTCACATTGTTTCCGCCGAGGGAATCAAGGTTGATCCGGCGAAGATAGAGGCAGTAGCAGCATGGACTACACCGACGAACGTCAAGGAAGTATGTAGCTTCCTTGGCCTAACCGGTTATTACAGACGCTTCGTGGAGGAATTTTCTGTGATTGCCCGTTCACTGACGAGTTTACTGAGGAAGACTACCAGATTAGTTTGGTCTGATCAGTGTATGCAGAGTTTTGAGGAGCTGAAGAGACGTCTGACTTCTGCTCCTGTTTTGGCACAACTAGAGGGTACAGAGGATTTTGTGGTATACAGTGATGCATCCAAGCTAGGCTTGGGATGTGTATTGATGCAGCAGGGCAGAGTGATTGCTTATGCGTCTCGACAACTGAAGACGTATGAGGAGACAACCCGACTCATGATCTAGAGTTGGCAGCGGTAGTTCATGCACTGAAGATCTGGAGACATTACCTGTATGGTGTTACATGTCAGATCTTCACAAACCATCAGAGTCTGAAGTACATTTTCATGCAGCGGGAATTGAGTAACCGCCATTGTAGGTGGCTTGAGCTGATCAAGGACTTCGATCTGGAGATTTTTATCATCCGGGGAAGGCGAACGTTGTCGCCGATGCCCTGAGCAGGAAGATGCCTCGAGAGCAGGCGATTGCGAGATTGACAGTACAGTCTCGGTTATAGAGAGACCTGATCTGGGTAGAGCTGGACATCTAGTTTCCTGATGAGGATGCCCGGTTGAGTACTTTAAAGGTTCTTCCTGATTTGTTGAGTCAGATCCAACAGAAGCAGGAGACCTGCCCGACACTGACGAGGAAACGAGAGAGGATGTCTCGGGATGAGGCACCATAGTTCCTTCTGGGAGCATATGGAGTGTTGAGGCGCCGAGGTCGCGTATGTGTACCTGCTGATGCAGATGTACGTCAGAGGATATTACAGGAGGCTCACTGTACACCTTACTTTGTACACTCAGGTACGAGTAAGATGTATCAGGACTTGAGACATTCATATTGGTGGGGAGAGCTGAAGCCCGATGTGGCTAGATTTGTGGCACAATGTGCGACTTGTCAGCAGGTCAAGATAGAGCATTGCAGACATGGAGGTGAGCTCCATCCACTTCCTGTTCAACAGAGGAAGTGGGAGGACGTCACCATGGACTTTGTGACCGGGCTGAGACCGAGCCGGAGGTTTGATGCTATCTGGGTTATTGTGGACAAATTGACGAAGACGGCACGTTTCATCCCTATTCGGGAAACGTGGCCGGTGAGCAGATTAGCAGAGGAGTACACTAGGCAGATAGTGAGACTCCATGGTGCACCGAGGACGATCGTCTCAGACAAAGATGGACGATTTACCTCGAGGTTTTGGCAGCAGATTCAGACTGCCTTGGGGACGAGTTTACACTTTACTACTGCGTTTCATCCTCAGACAGATGATCAGTCAAAGAGGACCATTCAGACACTGGAGGATATGCTGCGAGCTTGTGTGTTGGACTGGGGACAAGTGTTGACGGATTACCTCCCACTAGTTGAGTTCTCATACAACAACAGCTGGCATGCATCAATTGGGATGGCCCCATATGAGGCACTGTATGGACAGAGATGTCGTACTCCATTATGTTGGGATGAGCCGAGCACTGGTAGTGGGTTGACACCTGATCAGATTCAGGATGATGTGGCTCGAGTAGCACTGATTAGAGCGGATGCTGACTGCCCAGAGCCGTCAGAAGTCGTATGCAGATAGGAGGCGCCGACCTCTAGAGTTCAAAGTTGGAGCCCATGTGTGGCTGAGAGTGTCTCCGACACGAGGTGTTAGACGTTTTGGAATTAAGGGGAAGCTGAGTCCCCGATATGTCGGACCGTTTGAGATTCTGGATCGGGTTGGGAGCGCAACATACAGATTGGCCTTGCCTCCGAGGTTAGAGGGTGTTCACCCTGTGTTTCACATGTCTCGGCTGAGGGAATATATACCAGATCCGAGACATATTGTGAGTTATGATGATTTGGTGGTTGAGACGGACCACACTTTTGTTGAGCATCCGATTGCAGTCCTAGAACGAGGTATGAGACGCCTGCGTTCGAAGGACATTTCTACGCTGAGGATACAGTTGTCGAGACGTGGACCTGATGAGGCTACATGGGAGACTGAGGATAGTATCCAGAGGAACTATCCAGAGTTCTATGCCGAGATAGATGTACTAGTAGGATGGACGAGTATATCTTAGTACTATCTTGGTGAGTGTTTTGCTTATGTGCTTATATGCCATGCTGTGTTTATTTTCGTACTAGTTGTGATGTGATGTGTGATCTTATTAGATCTTGTTATGCTAGTGCGATTGTTTATAGCTGGAGATGGTTCTTTCCTCCATGCTATTGTGATGTGATAGGTTTAGCTGGATATGTTATTCCTCCATGCTACTTTGGTGAACATAGTAGTGTTGGAGATGTTTTTCCTCCATGCTTGTGGTTATGTTGATGCGTTGGCTAGAGATGTTTTTCCTCTATGCCCTGGGTAGATGATGATGTTTTGGCTAGAGATGTTTTTCCTCTAGGCCCTGGATAGTATAGTGATCTTATGGCTGGAGATGATGAGTTCCTCCATGCCCCTGCTTGAGGTTATAGAGTGATATAGGTTGATACCATATGAGCGGAGATGTGATTCCTCCGGTAGAGAGAGAGAGAGAGTTATACCTCGGCTTTTGAGTCCGAGTGGGTTCAGGACTTTACAAGTTTCGGGACGAAACTTGTTTTTATGGGGGAGAGGTGTAAGAGCCTTAGTTTTTGGAGCCACTTTGGCCTTAGCCGCCCCCGCGGGTTCATGGAACCGCCCCTGCGGCTCGTCCGTTGTTCCGCCCCTGCGGCTCAGGGAACCGCCCATGCGGTTTCCTACAGCTGCAGCTGGATTTGTTGACTCTTTGACCGTGCTTTACCTTCTCCTTTCCTTCCTTCTTACGCTTCTTCTTTGGCTGGATCAAGGGTTTCATCCTCACTCTATTCCAGCCCTTACGTCCTTCTTGCTTCCTCTTTCCTCTCCTTGATCTTGTGTGTGAGTTTGTCTTGAAGTTTGCAAGAGAGTTGGTTGTGTGGATCGTTGAGGTTGATGTTATGCTTTGTGCTGAGCTTAGAGGCCAGTTGTGGTGTGGTTTTGTTCTTCCTTGCAGCCTAGGACCACAAGTGTGGTAAGTCTTCTTCTTCTTCTTCTTCTTCTCTTCTTCCTTTCTTTGATTCCATCTTCCTTAGCTTAGGATTAGATGAATTGATCATAGATTGATGTTGGAATGTGTATGTATATGTATGTGTGTGACTTTGGAATGAAGAAGACTTGATTTGATCACTTGAAGAGTCAAAGAGGAACCGCGATATCACTTTTTGCATTGTCGCCGCCCCCGCGGTCCAACGAAGCCGCCCCTGCGGGAACCATGTCACCGCACCCGCGCTTGGAAGCCGCCGCCCCTGCAGGAGCCGTGTCACAGCGCCTGCGCCGTGCCTGCGGCCGCTGTCACCACGCTTGCGGCCGTTGTCACCGCGCCTGCGGCCGAGCATTGCCGCGCCTGCGGGTTGCCTGTTCCGCCCCTGCGTCTTTCCGTCACGCAGGTGCGTCATGTCCCGGGTCTAGCTAGAGTTGGGTAGATCATTTCCTTTCCTAGTATGAGCGGTTTTGTGGCATGCTAGGTACGTATATGAGGATAGAATGAGGATGATCATGATATCGTTTATGCCGGTTATGGCTTTGAGGTTTATGAGTTAGGATACGATCCTTATGGATCCCTTGGGTCTAGGGGTGACCCTTCTGATGGATATGAGTTTGATATATGGTTATGCCTTGTTATTAGGCAGTGTTGATCTCCAGAGTTGGAGCCGATCGGGTTTGAGACTACGACGAGGTTGAGGTAAGTTCATAGGACTTACTTAACTACCATCCATATATTGGATGTGTGCATGAGTGGTGTGTGTGTTATATGATTGATAGCATGTATTGTGTATCATACCTATGGTTTAGTGACTGCCCATTGTAGGGCCGTGAGAACTTGTCCTTTCATCCCGTTGGGAGTCTGGAGGTTCTCTACGGGCAGGCAAGTCTAACTTAGTGGGTCGGCCACCTGCACCACTCCCATAGGGTACACGGGAGGTGGGACCAGATCACCACTCCAGCTGGCACCATCCCCGAGATGCGAGGGTTATATTCCTCGTGTCACATATATTCATATTGATATACGCTTGAGTGACTGGATGTTATTAAGATAATAAACCGGGTAAATGTGTGATAGCATGGTGATGTGTTTACTATTCATTGGTGTGTGATTGTGTTGTAGATCCTTTGCAGGTTAGGAGAGCTGCAGAGTGATCCAGAGTGGATGATCCAGAGTGGATGACTCCGTACATTGGGTCGTTATCGTGGGATATGGGGTCTTTTGTGATGTACAGTTGTGTTTTATTTGTACTCAGCGGTACCTCTGTATTACCTTTTGACATATATATATATATATATATATATATATATATATATATATATATATATATATATATATATATATATATATATATATATATCAGTTTCATGTTTTGTATTTAATCTATATGTGCCTTGTTGTAAGATTCAGTGAACTTGTTGTCAGGCTAGGGTCAAGATCCATTGTGAGATCCTAGCCCACTAGCACCTCAAGTCCTACGGATTCGGGGTGTTACAAGTACCAACGACACCTACAAATCGGAGGTAGGGTGACACAAATCCAAACCCGTGGATATCCGCCTCCAATGGAAGAATTTCAAGATTTTTTTAATATGTTCAATTCTCGCGCACCTGTCTCCAGTTACGCAGGCAAGCACACCAAATACGCGATTTTTTATTTTTATTTATTCATGTTATTTTGTATTTTCAAATTGTGATGTAATTTCTAATTTTTTTAACTTAATTAAATATTATGATTAATAAACGATTTAACTTAGTTTAGGAAAAATAATGCCCATATTCGATCATAAAACGACCAAAGAGGCAATTTTTTATTTTTATAATGTCATTTGCACGAAAAAAAATTACTAACGGAATTACGAAAGTAGATTTTGCATCCGCCCCAACTTGGGGCAGATGCAGAATCCGCTTCCGCACTAGATTGGGGCGGAAGCGGCTTCCCTATCCACCGAACCCCAAAAATTTTCTCTTCCTCCGCCGTTGCCCTTCGTCTCCGATTTCCCGCTGCCGCCTCGTCTGTTGTTGCCTATGCCGCTGCCGCCCTTCGTCTCCGGTGAACAACTTCTTCGTCGTTTTTTTCTTCTTATCCCGTATCATCATATACACATGGAGGATTCGGATTCTCCCCCTAGGGCTAGAAGAACACTCAAAGAACGGTTTAAGGTACGTTTTCTACGTTTTTATCTATTTTTTGTTTATTTTTTAATTTTAGGCTCGAAAATCAATAGTTTAGGAAAATTCGGTTAGTTTAGGAAGAATTGGAATTGGATCTTATATGAACATTACTTTAGGACGATTCAGTTAGTTTAGGAAGAATTGGAATTGGATCTTATATGAAGATTAGTTTAGGACGATTCGGTTAGTTTAGGAAGAATTGGAAGTAGATCTTATATGATTATTAAGTTGTAATTGTGTATTCCGGCAAGATAACTTTTGTAAAAAAAATTATCTAAAATTATATAATATGTAAATTTAAAAATGGAAAATTTAATCTGAAATTTTTTTTCAGATTGCCATGCAAAACATAGAGACAAGAAGAAGCGCGATAGTAGAGTTGTCACAGAATCTGCCCATCGAGCTGCTAAAGCTCGACGGGATAGACTTGCCTCCACATCGGTCCAGGTACCCATTAATGCAGTTGTAGAGGAGGAGTTCAGTAGGGGGAATGTTGGGGCAACATCATCACTACGCCCGGGTTATACTACAGAGGGCTCCGCTGATGACGAGTCACACCTAGACGACATTGTAGGTGGTGAGCATGAGCAGATAGATGTCCCACAGGAGCAGCAGGAGAATGAGTATTATTACGATTATGTTGAGCAGCAGGACCAGGAGCAGGTACCACAGATGCCTGCTCAAGAAGAGGAGGAAGAGCATCCTCAGAAGGAGGTGTTATTGAGATGTTATCCTGACCATAGAGCGAGCGTGATATGGACTCAGAGGGTATAAATTTATTATCCACCAAATATATAATTTATTTTTGTAATCGATCTAAGATAATGTTAATTTTAATTTTAATAAATTATTATAGGAGGATCTTGGGGAGGACAAGGTTAATAGGAGGCTTGATGGCATAGCCAAAGTACAGAGGTGGCCTCGGGATTTTCATGACCCATACACATGGTTTGGCTTGGCGAGGATCAACGGACTTACTGAGTTGGAGGACCTACACTTTGGTGGGGTCGACCCCTGCTTGATTACTGCGTTCGTTGAGAGGTGGAACCCCGAGACGAACACTTTTCATATGCCGTAGGGGGAGATGATCATAGCATTGCACAATGTGCATGGTATTATGGGTCTTACTATTGATGGAGATGCGTTATTGACCGATCCAGATGATACTACTAGGCATGAGTGGCTTGTACATTCATTGGGATTATCTGCTTCTGCTACTGGTGACAGCTACAAGAAGCTTTTTTGCGAGACTGTTAGGTCTAGAACCACAACCATGTTAGGCCTCACGCGCGATTGCATATGTGTACCTGTTGTTATTGATCTCGTCGACCTTGGTAGTCGACAAGACCACCAACAGGATGCGGCCATGGCTTATCGACCTAGTACGGGATCATATGAGAACGGGCACATATGCTTGGGGCACCGGGACTCTTGCATACCTATATAGATCTTTGGAAGATGCTAGTAGGAAGGATATGAAGACGATGGGAGGTTGTACAACACTATTACAAGTACGGTTTCATAATGATATTTTTAAAGGTAAAACATGATTATATGAGTGGAGATTAATTTATTTTTCTTTATTTAGTATTGGATTTACGCCCATTTTTCATCATTGGGATGTGGAGCTGTTGAGGATCCTCAGTTGCATGGGTAAAACATGATTATATGAGTGGTGTATATGCCATATCGATTCCTGCGACAGTTTAGGTACGTGTAGAATGTGCCTCTTCCCCGGATCCCGCCCTACCAGGAGGTACATCAAGATAAGGGACGTGGCACCAGAGTTTCATATGCTACCATTTATGATAATTTGAACATCCCATCACCTAGAGGAGACCAGAGTTTCATTTGACGGGTTGGTCCCAACACATTCTCCGTGGCTTGTCGATGATGCATACATGCCCTAGTACACTACCCAATGTCATCCATATATCCTCCCGACATCCACTGTGGTGCAAGTTCCGGTTGATCGCCCACCAACTGCTCCCGCCTCGGATTCTACAGTACGCTTGTTTCTATTATTGAACTTACCGTGTATTTTATTTTACAATTTTATAACAACTTGTTTTATTTTTATTGCGGCGTCTAGACATACTTTTGGGCCGTCTACGAGATATGCAGTTTTGGGGGATACCGTATTCACCGGCTGAGGTACAGGCTATGATAGATGAGGCAGTTAGTGCATATCCAGTGGTGGCTCATTTCAGGTCCGGGCATCACAACATCCGTGATATTTTGACCTTTGTTCGGATAATTGGTGTATTTCACTATCTTATGTTTCGGGTTTCTATTGTTTGGTTATATTATATGAGTATGTTTCGGATTTGAATTGGTTGGTTATATTATATGAGTATGTTTCGGATTATTGGTGTAGTTCACTATTCATGTTTGTTGTTTGATAAAATAATTTGAAGCATTTAAAGTCATTTAACTAAATTCAATTAACTAAATACAAAGCTACAAAATAGCTCAACATAACGATATATAATGTCTAAGGTGGAATGTCTTCGCCCTGCTCGGGTGAACACTGAATACGATATAGCTCAAGATAATGAGATATCCTTTCAATGAATGGCGCATCCCATCCTTTAACACTTGGATCGTGATGGTCTTTCCACATAACATTCAAATATGGTAATGGGACATCATCCTTCAACCAAACCTACAAAATAAAATCAAAACAAAAGGTTACTAATTAAAGATTGAGTTTAATTAAGTTAAAGTGAGAAAACGTATAATGTCGACTAACCGGTACAAAATGTGTGTCCCCTAATATAAGTGCTATCGAACGGATCACTGTAGGTGGACCTTGGTTAGGAGTGACCGTCGTCATAAGCAGATATGTGTGCGCAAAGACTAACGACAACTATGACAATCTGATAATATGTGGTTGCAGCACATGCAACAATAGGTAACTCCATCCACCATCTTCCTGTATACGGAGACCTGATCGTCCAATTAACATTAATGACCACTTCATCAAAGGGTATGTGTACGGTGCGTTGCATGGATCAAAATCTCAAATTTAGTCATTAATATAAAGGGTATGATAATTAAATATTAAAATCAAATGATTACCTTAGAATATATTGACTTTTTTGAAGTCAACTCCTTCACCATATCACCTCGTATCATCAAGTAATCCTCATCCGGTCTTCCCAAAACCACAACAATGGCTCTATATCCGCAATGACAATCTCCAAGAACTTCTCTCACCCCTAATACATATGGCTCCATGAACTTCCGGAATTCTCCATCTACCCATTGATAATTTTCATCATAAGGAGTATCAACTGGACCTCGGGGACGTCCTGAACCTCGGGGACGTCCTGGACCTCGTGGACGTCCTAGACCACGTGTAGATGAACGCTCAAAAGAACTAGGATCTCTTCTTGTTGATTTCTTTGTCGGCGGTCTTCCCTTTGCCTTGACGTTTTTTGCCGGTTCCTTTATCATCGTACTTTTTGGGTTTTCAATGTCCTCGAAGCAAGATGTCATCCTCTCCATCTCTTTTGAGGTGAGCGAGTTTGGGTCCATTCTTTCTATAAACCTGTTCAACAAAACTAGACTCGGGTCCATGGGATCACCATCATCATTATTAAAATCATCATCGGAAAAATCAGCCAGAATCCAATGAACTTGCGTCCAAAATGGGTGTATCTGCTTCAATGAGATAGGTCTTCGAGCCCGGATTACTAACATAAAGTCATGCACACACGGCACTACATGAACCTCCCTCTAATAACTATCCAGACAAACACCAAGCTCCCTTCTAGCTCTAGCATTGGTGTAGTTATCCCACAAGAGCGTGAAACACTCGCTTGAGACGTAGTCCCGAAGCAAGTCGAATATCGGTATACGGACCTCAGGTGGAATCCTCTCCCGTAACATCTCCAAAGAAGCTTGTAACTTCTGAATTTGATCCGTGATCATCAAATGTATGTTGCCACACACCAATTGAAATCCTCCAACATTTATAACCAGTGTCTGTTTCAATAACTTGTGCGCGGACTCACACCCACAAAAATAAAAATTAATTACAAATCAAACAAACTTTAAAAATATGAGAAGAAAAAGAACATTATTAAACATTCTTACGCATTTGTCGTCCTTGTACCAAAATGATGACTCATATGACACCAAGCTCGAACAACTGATTCCTTGTAGGGAGTCAACCAAGTAGTCTCTAGGTAATTCATTAACCTTGGATATGCATGCCAATGGTTCCTCATTTCCAACAAACGTCGTTGGAAGCTTTTATTTGATCTCCATTCGAACAAGGCATGACATTGGGACATGAATTCAGCTCTTGCTTCCTTACACCGCAATATGACACTCACTCTACTACAATGTTGGACTTTATGTGAAATGTGCACAAGATATGCTTCACCTCGGGAAATACTACCCTCAGGACGCTTATAAGACCTAGCTCACGATCGGTGCCAATCACCTCCGGGATTTTTCCGTAGCACAAATACCGGACCCTCCTCAAAGCCCACTCGTAGTGATCTCCGCTCTCGTGTGCCATGAATACAAAAGCAATTGCAAACATCTTCTTTGTTCTTGTCATACCGACTATCTCCAACAATGGCGTATTATATCTAAAAGTAATTCAAACAAAAGATTAATTTAAAGTTATGTATGACAAGATGATTGAGTTTATGGAACAAAGTAAAAACAAGACTGTAAACTTACTTGTTGGTCTTATACGTCAAGTCCATCACAATAACATAAGGAAACATGCTGAGCAAATGCATCGAATCGGAATGTGATATAAAGAAATCAATCGCCTCATCCGATTCCGTACTTCTCCTCGCATTAACGTAATATCCCCGTTCTTTCAACGTATAAAGTGCTTGTTGCAACGAACCTCTTCCTTGGGTTTGTACCTTTCTAATCTTCAAACCGGCATTGTATATTTGCCGGATTTTGGTGACATTGTCAAGATTCTCTAATTGCACGGATTTCAAACCTGCACATGGTTTTAACCCGGCACTCAATTCACGTTCTACCTTTTTTGCCTGTGTTGGAGTCAATCGTCCTGGATATGCATGACCTCTTAGAACCGACAGAATTACGTGGTTGTGGAATCCACATACAACCCTCAATGACCATTTCTCTTCTTCAACTTGTTCCCCCTCAAGTTCAAACTTGCACTTACACTTCTTCGAATTCTTCTTCTGACTAGAACTTGGAACATGATCGGGATCAACATCTTTCAACGTTCTAACATCTCCGTGTCTATCACATGCCAATTGTAAGATATGAAGTTCCCTTCTATCCAACCATGATTTTTTTATGACCAACAAAAAATTCATTGAGTTGGCCATATACCAAGCCCAACCCAATAAGTTTGCTCTATCTGGAAAATATCCACGGAGCTCAAACTTGGACGAAAAATCGGTACCAATTGCACGCAAATATTCCAAAGCATCCTAATTAAATTAAAATAAAGTATGTATAAGTTCGACAATTTCGGATCTCTACTCTAAAACATGTGTAAAAGTAATTACTTTAAAGTGATAATTGTACACTTACCTCAATATGTGTGACAAGTTCTTCCGGATGACTATACTTGTCGATATCAAACGGCATGGTTGTACTTTCACATTCGGATTCTACATCTTCTTTGGAATATGTCGTCATTTTTTGCGGATTTCTTAAACGACGTGTTGTGGATGTGAATAGGGATTTGTTTTTTGATCGAATATTTTCACGTTCGGTAAAAATGGCTAAATTACTTACGACTTCGTGGGTTCGGTAGGTTAAACGCATCCGCTCCAAGATGGGGCAGAAGCGGATTTTGCATCCGTCCCAAGCTGGGGCGGAAGCGGATTCTACATCCGCCCCAAGCTGAGACGGATGCAAAATCCGCTTCTGTAGTTCCGTTAGTAAATTTCGTCCGCCCGAATAGTAACTTTGTTACTTATTCATGTTATTTTGTATTTTCAAATTGTGACGTAATTTCTAATTTTTTAACTTAATTAAATATTATGAATAATGAACGAATTAATTTTAATTTTCGAAAAATAAAACCGATAGTCGATCATAAAACGATCTAATAAGAGGTTAATAAGCTTAATGTACGCATATCTTAACAAAGTAATATTAATAATCTTAATAATGAACTAATGATGGCTATTGATTTGTAATGATTGATATGTTGTTAGATTGTAGCCGCATTATCCATGCAAACCCATTAACTCCTAATCGAAATGTCATGATTAGTTTTCTAAAACATTAATCATTACCTATCAATCCAAATGACTTTGACAAATTTCGGACGTAAATAACACGGCTCTTTAGTATGAAGTATCATGATTTTTGCCCATTTAGGCAAGAGTTTTACATGCAGAACCATCTAAGTCTCATTAAGTTTCTTGAGTTCTTCATCCCAAATTATTGAGTAATATCATTACAGGTACAAGCAATGAACATGAATCATCAAAATTAAGAAAAGTATACAAATTATTCTAATATCCTCAAAAGGACTTTCAATTTAGACACAAGCCAAACCTTCCAGATTTGAGGCAAGTACATAAAAAGTCACCACATTAATTATAAACAATAATTTGGAGTGTTAACTTTCCGATTTTAGGATGACGTATTACATGTGAAACATTTGAAGCTTAAGGGATTGATTACAAAAATCAAAATAAAATTAAGAAAGAGATTATAGGAGAAAAGGGTACCTCTTTTAGGAGAAGAGCTTCTGAAAAAGGGCCGATGACCTCATCAAGCTTGGGACCAAAGCTATGTGTGTTAGCCTTCTCGTGTTGCTTCTTCTCATGCCGTTTATCTTCAGAAAAATAACCGTCACATATCAATTCGGTTTCACCTTAAGCTAATCGAATCAAATGTACCTAAAAATTCGAATGAGATTAGATCAAGAGAATTAAATCCCAATTCATAACTTGAATCATAACTACAGAGAAAATTGTGAAAGGAACCTCGTTTTCTTCCTTGAGTATGAGAGTGGTGGTAGTGATGAAGCTAGTGTCCAGAACTAGAAGAGATCTAGTTAATAAAACCCTGAATTCGAATGTATTTGAACCGAATTAGGTTTCCAAAGATTAGGTTCGAACACAATCAACACAAACAAACTGAAATTAGGTTTCCAAAAAGAAGATTAAGTTGACCCAGACTAAACAGGAACAAGGCAAGTTGTGATTACCCATGCTATATGAAAAAAGAACGGGGATTTAGAAGATATCAACTTGAAGTATGATTCAAACGAAATAATTCGAATGAAAAGGGGGGATTGCACTTACTTCGTGAGATCTGAAGGCCGGCCTTTTCATCATCGTTTCATTACGTCTGTATGGAAGATGACGAAGCTACTACTCAACATGGATTTCATCATTTCCAGAATGAGAGAACCGCAACTTTAATTACAAAAAAGAAGAGAGAACCTACAAGGGAGTGAAATTATAGAGAAGAGAAACGAACTGACAAAGCCGGATATCATATTCTCAAACAAGAAAAAACTTAAATCGATTTTGGAGAGCAAGGCAGACGTGGAAAACGAATAAGAGACTCATCACCCAATCAACAGGGAAAAAATTAAAAAAGGATGAAAATTCTGTCAAACTACTGTTAATTGAATGATGGGCATGTCTAATTAAGCAGGTAATTTAAGTAAAAAACCAAAGGAAAACCTAAACCTAAATCCCCTTTGATTCGGCGTCCTTAGCCCTTCGATTGGGGTTCTGAAGAACTTCCCTAGATCTAAGCCTAAGATCTATGACGAAGGTATACCCAATCTTTGGTGGATTTTCAATTTGTGGTGGAATAGTGGAGCTAGAGCTCTCTTTCATGTAGAACTTGTCAGGGTTTGGGGGCGCTGTTGGTGCCGGAGAACTCGCTTCTCTCTCGTGGGTGACGATGGGAAGTACGATCTAGGTTATCATACTAGCCTCACTGTGTTGGGGGTTGGTGGAAAGGATAGGTGGGTCACTGTCCTCGGGCTTTTTGGTATAGTGATCTTACCGATTGAAGGCGGCGGCGAATGTTGCTATATGACACTCCTCGATCCCCTGAGTACTTGCAGTCTATTTCTCTTCAAATAAAAGCCAGGTTCTGCCTCCTATCTCTCTAACTCTTATATATCTATCAATTGGATAACAATCATGAATCTTAGATTTCGCTTTTGGTCCGATCTTTCCTGTGTCGTCATCTTAGTCTATATATACTGGCTTCGACTCATTCTCTCTACTTCTCTGTTCTGGTTGATTAACTTTGATTGGTGTGATTTCGTGAGGTGAGTCAAAACTTGCTTATGGCTACCTCTTCCCGATCTTTCAAAAATGTTGTGTGCCCTCTGCCTGATGATGGTGAAAAGCGTGAGTCACATGATGATGAAAATGGTACTAAGTGGAGGGGAGTAGGAAGGGCTCCTATCCTGCAGTGCCTAGCTCCTTCAATAAGAACAATCTGGATGTCCCAAGTTATCTCAACAAACTGGCAATGGTAAGAACAAACTTCCAAAAACTGAAAGAGTCATGCTTGATGGGTCACATTTTTGGTGATCCAATTGATTTCCCTAAAGTAGAAATAAACTTATTTCTGAATGGAAGATTATCAAGGGTGAAGTCACCATGATACCTAAAGGCAACTATTGGTTTGAAGTAAACTTCTCGAACCCCATTGACAAGAACATGGTGTGGGACAAGAGACCATACCATGCTTTGGGTCAACTTGTGATACTTAAGCCTTGAAAACCAAACTTCAACACCTTGACAGAATCTGTCACTGAACTTGACCTTTGGGTCCTAATCCCTCTGCTCCCTGCAGAGTATGTAAATAAAGAAGCCATAAGAACAGTTATTGAGGAGAATAACATTGGAAAATTCATTAAACTTGACCCTTTTTCTATGAATGGCAAGATTAGAAGTTACATTAGGATATGTATCAACATTGATGTTGATGAAAAAAAGATTATCAATGATGTTGTACCTATCCCTGATGAATTTGATGTTCTACATGACTACCCCATCTGGTTTGAGGACTTCTCTAAGGGATGTGGCCATTGTGGTGATGAAAATCACCTTTTTGACCAGTGCCCTTTGAGGACTGCTTACTCTAGAAAGGTTAGCATTAATTTCAAGAGTAACATGAAGGATAGCAAGGGTAAAAGGAAAGTGAATGAATCTAGTAATGATGGGAACTGGAAGACAAAAGGAAAGTCAATGAAGAATGGTGGCGATACTTCCTTTGCCACGGGGGGTTTTAGACCCTACTTGTCAGGCAGAGGTGGTATTACTATCAATTTCAGATCTGGAGCAGTCCCCCAATAGCTCTGTGAACAGTTTAAAGAACTCTAAGGAGGCTTCCAGTGAGCTTGAGAAGGTGTTGTCTTATCCTAAGGCTATTAGGGTGCCTCCTGCTGAGGTGATACCATCAGTGGCTGCTGGTATCCTAGTAAGCAAGGAGGTGATGACTATAAACTCTAGTGATGAGACCAAAGAGGAGAATAATGCACTGTCTGAGCTTATTCCGTTGATCCCTTTGCTTGTGGATAATGAGATGAAACAGGATGCAATTCACCAAATCAATGTGGGTGAGTTGCTAATCCCAAATGATCATGACACCCCTGAGTTTATCAATGAGGATGTGTTGGCAGAATTCATGATAAATGATGACTTGGGAGTTGAAGAAGATGTGGAGGACTACCTTTATGAACACTCTTTCCAATCTTTCAACACGGTTAATATGTTGATGAACAATATGGAGGTGAAACCAATTGAGATGACTAACTCTGACTCAGGAAAAAGGAAAATGGAATGGGATGACGACACAACATCCTTGGCTCTGAAGAGCTCTAAGAAAATCAAGAATTAAATGGATATGATGAAGTACAACCTTTTGGTGACGTTTCTAAGGTATTTTGCTTTGAACTATGATTTAGCTTCACTTGGAAATTTGAGAAAGATTGTAAACTGTTATTACAACTTGTATAATTTGATTTGGTGTCTTATGTAGATGACTATTAAGGACATTTTTGATATGCTCTGGCTTGATTTTGGCTCCTCTCTGGACTGTTATCCTGCTTGTACTTTTGGCTGCTCTTTGAAGTACAAATGAATTACTGCTCCCTTTCCCCTCGCGGCCTTTAGTAATGTTTTTCTAATCTGGAACTGCACTTGTCTTATGTATTATGAAGTTGGGTACATTTTTTATGACGACCAACCTGTATTTGATCTTTCATGGCTTCCCATGCCTTTTCTCTGTAATGCTTGTATTTTAATTATAACTGTTTGCTTCCCAGTTGTATGGTATGGTATGCATTCTAGGTTGTTTGTGTATGGAAAACAAGTTATGGAAAATCGGAACGGGCTATCTATTCTTCCTGATACTGGTTTTATTGTGAATCTGGTGATC
This sequence comes from Fagopyrum tataricum, assembly GCA_002319775.1. NCBI lineage: Eukaryota > Viridiplantae > Streptophyta > Magnoliopsida > Caryophyllales > Polygonaceae > Fagopyrum > Fagopyrum tataricum. Next base: position 19,813,685 of record CM008283.1, on the reverse strand, counting down.
TCTCGATTAAACTGTGGAGATCAGACTAATGACAATAGCAGGTATAAAACTAAAAACAGACCTAAAACCTCTAAACGTGACATGATGAGTGCCTTCTGTAAGCCCATTCATGAGCGTAATCTTCTACTCGGTGGCTTTCTCAAAGACAGAGTAGTGGGTAGAGTACTCAAATATGCGGCTAATCCCTCCATCTTTGCTGAACTAACCGTGAAGGACATGATAAAATCCAAGAGAACGGCCCCTGCGATTATAAAACTAAGAAGTAGTGGATTACAAAATAATATAGAGACCAAGAGAGACAAATATAAGGACATCTCGACCTTTGGGTGGTTGATCATGGGTATAAAACTATTGAATAAATATTTGAATAAGGTGCGATCTGTTATCGGTTTGAAATGAAGATTGCTTTTTGGACCTGTAGGGGATGGGGAAAAAGAACTTTTGGACCGATCTTAAAATAACTATTCAAAATGAACATATCGATATGATCATACTGGCGGAAATAAAGACTAGTATAGAACCTAAGTATAACACCCCGAATCCGTAGGACTTGAGGTGCTACTAGGCTAGGATCTCACAATGGATCCTGACCCTAGTCTGACAACAAGTTTACTGAATCTTACAACAAGGCACAAATAGATTAAATACAAAACAAGAAACTGATATATACATATGTCACAAAAGGCCCCATATCCCACGATAACGACCCAGTCTACGGAGCCCTCAGCGGATCACCCAATCTGGATCACTTTGCAGCTCTCCTAACCTGCAAAGGATCTACAACACGGTATAAAACCGTTAGCTAACCCTACGCATATATAAGAAGATGCATAAGCACAATGACACACCAATGAATAGTAAACACATCACCATGCTATCACGCATTTACCCGGTTTATTATCTTAATGACGTCCAGTCACTCAAGCGTATATATATATATATATATATATATCAATATGAATATATGTGACACGAGGAATATAACCCTCGCCTCTCGGGAATGGTGCCAACTGGAGTGGCGATCCGGTCCCACCTCCCGTGAACCCTATGGGAGTGGTGCAGGTGGCCGGCCCACTGAGCCAGACTGGCCTGCCCGTAGAGAACCTCCAGACTCCCAGCGGGATGAAAGGACAAGTTGTCACGGCCCTACAATGGGAAGTCATTAAACCATAGGTAGGTAATCATCACAACGCATGCTATCAATCATATAACACACACACCACTCAAACACACATCCAATATATGGATGGTAGCTAAGTAAGTCCTATGGACTTACCTCAACCTCAGAAGTAGTCTCAAACCCGATCGGTTCCAACTCTGGAGATCAACACTACCTAACAACAAGGCATAACCATATATCAAACTCATATCCATCACAGGGGTCACACCTAGACCCAAGGGATCCATAAGGATCATATCCTAACTCATAGACCTCAAAGCCATAACTGGCATAAACAATAACGTACTCATCATCATTCTAACCTCATACACGTGTCTAGCATGTTACTAAACCGCTCATACTAGGAAAGGAAAGGATCTACCCAACTCTAGGTAGACCCGGGACAAGACGCACCTGCGTGACGGAAAGACGCAGGGGCGGAACAGCCAAACCGCAGGCGCAGTGACAACGGCCGCAGGCAAGCGCAGGCACGGCGTAGGCGCGGTGACAAGGTTCCCGCAGGGGCGGTGGCGTCCAGGCGCGGGGGCGGCGACAGTGCAGAAAGCGATCCCGCGGTTCCTCTTCGGCTCTTCACGTGATCCATTCACGTCTTCTCCATTCCAAAGTCACATACAACCCTATACATACACATTCCAACGTCAACCTACATCCACATACATCTAATCCTAAGCTAAGTAAAGGAATTCAAGAAAGGAAGAAAGAAGAGAAGAGGACATACCACACTTGTGGTCCTAGGCTGCAAGGAAGGATCAACCACACACTCTCAGCTGGCTCTCAAGCTCAGCAACCAAACACAACATCAAACTCAGCAAGGCCACACCACAAACTCTCTTCCAAACTCAAAGGAAAACCAAGAACAAGATCAAAGAGAAGGAGGAAAGCAAGAAAGACGTGAGAGAAGCTGGAAAAGGAATGAAGAACTGAAGGAGAAACCCTTGCTCTCCAAGGTAAGAAGAGAAGGTAAAGAACGAGTCAAAGGTCAACAAAGCCGGCTGCAGCCGCAAAAACCGCAGGGGCGGTTCCTTGAGCCGCAGGGGCGGAACATGGCATAAGCCGCAGGGGCGGCTCCACGAACCCGCGGGGGTGGCTAAGGCCAAATTTGGCTCCCAAGGACTAAGGCTCTTACACTAAGGAAACCAACTGGAGGTTCGCCGGTTTCGATAATTGCCTATTCATCCCGTCTAGTGGAAAAGCGGGGGGTTTATGCCTCCTCTGGAAAAATTTTAAGCTGGTAAACGAAAAAATTAATATCATACAACAAAGTGAAAGGTTTGTTATTATTGAACATAGTAACTATGATAATAACTTTAAGTGTAATATTATTTTTATATATGCACCACCGATAGAAAAATACAAGGATGAATTTTGGAAAAATATTACTAGTTACATAAAAAATATGAATTCCCCATCCTTGATTATGGGCGATCTTAACGATATTTTGTGTCATGCTTACAAAGCTGGTGGCATTTACCCTAGCAAAACAAGACTACAGAGACTAAATAACCTACTGCAAGAAACCAACCTTATGGATCTAGGATCTAGAGGTAATGAATTCACGTGGAAGAGGAAAAAAGAAGGTGATAATAACACCTTTGAAAAACTAGATAGAGTTTTAACCCATTTTAAAATTATGAATGAATATAACCAGTTGCACACGTGGAACCATGCGTTTACCACGTCCGATCATTGCATGATATCTATTGATTTATGTCGTGTTAAACAAAGATTCAGAAATAAACCTTTCAGGTACGAGATGATGTGAAGTGAAAGGAAAGACTGTGAGAATATCATTAAGCAGGCCTGGCGACTTCATGTCCCGGGTTCTAATATGTACAAACTATGCAAAAAGCTAAATTTGACTAAAATAAAATTGAAATTGTACGTGGTGCAAAAGAAATTTTGGGAACATTAATAAACAAGTTAAGAATGTTGATAACAAAATTGAGAAACTACAAAACCAAAACTATATAAACTATAACCAGAATATTAATGATAAAGTCATTAGATTGGGGAAAAAGAGAGAATGCCTCATCGATTTCCAACATAAGTATTGGAAACAACGAGAAAAATCGAAGGAGCTTGAAAAAGGTGATAAGTACACAAAATTTTTCCATAGGAAAGCTACTGGAAGAGGAAATAGGAAAATCATAAATAAGATCAAATGTTGGAATGACCAATGGATCAGCCACGATGAAGAAATAAGCAAGGAATTCACGAAAGATTTTAAGAAAAGATTTAAGGCCTCGGGGGGTGACCAATCCCTCTATAACCAGTTCCTTGAGGTAATCTCTACCGAGGTTATTGTTGAAGATAACCTCGCCCTAATTAAACAGTTCACCAATAATGAAATTAGGAAAGCTGGTTTCAATATTGGGAGTGAAAAATCTCCTAATCCGGATGGTATGCCGGCTGATTTTTTTCAAAAGAATTGGGAAATTGTAGGGCAGGATGTTTGTAGGGCTGTGAAAAGCTTCTATCATTCTGGAAAAATCCTTAAGCAAATTAACCATACTTTCATTACCTTAATACCAAAATCTGATAACCCGAGTACTACAAGTGAGTATAGGCCTATCAGCCTCTGTTCTACAGCATATAAAATCATTGCAAAAATTCTAGCTACTAGATTAAAAGTTATCCTTCCTAAACCCATTCATCCATTACAAAGTGCTTTTGTAAAAGATAGAGCGATTCAGGATAACATATTAATTGCTCATGAAGTTTTCCATGGGTTTAGATCGAAAAGAGGGAAGGAAGGATATATGACTATTAAATTAGACATGGAAAAAGCATATGACAGAGTAGAATGAGACTTCATTACTAAAGTCCTTGTAAAATTTGGTTTTCATACTAAATTTGTCAATTGGATTTCGGAATGCATATCCTCAGTGTCGTACTCGATTCTAATCAATGACTACCCTACTGAACCATTTCTCCCCTCCAAAAGATTAAGACAAGGAGATCCGATCTCACCGATGCTATTTAACCTAGGTGTTGAGGTATTGGCCCGTAACCTCCAAAAAGCATGCAATGTGAATTAAAAAAATTATAGGTTTCCCGATCACTAAACAAGGGAGCATGATCCTTTTCCTCGCTTTCGCTGATGATATTATTATCTTCTCCAAAGCAAACTTAAACGCGGGTTCTAAAATCTTTGAAATCTTAAATGGTTATTGTGAGATCTCTGGACAAAAAATTAACCTTCAGAAATCAAGCTTCCAAACTTCCAATAATGTTGAAAATAGTATGAACATGACCATTAAAAGCTGCCTGGGTATTGATAACTCGAAATGTTTAGAGAAATATCTTAGATGTCCAATTATTAACAGTAAAGTCAATAACAAGGTTTTCGAGGACGTGGTATCCAAGTCAAAACAACAATTAACTAAATGGAAGTCATCCTCTCTGTCCCAAGAAGGGACAACGACTCTCATCAAAGCTAACCTAAATGCCAAACCAAATTTTATTATGCAATGCTTCATGCTCCCCTGTAGTATTCATGAGGAGCTTGATCAAATTAATAGGAATTTCTTTTGGATTAAAGGACCAGGATTTCATCCACTTATCAGTTAGGATAGGATCTGTCGACCGAAGAAATATGGTGGCACCGGAATTAGGAAAGCTGAAGATATGAATAAAGCTCTCCAAATGAAATTACTTTGAAAAATATTAAATGAACCTGATAATGTTTGGGTTAAAATCATTAATGAGAAGTACCTGAAAAATACCTCCTTGTGGAAGTATGAAACGAAACAAAATTCATCTTGAAAATGGAAGAAACTTATGAAACTAAGAACCGAATTTGAGCTAGGGTTTAGCTGGAATATAGGGGATGGTAGCTCGGTTAACTTTTGGAAAGACAGGTGGATCTTTAATGAACGATTGATCGTTTATTGTACATATCCTAATTTGGTCAACCAGGAAGTTGTGATTAAACATTATATTAATGAGAATAAATGGGATGTCGAGAAAATATATGAGGAAATAGGGAGTCTGCTTCCTAAGGAATGCCTGCATGCGATCACTTCTGACCAACTCCCGAAAACCTTCATCCATGACCGACTTTACTGGAACCCAGCGATGGATGGGAATTATTCTACAAAGTCGGCTTTAAATGCAACCTTTGCAAGGACCGGTCTATCAATTAGTGAGAATGAATGGATCTGGGGACTAAAGACAATTCCAAAAGTCAAAAACTTCCTATGAAAATTATCCATTAATGGACTACCAACCAAGGAGAATTTGGAAAAATAAAAAGTTGCGGTTCCAATGGCTTGTTGCCTTTGTGATCATCAGTTCGAATCGGCGGACCACTTGTTCTTCAAATGTAACTTTTTTAAGTACTCAGTAGTGGATAATAACATTAGGAATGCAATCGCTAAATGTAACGAATTGAGGGTTTTAATCTCAGATAAATTGATTTGGTTGAGGTTTAACCACTCGGAGGCTGAACTCAATGTCCTCGTCCTTATCTGGTGGAACATTTGGACCTCCAGAAATCAAAAAATCTTTAATAAAAAAGAACCTCAGGATATCAATCTTTTGATTAATAATCATATCAATAGCTGGAAACTAACTGGGAAATATATGGCTATTAATGAAAAGAAAAAGAATAAAAATAGAAAAACAAAGAATATCAGATGGGAGAAACCAGATAAAGAATTTGTGAAAATTAATTTCGATGATGCAAAAAAGGCAAATGGAGAAGCATCGTATGGATATATTATTCGAGACCATAACGCTTCCAAATTATCTCTTGGTTTAGGGCGATGTGGTAACATATCGGCCCTACACGCCGAAGTGTGCGCACTAAGAGAGGGTCTGGTTGCGGCTTATGATCTGGGATTTAAGAACATCGTGGTTGAAGGGGACTGTCTTATTTTGATTAACTCTATCAATAAGATCTGGAAACCCCAATGGGAGTTGGATCTCACCCTTTCCGATATTTCCTCTATTTTGCGTAGCTTCTGTCAGGTTAGGGTGAGGCATGTTTTCAGAGAAGTCAACGGCGTGGCGGATCTCCTGGCAGAGTTAGGTTTTGACGGTCAAATGGTGTCTAGTTTTTTGATGCCTCAGGTTGAGGAGCTCATCCGAAAGGATGCCGTAGGATGGAGAGTCTCGAGAAGATAATTTGTCCTAGTCTCTTACCCTATAGTGTCAAAAATAAAATAAAATGATGGGCATGTCTAATATAATAAATTTTTCCTAGTTTTGATGATTAGTTTTAAATTTCTTTTAATTTAATATACCAAAAGCTAAATAGTTCATTATATTTATCAAAATCAAAAGAAAAATACTTGTCCTAAAACCCCAAAACAATTTTTGTGGACAAAAGCTTACGTTCATGACCAAAAGTAACAGCAAATTTTTTCTACTTTATGATTCACCCCAATTGATCATGCTGATCCACCACCGATAACGGCGACCTTTGTCACCATTATCTCGGAACCTCTTCTCTTTGATCTCCAATTACTTTTGTTAATCATCCGTAGCATCAATTTTCCCCCATAAATCCTTAGCCTCAATATCAACCTAAATTTTCGTTCGTTATAGATTGTGCCGACTATCATACTAGGGATGTCAATGGGTCGGATATGGAACGGGGAGCACCATATTCATCCTCATCCCCGTTTAGTATAATTGTCCCAATCACCATACCAATTCGGGTATTGAAAATTGTCCCCATCCCAATCCCCGTCGGATATTCATCCCATCAGGGAATGTTCTCCATGCCATTTACATTTTGATGGTTTTCTCCTTAAAACTCTTTGTCCCAATCCCCGTCCCGTTTAACTTTTAGGAGTTTGATAAAAACATTAACTCGGATAATAAATGTGAAATTAAGCCATAAAATACAAAATTGTTACTTTGTTTAACTATATAAATAAAAAAAACACAATAAAAAATGAAGAGAATTCAATTTTTTTTATAAAAAATATACAAATTTGCCGAAGTAAAGGTATACCGTGTATATATTAGATTTATTATGTTCCAACATAATCAAAATCGTAGTACAAACTAGTGTAAACTAAAATAATTATATCTTAATAACATTTAGATTATGATTTAAGATAAAGTGATATATTATTATATCATTTTAATATTAAGGTTTAGGATTTAGGCTGCACCCCCAAAACATGTATATGAGACTAATACACACGTAAAAAAAAAACACAGAATGTAGTTTGTCATGCATTTGATCATCGTGAATCGTGATTTGACGTATGTCGTATTCAGAAACTTCACGTGGGTGTTATCCTTATATGATCAAAAAACAAATTAATATAGGTTAGTATTAATATGTACATAATTTACGCATATAATATACATTTTAATAAAAATGTTATTTTCATATGTTTCAAATTATATTTTGTGTTAGTAGGAACGAGTATGATACTAGTATGATACTCTTAATTCTTAAAGTACAAAAGTATATATAGTTTACTAACCATTAGTTCGTGATCACAAGATAAATGTCAATTTATATTATATTAATATACATTTTAATTGAAATTGTTGACGTGACTTAATTGGTTGTTTAACGCATCACCTTATCCAATTTTCCAAAGTCTAGGTATATTGTGTTTATATTAAGTTTCGTTCGTTTAAGTGGATCGAGACTCGTAGTACAAACTAGTGTAAACTAAAATTAATTATATTTTACTAACATTAGGTTACAAATTTACGATCTCAAGATAAAATGTTATATTATTTTATCATTTTAATTTCACGGTTTAGGATTTAAGTTGTACATCAAAATACGTATTTGAGAGAGTAAGACACGTAATAAAACACAACATGTAGTATGTCGTGCATTTGATCATCGTGATTTGACATTTAGGAAGTATTTAAAATTTTCGCAAGGGTTTTATCCTCATATGATAGAAAACCAAATTAATATAGGTTAACATTAGCGTAAATAGAAACGAGTTTGATACTAAAGTACAATAGTGTACATAGTTTCAAATTGTAGTAAGAATCGGCATTTTTTGAATTAAATTTGAAACTACAATGAAAGTCTAATATAAATACAATTTGTCTATTTATGTATTCCCAATGAGATCTTCATCGGATTCCCCGACGGGTTCGGGTACGAATCGGGAAGCAAGGCGAATACCCTTATCTTCATCCTCATCCCCATCCCCAAGTCGGTAATCAAAAACTTTCCCATCCCATTTAAAATCAAAAACTTTCCCATCCCCATCCCCATTTCCATTTAAAATCCCCATCCCCGTCCACATAACGGATAATACTCATAAATTTCGGGCAATTCACACCTCATTTACACCCCCGTATCATACTCACTGATACTCTCAACCCTAACTATTTCTCCTATTATTCTAATTCTTTTTCATAGGTGGCATGATTCCCCGTACTAAACAATTATAATCCTTCGAATCACACAAGCTCATCAACTAAATCTAAACCCTAAACGAAGTCCATGAAAATCTAAATTCAAATCATCGTCCCCTCCCTCCAGTGATGCTCAAATAAATCTGTAATGAATCTCATCATCGTCCCCTCCCTTCAGTGATGCTCAAATCTAAATTCTAGACAGTACCGTTTCCCGTGGCCCATCGTGTCGGAAACTTGGAAGCTTCCGGAAACTTTTCGGAGACGGTCAAAATAGTGAGGACACAGTCAAGACACGTTTCCAACATTGGGAATGAGCTGGACACATCCAAATCATGATCATAAATGACGGCTCAATGTGGGATCAAAGAGGTATACAAAAGATATGAACAAGACATCCATGACCGTTACGTTTTGGCATCTTTTATGTAATTCAAGATGAATAAGACATTCATGACTACTACCTCAATATCACTTGACACACTCAATATTCTTATTTATCAATACTTCTACAACTAATCACACATTCATGTGTCATGGGTTATATCATATATGCATTTCTTCTTATTATCTATGAATTTATCTTCGCAAGAGCTTTAAAATAATATATTATCTATATTTTTTCGCCGTGTCCCCGTTTCCTACGATTTTTAGGATTGCCACTTTCCCGTTTCTCGCCGTGTCCGTTTTTCGTATCCGTGTCCGTTTCCGTGCAACATAAATTGAAATCTACGTACTCTACTGCAACCAGCAATCCAATAAAAAAAATTCCATGATAAAATAAATTTAAATTTTCGGGTTTGGGAGGGTTTGAATCATAGTTTCGGATGAGTAAAAAAATACTTAAATATAAATATTTTTCTCAGTTTAATACAAAATAAAATTTAATTTTCTTTGACATTAATATATCAAATAATAACTTATTTGACCCTCGTTGTTTCATCGTGCGTTTGACTTATCAAGGTCAAGCATGTACCAACTCCATGATAAATTTGGTACTTCGCAATTCTAGTTTCTCAAGCAACTCCCTAGACAATTTTGCTTCACACTAAGCTTCACTACCATGCTTCTTGAGTTCTTTGACATCATTCTGACCCGAAATCAATTCTTTCTCCATATATAATAGCTCCTCCAAACTCTGTCTATATTGGACATGAACGGAATCTCATGACGTATCAGATCACAAACAAAAACATAGCAATTGACCTAAGCAAGAGTCTAATGGCAATTGAGGACAAGGTGTGTTGATTGTTTTAGTATCATATCATCAATAATAAGACCAAATACACAAAGGTCTATTACGGTTTATAACAACAGAAGCAACAAAGCAGCAGAAAGCAAATATATAAAACTTAAAATATGATCAAATAGGCAAAGGTCTATTACTGTTGACAAAAACAAAAGCAACAAAGCAGTACAAAGCTAATTTAGAAGAATAAAATGACAGTAAGAAGCAAACTTACAGGCTAGGAATACAACTTTCATCTGGGAAAACAAAGCTTTCCACAAAGTCATAAGCGAAAACCACAAAGGTTTTGCCTATAAATTAAGATTTGAGAGAGATGAGGCCAGCTTCACCATCATAAAACACCAAAGGACCACCCTGACATTTTACTAGAACCCTTCCATATTGTTTATCTATAAATAAAACATCATAACTATATGGAAAGATTGACAGTCAACATCTTACTCCATGAATCATTTTGCATTGCCCATATTTTACACAGGCTAAGAATGGATTTTGGGCAGCGAGCTTTCGAAACAAGTCCTCGCCACTTAAAAACATTATCGTAATAATCCCAAATATCATCCAAATATTCTAGTTCTGGCCACTTGATCGTTTTGAATTTGTTCTGCAAAAAATCAAAGGAAAGAAGTTCGTGTTGAAAAGAAATGCCATCAAAAGCTAACCAATAACCCCCTCCTTGTATCAGGATCTGTTTATTATTTCTTGACGGCAATGTGATGTAGTGTTTCCTGATAATTCCAGTCACCATAGTCATTTCCGTCCATGCCTGCTGTGTAGACGAGAAAACGAGAATTTTGTTAAGAGCAAAACAGAGCACCACAACTTTAAAATCGCGGGTCTCTAGGGTCAATCCAGAAGCCACAACATTGGAATAGTCTGTAATCAAAATGATAAGTTGGAGGAGGGCGAATCGGAGATTCAAACATCGGAATCCTCAAATATCGACGGATCGAAGGGTTCCAGAGCATGAGGAGATTGTTGTGGACGAAAAGGAAGATTACACCACCAACCGGACCTCTTAGTTCGTCGAAGAGAGGGAGAGTGTTGGGATCAAAGTGGACATACTTCAATTCTTTGTTTTGCACAATCATACGAGGCCTTCGGACTGCAAGATGATCTAGTATGAACGATTTAGAGTCGATTACCTCCTTCCATACTTTGCAAACGCAGCGGAATCGAAGCAGGTTCTTCACCGGTAAGTGCTTGAGGATTATAAAGCATAAATCCGGACTAATATAATCCGACATCGAAGATTAAAAGAGATAAGATCGAGCACAAGTATACTCGAACAAGATCAAACAATCAGACAGTAAAGGAGAAGGAAAGTTTTCGATTCATAGAGAGATTTAGGGTTTGAGGATTCAATCACACAACATACATCATATCTGGATATCAGATATGTGTATCGACGTAAAAAAAAACTCATACCTTTGTTTGGTATAAGAGTATATGGATATCAAATCTTGATATACTTCTAATACACAATTTCTCTTGTTTTGATATACTCCAAAAAATAGTGGGATCAAATATGCTCCTCTCTTCTATTTTTTTCTCTTATAGGATATCAAATATCAATCTCATATCCATATCTTGATATCTCATATTCATATCTTGATGCCTATATCTTGATACTCATATCTTGACATCTAGATATGAATACCAAACAAACCCTAAGTTTCACAGCGGGTTCTGTGAGGTTGGTTTGAAATAATCAAATCTCCACCGTTAAATATAGTGAAAGGTTGAGATTGATTTGAGGTCAATTTTAATTAAACTAGATATTTCTTTAAGAGATTATATATAAACTATTTTTTTGTCATTAGATAGAGTACATAATAAGCAATAAATATTTGTACAATTTACCTATAATATTATATAATACATTAATAAAATATCTAACCGTATAATAATTCATATTTTGATTTTTCTCCCCCTTATTATACTAATTCATATATTAATAGAAATAGTACATTGGTAGCATATGGTGTTAAATTAATTGTTATATATAAATTATTTTAATAAATAACACAATCTCAAGTAACAAAAAATGTGATTGGAAGGGATGGAAACCGTAACATTTAGTTGTTAAAAGTGGATTTAATTAATTCTTTTCTTTTTTTTGTACTGCTAAAATTAAAATTTGTTATGAATGTGATTCTAATCTATATACTTTACTAAAACAGCCGGAAAAATGCTAACGTGACGGCCTCACGATTTTTCCCCTAATTTTTTTTACTAAATTATTTAATAAATCATAAAATTCTTTTTTTACAAAATTATTAATTTAACCGTAAAATCTTTCTAACAAAATTATCTGTAAACTTATAATACGTTAAAATAAAATCTAATAATACCTACCGACGAACTTAACTTTTACGTTAAAAGTTTATTTGTTTAAGATTTTATCAGTTGAGATCCTTATCTTCTTTAAGAAGTTTTAATCATAGATTTTCTAAATACTAAGCTTTCATCAGAAACTTCATCGTTTACTATCTATATTCGTAGAATCTAACGTATTTTTTCAACAAGTTTTCAATCTTCTCTACGAACTGGTCATCCATCATATCTCTTTGTTTTTCCACGGCTGGCTTCATTCAACCTATGTCCGATAGTTGTTAAGCTAAATAGCACTTTTATGTGAAGACTTTTTACTCGGGAGTCATGGCCTGTAGTTACGGCTTTGAAATTTTGAATAAGAGCACGGCGCATGCTGCACAATCTCAATCAAGTAAGGAAATGTTTCTTTGTGGGTCTAATCTCCAACTGAAAACATTACACTATACAAGCATATAAAAGAGTTGAATCCGATCAACAGTTTGCCTCATAATTAGCCCTCTGTTAAAAGCAAAAGGATTCAACGTACAAGCACAATCTTATTTGCCCTTTCGATGTGGCACAATCAGAAAGATAATATTGTATTTTAGCTACTTTTTTTTCTTTCTTTTTTTCACTAAAATCTAATAACGAACTTTGAATGTTGATAAATAGGTAATATTGTATTTTAGCTACTAATTTCTTTCTTCATTAACAAAATCGAACAGCAAACTAAAAAAACTTGGTTGTTAACTGAAAATCTTAAAAAATATTGTTCACGTTTAAAATTATATAACCAAACCATATATTTAGATATTAGTGTTAGAATCTTTACGATTTCATTCCGAAATTAAAATCTTTGATGGATCTAGACTTGAAACATGATTCAATCGAAATATGCCCATATCAATAGAAGACTAACCTTTATCCGTAGAAGTCTTCATTTCGAAACAAACGCGTGTGAATTGAACGAGTATAAATTGATTTTCTCCTCTTGCCTTTTGCTTTTAGTTGGACTTTAATGGAGAAGTCCCTGTAAATCTTTTCTTCCTTTTCAGAGAGAGTACGTTGGAGAAGAAGAGTCAGTTACTCTTTTCTCTCTCCTTATCTTTTAAAGGTAAAAGTTAATTCTTTTAATTTTCTTTATCTAATAATATATTTATTTATATTAATAGATAAAAAAATGATTTATAGGCAGAAGGAGAGGGAATAATTAATCCCGTAATTTTAATATCCTTAACCGATACCGATCCATTACGGTTTCGTCTTTATATTAGAACCACATAATATACTAGACTAAATCTTTATTATTAAACCTAGACACATTGACCACATTAAATGAATATATAATACGAATATATTCTAACATTCTCCCACTGGTCTATATGTCAACTTAATGGTTCAATACCTATAAATGCGGAAGCTTACATAAGTCCATAAAACATTGATAATCCATAATTGAATCTGAACCGATTGGATCATGGCGGTCACATATCATTGAGCAACATGATTCCTTCCATGTATCACAAATCAATCCAAACCTCCAATATTACTTTAACTTTGAGATGTACTTTAAGTCTCAAAATAACATGTCATCCAAAAATATAATTGTATACAAATACGATAATGATGACAAGCAATGTAAAGCAGAAACATATCAATAAATGAATTCAAAGTGTTATAATTTAATGAGCGAAATGTAATTATAATTGCAAGGTCTTATCTATGACACCCATACGTTCTACATGGCCATTGAACGCCTTAGGTGGTAAACCCTTAGTTAACGGATCTGCAACCATCATGTCCGTTCTAATATGCTCAAAAAACACCCTATGTTTCTTCACTTCATCTTTAACTGACAAGTACTTCAATTCCATGTGCTTAGCACCCTTAGAGTACTTATCGTTCTTCGAAAAGAACACGGTTGCGGAGTTATCACAATAAATTCTTAGTGGCCTAGTTATACTATCAACAATTCCAAGCCCCGAGATAAAATTCCGCATCCACAATCCATGGTTAGTGGCCTCAAAGCATGCCACAAACTTAGCCTCCATAGTAGAAGTAGCAATGATAGATTGCTTCCCACACCTCCAGGAAACAGCTCCTCCCACTAATAAGAACACATATCCAAACGTAGATTTCCTACTTTCCACGCATCCGGCAAAATCTGAATCTGAATATCCAATGACCTCTAGATGATCGGATCTCCTATATGTAAGCATATGCTCTTTGGTGCCTTGCAAGTACCTGAGAACCTTTTTAACAGCCTTCCAATGGTACATACCGGGATTACTTTGATACCTACCCAACATGCCTACAACGAAGCTTATGTCAGGTCGAGTACATGTTTGAAGATAATTCAAACTCTCAACAACTGATGCGTAAGGAATATTTTTCCATTTTCTTTCGTTCCAATTCATTTTTAGGACCTTGTAGTTTACTAAACTTATCTCCCTTCTGAATTGGAACTATCCCTGCAGAGCATTTATCCATTCTATATTTCTCTAAGACTTTATTGATATATCCCTTTTGAGACAAACCTAATAATCCTTGTGATCTGTCCCGGAATATTTCTATTCCAATCACATAGGATGCCTCACCCATATCCTTCATTTCAAAGTTCTTAGAGAGATATTTCTTTATATCATGTAACATGCTTATATTATTTGCAACAAGCAAAATATCATCAACATATAAGACTAATATAACAAACTTGCTCTCACTGACCTTTATGTAGATACACCGATCAACAGTGATCTCTACAAAACCATAAGATGTGATGATATCATTAAACTTAAGATACCACTAGTGTATTACCCGTGCCTTGTACGGGATTTTTATAATTATTCTTTTAAATTAAAATTACATGATAATAATAATAATAATAATAATAATAATAATAATAATAAGTAATATATACGTATAAAATTAATTTTGTAATGTTGGATTAAATATTAAATAAAAAATACGTAATTATGAACTATAACACGATTGTTTCTCAATTAATACAGTAACAATCTTATATTTTAATGTTAATCATAATAACAAATTTCAAAAAACGTACGAAGATTACATTAAACAATTTTAATTAGATGCTAGATGTAAAAACTTATAATAATAAATCAAGAACACGCTATTACAAAAATTAACGGTTGTATTCAAAGTTGGCAAAAAATATAATACAACGTATAACTATAAACATGATATCTTTTAGTTAAAAAAATGTACAACCTATATTTTGAATCGATAATTGATGGAGTCTTATTTTAATCTCATTAAATTTAAAGCCATTCATTGACAACCAACTAAAATATGAAATTAGATAAAATAGACAACACTCCATTACAAAAAAGATAAAATAGACAACAAAATACATTCTACTATCCAATACCAATACGATAGATCAATTACATCCAAATTTTATTGAAGGAAGTAAAAATAATAATTTTACATACCTTATTCACCTATTTACAACACTCCATTGAAGGAAGGGTATATAAAATAATAATTTTGTATACCCTTCATGTCGGTTGACATCTCAATATCTCATTCTTATTTAGCTAAAAATGCACCTTGATTTTGGTTTTGAATATGGTGAGTATTACAATTTCAGGCATAACTAATAGCTAAAAATGGGTACCTAATGGACCATCATATATATTATCATGAAATTAGTATTATACTATAAAAAGAATTCACAAATTAGCATTCAAATGTTATGCATCAAGTAAAAAAATTTATATGCTCCTAAAACTATAATATATAAGATGAATTCCTGACTAAATAAAAATCCATACCTAATATGGTTGAAGGTATTAAAGGGTCTATTAATTTCATTATATAGAGACTTTTTTTAAATTATTTTTAAAATATTTTTGAATGCTAGTTGGTTGAAAATATAATTAAACAAACTCACAAAACTGTTTTGCAAAAGATTTAGCAGAATAAAACAAAAAATCCAAATTAAAAGTAAGCAATATTCCGAAATGGTTGAAATTTGAATCATCTGATCCACCGAAAAATTTTGTAGAAAATGAGAAAATAATAAAGCAATAATCTGTTAACAAATTCAATTTGTTTTGATAGGATTGCATTAGTAAGATTTGGAAAGTTAACATAAAGTACTTTACGAAATATTTCGTAAATTACATTTTGTTGAACAAAATGAAAATTAACTTTCTAATATGAGACACTAACCTGCTAAGTGTTGGCTACTTACAATCGAAATATGCATTATATAGATCTACAGTCATCCTATAATAAAGAATATATGAGATAATATTTATTATGATTCAAAACGAAAATGAACTTTCTAATGAAATTTCTAATATGATTAAACTAACTCAAGTTGTCATAAGTAAAGAGTTTAAACAATTGAACAATAACTCCCGTCTCCCACGAATGTGCTAAGGTGGAGCCCTAACCGCCGTCGATCTCATCCAAAGATTCCCAGGAATGTGTTCATCGACCGGTTGATCCAAACCGCTCTCGATGCTGACTTAGAACTGCGGTTGATCCAATCCGCTTTATCCGTCTCAATGTCTTGAATATGTTGATCCATCCGGAGATCCTGCTCTTGCTACTGACTTGGATCTTTTGATGGCTGCCATGACTTAGATCTTTTGATGGTTGCCAACGTTGAACCGAAATGGAAGAAGGAGATATACAGAGTTTATTTTATGCAGAGAGGGAGTTGGGTGAGATACGGAGGTTTGTTCCTACAAATATATATAGCTTTAGTAAAAAACCTTGTGGTGAAAGCTTAAGAAATTAAAATTTAAAAATATTATAATTTGTTAGAATTTTGACGAAATAATTTGTAATTATCTAAATAAATTTTTTAAAATTCTAATTTTCAAGATTTTTTAAGATAACAATTACTGATTTAAAATTTGCGGTTATGGAAAAGATGTGTTATTGGAGTGTAGAGAATCACGGGGAAAAAAAAGATAACAATAAATATTTTGCTATTTTTTTAAATCTGATTAACACATTTACAACGGCAAAAATAAATCTCCTTTTAATTTTCTACTTACAATAAAAAATACCTTTTAAAATATTTTTTGGGCTTCGGAATTTTTTTAATAATTAATTTGACAATTGCAAGTATAATTCCATAACTAAGGAATTTCTATTTAAATATTTAAATTATAAGTACAAATTAAAAATATTGAATTTACCTTTAACAAACAAAATCGAATCCCAATAAAATAATTGTTATTTAAAAATTAACATAATTAAAAATAATAGCTATCTGAATACTAAATTAAAAGTACAATTAAAAGTGGTACATAATAACGTGTAGATATGGAAGATATGATGGAAACTTTTAATATTTATCTTTTTTTATTAACATGTGGATCTTATTGAAGTTGTCTTACTAATCAAACGTGCAGATATGGAAGATATGGAAGCTGACTGAATTTTGTTTTAAAGGTGTATCTTATTGATGATTTTTTTAGTTTAGTTTTTATTAAAAAAAAAAAGAAAAACCTAACCGAATTTAAATTGGGGGGTTTTAAAAAATTATGTTTTAAAAATATTTTATTAAAATATAAAATATATTTTTAAAAATATTTTATTTAAATATAAAATATTAACCGAATTTCTATTGGCGGATTTAAAAAAATTATGTGACGAATTATCTAAATGAAATCTTCTAAATATATTTTTTTATTTAAGAATTTTTAATTTCTAATTCTATAAGTTTTCAGTTAAAGTATTTGACAATTATTTTTTTTAATTCGGATTACAAAATCTTGATTTAAAATATTTATATTAAAAAACTTTTAAGCGGACGGAAAATATTGCGGCAACACGTGGCAAAAAGTGCGTCCGCTTTAATATATATAAGATAAGATATAAGATTAATATTTCGTTTTTTGATTTTAATATTTCGTTTTTTTTATTGCTAAAATTTGTTGTGATTGTAATCTGTTAATTAATATTTTTAAAAATTTTAATATTTTTGATTTTAATATTTCGTGTGGCAAAAAGTGCGTCCACTTTCATATATATAAGATTAGATATAAGATTAATATTTTTGATTTTAATATTTCGTAATTAATATTTTTGATTTTAATATTTCGTTTTTTTTATTGCTAAAATTTGTTGTGATGGTAATTTGTTAATTAATACTTTTGATTTTAATATTTTTGATTTTAATATTTCGTGTGATTGTAATCTGTTAATTAATATTTTTGATTTTAATATTTCGTTTTTTTTATTGCTAAAATTTGTTGTGATTGTAATCTGTTAATTAATATTTTTGATTTTAATATTTCGTAATTAATATTTTTGATTTTAATATTTCGTTAATATTTTTTTAATGAATAAACTTAATTAATATTTTGGTGGGTTGCGGTTAATTGCTGAAATGACACGTGACAGTGACTATTTTCCTGCGTGACACGTGGCAAGGAGTGCTACTCCTATAATATATATAAGATTGTCGAGAAGCTTGTTTCAGTCCATATATTGATTTCTTCAACTTACACACCATTTGTTCTTTTCTTGTGGTCAAGAACCCTTCAGGTTGGTCCATATATACTTCCTCCTCTAAATCTCCATTTAGAAAAGCGGTCTTTACATCCATTTGGTGAAGCTCAAGGTCAAACTGAGCCACCAAAGCCGAAACAATTCTTAGAGAGTCTTTCTTTGACACTGGAGTGAAAGTCTCTGTATAGTCAATGTCATCTTTTTGAGTGTACCCTTTAGTAACCAATCTAGCTTTATATCTTTCAATGTTGCCCTTAGAGTCTCGTTTTGTCTTAAAGACCCACTTAGACCCAACGGTCTTGGAACCCTCAAGCAACTGAACTAGATCCCATACTTGGTTGTCACTCATAGATTGCATTTCTTCTTTCATGGCAATAAACCAATTGTCAGAATTTTCACTTTGCATGGCTTTCTTAAATGAGACTGGATCTTCATCAATGCTTAAGTCACATTCATTTTCAAGAGTATAAACTACATAATCATCTGGAATGGCGGATCTTCTTTCTCTTACAGATCGCCTTAAAGATTCATGTGGCTCATTTATCTCTTCATGTACCATGACTGGTTCATCTATTTCATTTTCAACTAATGGATTTTGAATATCATTTTGTTGTTCCAATGTGTCATGTAAATGTGATACAACAATTGGTACAACAACCTTAGAAGAAACCATAGGTGAAGGATCTTCAACCCGAATTTCTTGAATGTCCACCTTTCGTGGATTATCATTCCCACTAGTTTGACCATTCTCAATGAATCTAGCATTGCCAGTTTCTATGATTCTCATACTATGGTTAGGGTAATAAAATTTATACCCCTTTGACTTATCAGGATAGCCAATGAAGAATCCACTAACTGTTCTTGGATCAAGCTTCTTTTCATA
Source organism: Fagopyrum tataricum (assembly GCA_002319775.1). Lineage (NCBI taxonomy): Eukaryota > Viridiplantae > Streptophyta > Magnoliopsida > Caryophyllales > Polygonaceae > Fagopyrum > Fagopyrum tataricum. Next base: position 19,794,212 of record CM008283.1, on the reverse strand, counting down.
TGGATTATACACCCTCACTTCTGCAGGACAACCCCAAACACAGAGGTGTCTCAAACTAGGTTTCGTTCCCGTCCATAGTTCATAAGGCGTCTTAGGAACTGCTTTACTAGGAACCCGGTTCAATAAATATGTTGCAGTCTTTAATGCGTGTATCCACAATGATAAGGGCAAAGAGCAATTACTTAACATGCTCCTAACCATGTTAATTAATGTACGGTTCCGCCTCTCAGCTATACCATTTTGCTGAGGTGTACCGGGCATTGTATATTGTGCACAAATGCCTCTACTTTCAAGGAACTTTGCAAATGGACCTGGACATTGTCCACTTTCATTATATTTTCCATAAAATTCACCACTTCTATCGGATCTCACAACTTTTATTTTTCTATCTAATTGCCTTTCTAACTCAGTAACAAATATCTCTAAGGCATTTATAGAATGAGAATTTTCATGCAATAGATAAATATAGTCATAACGTGAGAAATCATCAATAAAAGTGATGAAATACTTTTCACCGCTCCAAGAAGGAACGTCAAAAGGACTACAAATATCGGTGTGAACTAACTCAAGAAGTTGAGTGCTTCTTGTGGCGGCCTTTTTTGTATTGTGTTTAGTTTGCTTTCCTTTAATGTATTCTATACACACATCTAAGTCACTAAAATCCAAGAGAGGTAGGATATCATTTTTCACCAACCTCGTTAATCTTTCCTTAGATATGTGACCTAATCTTTGATGCCACAAAAAAGCTGAATTTTCATTAGATGCACTACGTTTAATTCCCACATTAGATTCAACATAAAGCAAAGATTCAGAAAATTTAATATCAAGATTAAACCTGTAAAGTGAATCAATCAATGTACCATTACCATAAAGGTTATTATGTTTGTACAATGAAAATTCACCATGTCCAAACTTAATAATAAAACCTAAATTGTCCAATCTACTAATGAAAACAAGATTTCTAGAACATTCAGGTACATAAAGACATCCTTCAAGATCTAAATGACAACCAGTGTCCAAGATCAGTCTGTAAGTCCCAATGCCCTCTATTTTCGCCTTCATCCTGTTTCCCATGAACAAATACTGTTCAGCTCCTCTTATGGGCCGGATCGAACTGAATCCCTGTTTAATATGAGACACATGAGTAGTAGCACCAAAATCTATCCACCAAGTATTATTAGGCACTTCTATAAGATTTGATTCAAAAGAAACATAACTATAATGTTTACCTTTCTTCTCAAACCATGCCTTCCTTTTAGGACAATCTTTCTTGAAGTGTCCCATTTTCTTGCAAAAGAAACACTTTACTTCCTTCTTAACACGACCCTCATTGACTTTCAAAGGGTTCTTGTTCCTCTTGTCCTTTTTACTCGATTTACCTTTACTGTTGTTGGCACCATCATGACTTGTAAAGTGGACAACTTGATCCTTTATCTTTCTTAATCTCCCTTCCTCCTGTACAAACATGGCTTTCAATTCCTGAAAGTTCCATTTGTCTTTAATGGTGTTATAGTTCACCTGGAACTGACCAAAATCATACGGCAGAGAGTTAATGATAAACTGGACCAAGAATGATTCATTAACATCCATTCCCAAGGTCTTTAACTTTGATGCCAAATTTGACATGTAAGTCACATGTTCATGGATTGGCTGAGACAATTCAATTTTTCGTAGTAAGCTCACTCATGAGACCTCCTACAATTGACTTGTCCGCCAAATCCGATTGTGAATACTCCTTAACCTTCAGAAAAAATTCTCTTGCGTTCTCTGTCTTAAGCATTGATGGTTTTATACTTTCAGCCATACTCATCCTCATGAGATTCAAACTCAACCGGTTAGAACGCTCCCAACTCTCATAAAGAGACTTTTCAGCTTCGGAGCTATTCTCTGTAATGGCTGCTGGTAGGTTATCCATGAGTATAGCAAGATCCAACGACATAATGCCCAAAGTAAATCGGACTTGTTCAGACCAATCATCATAGTTCAACCCATTGAATTTAACAACAGAGTTTGCAGATGTAGAGAAATTTGATGAAGCTGCAATAATTAATACATGCTTACCTATTAGTGCTTTGACTATAATACAGATTCAAATCATATATGTAAAATTTAAAGCATGCATTCAAGTAACCTTTGGGCAATACTTAAACACACACACAATCATTGATGCCAATACACTTAATAGATTATCATGACATACATAAATCAAATAAGCATGCTATCTTTGGATATACATACTATCTAACCTAAGTACCATGCTAAATCTCTTTTATATTATTGACTATTTTCAGTGATCCACCTTTGAGTGATCTCCTAGAATCATAACCAATAAAATTAATTGTTCAATCAAATCACTTAGTAGCATCTATTTAATCATGAACAATTGATCTTATACTAAAATTCAAATATGTCAATTTAATATAACTAAGTCACTTTGTTGACTAACAAGTTATATATAATTTTAACATTTAAATTTATAAAAACTTTACTTTGAAGAATAATCTACACTTTAAATTATCACATAACATCTCATAATGTGAAATTAATACCACTGTCATACATATAAATAATTTCATATATGAAAAAACACATATCTGTTGCATTAATGTATATGACGTGTACCATATAACACCTAAAAGGCCTCTTAATACTTAAAATTAATCAAGTCACTGCACGTATATATGATACATTCATCCATGAAAAACAAAATATGATCCGTAAAAGAAGCATTAATCATCATGCTGTCATTATATCTAAAAAGGTGTATATTGAGTACTGTTTTCATATAGAACAATAGAAAGAAAGACAATAATGTTAATAATGAAAGGAGTTTCTATAAGCATCTTAACTACTGAAAGTACATGTATTGTACGCAATGAAAAACATGCGTAATAACCACCATAAAAACGTACATGCAATTGATTCATGGTTTACTGACATACTATTCTAAATCATGAAACATCCGTATTCGAATTCAAGCAATTATGGGAATGAAATACACCGTACATATATGTTCTCTTTAATCGAATAGACCGATGAATGGTACAAGTCTATAACCCGCTCTGATACCAATTGTTAGAATCTTTACGATTTCATTCCGAAATCAAAAACTTTGATGGATCTAGACTTGAAACATGATTCAATCGAAATATGCCGATATCAATAGAAAACTAACCTTTATCCGTAGAAGTCTTCATTTTGAAACGAACGCGTGTGAATTGAACGAGTATAAATTGATTTTCTCCTCTTGCCTTTTGTTTTTAGTTGGACTTGAAACGAACGCGTGTGAATTGAACGCGTGAGAAGTCCCTGTAAATCTTTTCTTCCTTTTCAGAGAGAGTACGTTAGAGAAGAAGAGTCAGTTATTCTTTTCTCTCTCCTTATCTTTTAAAGGTAAAAGTTAATTCTTTTAATTTTCTTTATCTAATAATATATTTATTTATATTAATAGATAAAAGAATGATTTATAGGCAGAAGGAGAGGGAGTAATTAATCCCGTAATTCTAATATCCTTAACCGATACCGATCTATTACGGTTTCGTCTTTATATTAGAACCACATAATATACTAGACTTAATCTTTATTATTAAACCTAGACACATTGACCACATTAAATTAATATATAATACGAATATATTCTAACAATTAGATCCCTAATAAGGTAAAATAAATTTTTATAAATATTTTTTCATAACTAATATATTTAATAAAAATAACCTTTAAAATGTCGTTTTCATATATAATATATGTTACATAACTGATTTTTAAAAAATAGATTATTTTTATAAATTCAAAGAGAAACCAAATGTATATAGTCACAAAACTGTCCTTATTTCTAATCAATATTTTCAATGATCTAGAGTTCTACCTTTTGTTTTGAATATCTATATGGTTACCTTTTATCACCAAAAAAAAATATATATATTTATATAAATCAGTGTGATCCGTGCAAACAAATTTTCATTTTTTTAGTTATGAATTTAAGTTGTTATAACTTTTTCTGGTTATTTTGTTAAAATACCAATGTTTTGTTAGAATCCAATAAATCGAAATCTATTTCAACTGAATCTCTGCGATTAAACAATAACTTTACAATTTTTCTAAATTATCAATATAAATTTTATTTAACAAACACAAATAACAACTTAGATCTTATCATCTTTTTTAAGATTTTGGTTGCTAGTGAATTTATCTCTTCATTTTGTTTTTCTTCAGGATTTTGGACTTTTTATTTGAATGTTTAATACATTATTATTATTATTATTAGATATTTGAAAACTTTAATATCTTTCATTTATGTACGATGTATGAATATATTTTTGTGGGTAAATTGTAAAATTTTAACACGGTATACAAATTAATGGGTAAGCGGGATTGACTTTATCCTGTTCCGATCCCAAACGAAATAGGGTCCGGTGGATTCAATAAAAAAAGGCACGGTCGATCCCGAGATGGGACTGAGATGACCTGAATCATTCATATGAAAAAGTATTTTTAATAAATATCTGTGCAAGACACGGGATACGTATTAGTTTCATGTAAAAAAAGGTGATTGGAAGGGGTGGTTTTAATTAAGATTTGATTTTAATATTTCGTTAAATAATTTTATAATAAATAAATTTAATTAATATTTTGATGGGCTATAGTTAAATGCTAAAATAACACGTGACAGTTAATATTTTTCTACGTGGCAAAGAATACTACTCCTATATATATATATATATATAAGATAAAAAAGGAAGTATATCTCTCCAAATTAGCAAAACAATCAGCAAAGTAATATATTTTATACCTTCATAAAAGGCATTATCCCAAATTCCCAATATATTGGATAATGCCTTTAAACTTCTCATCATGACACCAAGATTGGATGAGGTGCCAAAAAGCCTCAACGCTCGTCACCTTAGCACAAAACATGTTTCTTGCAAGCGTCTTCTACAATGTCAAACACAAGTGTAAACAATTATCTATAATTGGACCTTTCTATGTTGAGTTACAAAATAGAAGTGTAAACGATCGAACATATCTTAAACAATTGAACAGGCCCGGTCTTGAGGGTGTGCGAGGTGAGCCACTGCTTAGGGTCTTAAATTTAGAAGGGACCTCGTTCGACCTTTTACACCCTTTAGATAATATATTTGATTTCGATTAAATGTAAAATAAAATATTTATAGCCCACTGATTTGATGTGCCTATAGAATTAAGTTTGTAGTTTTCTCAACGCTACGTGTTCGAAACTCAACAACAACAAATTTAACGTAAGCCACTTCAATTATTTATATATCATAAGAAACTTACAAATTACTTATTTGGTTTATTATTTTATTTTTCATTTTTATGTTTGTAAATATAATTATTTATATATCATATGATAAATTATTTATAGAAAAATGTCATTTCTTTAACTGTAGTTATAATATATCAATTTATAGTTAAATGTTGTGGCATGGGATTTTTAAAATATTTATTAAACATTGAATATTTTTCTGTTAATTTAATAAAATACATAAATTGTAGATGATATAAAATTTAAAAATCCAAGATAAGACTTCTAAAAAATTAATGAAAATTTCATAACACTTTTATCTTTAGCACCTATATTTATATCTTTTTAAATCGATTTTACGTTTTTGGGTCATTCTTTGCTCAACCGCTTACAAAGAGTTTGCAAGTTCACATTTGCTTGGTCCTCTCTTTTCCTTCAAATTTCTCCTTTGGCATATCTCAAGTTCACATTTGCTCTAAATTTTCAAGACACTTGATTTTCATGCCTCTTTATATGAGTCATTTTGTGATTTTTACCTAATGAGAAAATATCAACATCTACTTCGATCATATCCCAAAGTAATTGTCCTTTGAGATATGCCTCATTTTCACAATCCAAACATTTTTTTTCAAGAGTAGGCCTTGAGGCCTTTGTGGTGAAGAAGGTGAACACATATGAGGATCTTACCTTAGAATTCCTCTCTACCTTAGAGATCACCTACCCTTATGCCGACCCTACTAGACCTACCTTATCATTTTGCCCTACGAATGAGAGGAGAGGTTTGGACAAGGATACTCTTGGGATGCCAAACCATGAGAGCTACCAATACTACTTCGACCCAAACTTTTGTCCAAGCATTGCTAGTTTGAACTTTGTGTCAGGGAAGAGAATGATTAGGAGCATGTACTACCTTACTTATTGGGTCTTTTCCGGATCTTGGGAGAGAACCTATTTATCCAGGTGGATAATGTTTCCACACCCACATCGACTGAGGTATACAATGCCTTTTGCATCATTAGGAATGTGGTGGCCAACATTCATCTTATGCTGGTGAAGTTCTTAGGAAGGGTGTCTAGGAAAAGCACCGGTGTGATTTGCTTGGGAGGGTTTGTGAGTGATAGGTGATGGAATCGCTATCAATTTAGGTAGTTTTTAGAGTCATTTTTATGTTTTTGAGTCATATTGTGTTGTTGCAAATACTTTGATCCAGATGAAAGAGTCTAAATGAAGCAAAAGAAGTTATGAGCAACACTTAGGAGTTGAAGTAAAGCGACGAAGACAAGTTTCTGGTGCCACACCGCCCCCGCGGAGTAGTGTCACCGCCCCTGCGGTGGCATTCATGCCCAGTGCCGCGGTCAGCGCATTTGCCTGCGCCGAGAGAAGCTTGTCACCGCCCCTACGGCCGCCTCTGGCCGCCCCTGCGGTGACAACCCAAAAGACCCATGCCGAGAGCCGCGGCCAACGCCTTCACCTGCGCCGAGAGAAGCTTGTCACCGCCCCTGCGGTCGCCTCTGGCCGCCCCTGCGGTCGCCTCTGGCCGCCCCTGCGGTGACAACCCTGAAGACCCATGCCGAGAGCCGCAGCCAGCGCCTTCGCCTAAGCCCAAGAAGAGACATGTCACCGCCCCCGCGGCCGCCTATGTCCGCCCCTGCGTTGACCCAGCCTGAAGAAGCGAAGACAGCGCCCCAGCGCTCCTGCCTGCGCCCTTGCCAGGGGTCTTGTGAAGCTGAAGATCTAGTGTCACCGCCCCTGCGGTGACTTTGGACCGCGCCTGCGGATTTTCACCAGAAACGCCACGAAGTTGAAGAGTCAGACATTCAAAGCACATTTAAAGACCCGCCCCTGCAGGAATGTCAAGCCACCCCTGCGGCCAAGAGGAAGATGGAAAGTTTTTGCCTAAACCGCCCCTGCGCCACCCTTGGCCGCGGGTGCGGGTTAGCGTCAGAGGACTTTACTCCGGCTGTTTTCGTCGGCTTTATGGTCTTAATTGTGGTTGTTTGCACAACCTCCTTACTCCATTCTTTATGGTGGCTGTTTGCACAACCTCTTTACTCCTTTTTAGTGCATTTTGTGGTATAAATAGAGCCCTTGACTAAGGCTAGAATCATCTCATTTTCCCACAAAAACCTCTATATTTCTAGTGTCTTTTGTAATGAGTTTCTAAGTTTCCTTTGCTACATTGGGTTGATTGAAGCTACATTACTATTTGGATGTAAGTTCTTCTAATATAAGTTTAAATTCATTATCCTTTTTGTTATTTTTCTTGATCTCTCACTTATGTTTGCATGTTTTTATCCACTTAGATTGATCACCTTAAGTGTACTAATGCATGCAAAATGCTAGGATTAATCGATTCCGGGTCCGGGTCCTTAATCTAGTAGTAAATCCATAGGTAAAAGCTGGTTGTGATTATCTAAGGGAAAGGAAAATAACTATAAAGAAAGATTTAACGGTTTGTTTTATTATTCTTATATCTCTTTATCTTTATTAGAATGCTAACTTGTGCTTTAATCTTGTAGATTTACGGATTAATAAACTAGTTAAGTTGTGTTAATGCCGGTCGATTTAACACATATCTACGATCAAGATGAGAACATCGGCGAATTACTTATAAAAAGAACCAACCAAGTAGTATGTATGCTAAGATCCAACCTAGTGTAGTTCTTTAATCAACTTTATTATCACCAACTTTATAATTGTTTTTGTCTTATTTTGCTACAATCAAAACACCCCTTTTGTTACCAAATCGATAATTAAATCTAATAGAAACTTGATCAAACTCCCTTGGGTTCGACCCTTGCTTACACTATACAAATCGGTTAAGTGTAACGTTAGGATTCTACTTTGACTAAAAGCTAAAAGACAACGACCATAGGTTTTTAGCCTCGTCAAATTTGGCGCCGTTGCCGGGGAGTTTAATTTCAGTTTTTATTTTTTTTATTATTGATTATTGGTTTGGAACATTTTCATGGTTCAAACCCGTGCTACTAACTTAGATTTTGCCCCTTTTGATCCAAAAATCGAGAGGACATACAATCGGCAAAGAAGACAACGTCGGAATGAAGAAGAAATGGCGAACCGCACACTCCGACAACTCACGCAGCCGGATTTGACTCAACACCCCCTTGCGGTAACCATACCGGCAATTGGAGAAGGGGTCAACTTCGAGCTCAAGCCGGGCTTGATCCATTTGCTACCTTCCTTTCATGGGCTGAGCGGAGAAGATCCCATCAAGCACTTGGGGAAGTTTCATACTGTTTGCATGAGCATGAAGCCGGCAAACGTGACCGAAGAGCAAATCAAGATGAGAGCTTTCGGTTTCACTCTCAAGGATGCGGCGGATGATTGGTACTACCACCTTCCATCTGGTAGTATCGATACTTGGGAGAATCTCCACAAGGCATTCTTGGAGAAATACTTTCCAGCCAAGAAGGCCAACAGCTTGAAGAAAGCAATAAGCAATATCGAGCAAGAAACGGATGAAACTCTTTATGAGTATTTTGAAAGATTTCCTAAGTTGAGATCAAGCTGTCCCTTCCATGGGTACTCCACCCAAGACCTTGTGTTGTACTTGTACAATGGGCTTTTGGACATCGAAAGAAGGATCGTGGACGCCGCTTGTGGAGGTAATATTCTTAACTCTACTCCTGAAATTGTTATGGAGAAAATGCAGGAAATGGCAGAAGGTACAAGAAACTTTGGTAGGACTTCTACCAAAAGAGGGGTACATGCTGTACACTCCAGCCAGCCTGAGATATCCACGGAGATTGCCAAATTGAAGGAAATGGTTAAGAGATTAACCTTGATGGGAACTCCACAACAACTCAAGGCTTGTGGAGTTTGTGCCGATCCTTTTCACCCCACGGACTTGTGTCCACAAGTTCAAGATGAAGTTGCTGAGGTGAATGCTATGGGGTATGGTCAACAACAGCAGCAACGCCAACGGGACAACCGATATGCTCAAAATTACATGCCGGGTTGGCGTGATCAACAAAACTACCGATGGAGGGATCAACAAAACCAACAGCAACAGCAGCCCCACCAAGGTATGTCCTAATTCACTGAAAATATGCTACAAGTTTTAACTAAGCACTTTGCTACTCATGTCCAAGCCACGGAATCAAGCATCAAGAATCTTGAGAAGCAAGTGGGGCAAATGGCGGAGGCAATTACGAGGATCGAAGCCCGAACCTCGGGAAATCTGCCGTCCCAGACTGTTGTGAACCCCAAAGAGAGCTTATGTGCCACTTCTCTCAGGATTGGAAGGATCATCAAGGGGAATGAAGAACCAGGGACGATTAACCAACCTTCTGTTGGTCAACCGCCCCTGCGCATGGAGGATGCCGCCCCTGCGGCTGAAGTCACTCCGCACCCGCAGGTCTTCCCATCCGCCCCTGCGGCCAACAACACAGAAAGTGCTCTGGAGGAAGATCCTTACGTTCGTCCTAACTTTCCACCCCTCTATGCTGAAAAACCACCAACACCCATCCCCGAGGCACTCAAGGAGAGAAGAGTGATAGAGGACAAAGAACTCTTTGAGACCTTCTCAAAGTGTGAGGTAAACATTCCTCTCCTTAAACTCGTGAAAAGTGTGCCTAAGTATGCTCGATTCTTGAAGGAAATTTGTACCATAAAGAGGAAGCAGAAGATGAAGGGAAAACAGAAGGGAAGTGAGAAGGAGCATGTGTCCGCCGTTTTCTAAACCCAAATGCCGGAAAAACGTAGCGATCCGGGTATGGTAAGTGTTCCTTGTGTCATAGGCGATACTCGCTTTGACAAAGCTATGCTTGATTTGGGTGCTTCTATAAATGTCCTTCCTTATTCCATCTATCAATCTCTAGGCTTAGGACCTTTGCATGAAACACGGACTATAGTACAATTAGTTGACGGATCTAATATCCACCCCAAGGGCATAATTGAAGATGTTCTTATAAAAATTGATAAGCTAATCTTCCCTGCTAATTTCTTTGTCATTGATATGGAAAACAACATGCACACCATCATGTTAGGTAGACCTTTTCTAATAACAGCTAGAACAAAAATTGACTATATTGATGGAAAACTTACTATGGAGTTTAATGATGAGGTTATTGAATTCAATTTATTTACATCTCTTAAAAAACCCATTAATACTCCTTCTTTGTGTTCCATTAATAATGATATGCCCATAAAAAAACTTCCTATGATGACAACGCTAATTGTATGGAAAAGTATGTGAAGTTGGCCTTGAAAGTGGATTTGCAAGATGACCACAACAAAACAAACAAAAATGATAAATTGGCCATTGGGCCCATTCTACTAAACCCAAGCCAAGAGCTTGTTGCTCCCATTTTGCAGGATACTCAGCATGGAATGCGAAGTTCTCAACAGAAACAAGCAAGGAAGATCTAGGAGAGAAGAGAAACACTCATATCATGAACGGAAACGAAGGAACGAGCTCTCCACATCAAGCAATTGATCCAGGAGAGGTTATTGAGGCATGATCAGGTGTCTTACGTCGAGCCAACAACGTAAAACAAAGGCGCTGCTCGGGAGGCAACCCGAGAAAATAAGAAGAGGAGGTTCTGACGTTCTGTCAGTAAAACCGCCCCTGCGGCCTTGTGCCACCGCACCCGCGGTGACACTGCACTCCCAGCCCGCCCCCGGCGCTGGGCCAGCGCAAGCACAATGCTGTCACCTCCCCCGCGGTGACAGACCCCCGCTCCCGCGGCTTTTCCCTTGACGAACGCTTCCAGCGCCGCACCCGGCGCTGGGCCTGCGTCTCCCCTTCCCTTGGCACCGCCCCCGCGGTAACAAGCCCCCGTCCCTGCGGGTTTACCCAGAAAAGAAAAAAAAATAGCTTGGGATTAAAACCTATCCCACTCACCTCTCTCACTCCTCCTCACATATCTCTCTCTCGAAAAACACTCTCACACACCAACCTTCACCACGCCCCAACACCGTCAAGCACTTCTCTTCACGCCGCTGCCACCACGCCCCTGCGCCACCCTACGACGCCCCTGCACCGTCAAACACTCTTTCCTCCACCCGGCTGCACCTCTCCCCTAACCCACATTCTCACAAACCCTAAACCTAATCTATCACAACCACTCACTACCCTCCTAATCCACCGTCAACCACCGTCGGAAGCACCAACGGACGCCGGAAAAGCACCACAGGAGCAGCCACCACCGTTCTGTCACGAGATCACCTTCCAGTCTTCGCCCGCCCCTGCGCCTTCGTTGTCACCGCGACTGCGCCAAACCGCCCCCGCGGGTCTTCAAACCGCGCCTGCGGGTCTTCAAAACCGCCCCTGCGGAAAACACAACAGAAGGTCGTCTTCTTCCTTTTCTTTGTGAAATTCTAATTCCTTTTCTTGGAACTGTGATTAGAATGGACTCTACAAGAAAGTTTAAGATGAATGAGAGGGGAAAAGGCACAATATGAGATTGTGCAAGATCGACAGATCTTTGCAACTCGATTCTTACACGTTCCGACCTTAGAGAGGTTGGGCATGTTGGAGAGCATGCAGTCTTTCCAGAGCAATGTTGGGCTCGGGGAATTCCTTGGAAGGAGTGCCCGAACGTATCCCGAGCTGACCAGACAGCTCGTGGCTACGTTCAGCATGGAGAAGGAAGACCATATTTGCACCGGCCTTACCTTCAAATTCAACAAAAGAAGATACACGGTGAACTTTGCACAATTGCAGGAAGCTTTTGGGGTTTCTAAATACCCCTCTGAAAAATGGTGGGAGTCGGCCGCTACACCCGACTTGGTGGCATTTTGGCGAGCTGCTACCGGCATTGACTTTCAAGCGGGGGGTGAGTACAATAACAAACTCACTCACCCCTGCTTGAGGCTCTTGTCCAAGATAACCATGTGTGTCTTCTGTGGACACAAGGAGGAGAACAAGGTCGCCCTCAAGGACCTCCCCTTACTATATGCTTGTGTTTCGGCATGTGACAACGTGCCGGATTAGATTACCCTCTTCCTCACCGCTTTGAAGCGGATTAGGAAGAACGAGCCGCGTGATATTGTTGGCGGTGGGATCATCTCCTTGATTGCGGAGCAGGTCATGGACTTGACCGAGCTGGAGGATGGGTTGGCAATCCCATTTTACGACGAGGCTCTTCTACGGCGCTGCAAGCTCCTGAGGAGGGATGGTGAAAACCTCTTCTGGTTGTCTTTTACATATGGGAGTCACATCACCTACCTGCCCCGCCCGCCACCTTTAGGAGATGAGCTCTCCGACCTTTACATTGCCGCCGACCCCTACGTCCCGAGGCGATCACAAGTTACCATTATTGAGCGGCACGCGGCGAGCTCCAACAGGGTGCCACAGGAGGACCACATGCCCGTTGATGAGGAGATGCCCACGCAGCGGAGGAGGATGACTCCACCCATGCCAACTCGCTAGCTCAGATGGCGGCTCTGACCACTCAGCACCAACAGTGGTAGACCGGCTAATAGACGTCTATGCTCGAGCAGCAACAGGCTTGGCAGACGGGTTTTGAGGGGAGGATGACCGAGCATTTTGACCGGCGTCAGGATGTTTGGCAGGAGGCTCAACAGCGGATGATGGAGGCTCAGCAGCTGGCTTGGCAGGCCGGTTTTAAGGCCTCTTTCGACGCTAGGATGGACGCGCAACAAGACCGCCTTGACGCCTTGTACCAGCGTCATGAGCACATTTTCAGCCACTTCCCCTATCCGCCGGAGCACGGTCCAGATGGCCCAGCCGGACCATCCCACTAGTGAGCTTCTTCTCTTGCCCTTCTCCACATTATTATCTTTGCTTTCATTTTTACACTTTGAGGGCGAAACGTACTTCAGGTATGGGGGAGGGTACTTATCATGCATTTTTATTTGAGTTTGTTGTGAGATTTCTAGTTATTTGAGTTTGTTTTAAAAATTCTAATTGTAATTCATTTCAGTCATTAAAAAAAAAGAGAGAGAGAAAAAGCCAAAAAATTGAGAAAAAGGCAAGAAATCCTTGGATAAACCGAAAACCCGAAAGGGCAGTTTAGGCAAAAAGAATGTAGTCCGACCAACTATAGGTTGGTGCAAAATTGGACTTGAGGGATGTGAGATTTTTGGTGAGATCATCATGAAAAGAAGAAGAGTGGCAAGGTGAAAACCCGAAAGGGCTCCTTGGCAAAATGAGTGATACCGTGTGTAGGTTCTCCTTTCGGCGTTGGCGACATAAGAAGGGGAGTCATAAGGAGGATGTCCGGGTAGGTCACTCTTGGAGCAATAAGGATGGTAGTTTTTCTCACATTTCCTTCTCTTTTTTTTTTTTTTTTTTTTTTTTTTTTTTTTCTCTCTTTTCTCACTTTCTTTGGTAATTTTTTCCCTTTGGTTCCTCATCTTTTCTACTACACCATATTTCCTAAGGCTTGTGTGCTGATTTGTTTGATGTGTTGTTACTCGGGACGAGTAAAGAGTCTAAGTATGGGGGAGTTTGATAGGTGATGGAATCACTATCAATTTAGGTAGTTTTTAGAGTCCTTTTTATGTTTTTGAGTCATATTGTGTTGCTAATACTTTTATCCAGATGAAAGAGTCTAAATGAAGCAAAAGAAGTTATGAGCAACACTTAGGATTGAAGTAAAGCGACGAAGACAAGTTTCTGGTGCCACACCGCCCCCGTAGAGTAGTGTCACCGCCCCTGCGGTGGCATCCATGCCCAGTGCCGCGGTCAGCGAATTCGCCTGCGCCCAGAGCCCCTGTGGCCGCCCCCGTGGAGTAGTGTCACTGCCCCTTTGGCCGCCTCTGGCCGCCCCTGCGGTGACAACCCTGAAGACCAAGAAGAGAGCCGCGTCCAGCGCCTTCATCTGCGCCGACAGAAGCTTGTCACCGCCCCTGCGGCCTCCTCTGGCCGCCCCTGCGGTGACAACCCTGAAGACCCATGCTGAGAGGTGCAGCCTGCACCCAAGAAGAGACATGTCACCGCCCCTGCGGCCGCCTATGTCCGCCCCTGCGGTGACCCAGCCTGAAGAAGCGAAGACAGCTTCCCAGTGCTCCTGTCTGCGCCCTTTCCAGCGGCCCTGTGAAGCCGAAGATCTAGTGTCACCGCCCCTGCGGTGACTCTGGGCCGCGCCTGCGGATTTTCACCAGAAACGCCACGAAGTTGAAGAGTCAGAAGTTCAAAGAACATTTAAAGACCCGCCCTTGCGGGAATGTCAAGCCACCCTTGCGGCCAAGAGGAAGATGAAACGTTTTTGCCTAAACCACCCCGCGCCACCCTTGGCCGCGGGTGCGGGTTAGCGTCAGAGGACTTTACTCCGGCTGTTTTTGTCGGCTTTATGGTCTTAATTGTGGCTGTTTGCACAACCTCTTTACTCCATTCTTTATGGTGGTTGTTTGCACAACCTCTGTACTTCTTTTTAATGCATTTTGTAGTATAAATAGAGCTCTTGGCTAAGGCTAGAATCATCTCATTTTCCCACAAAAACCTAGAAATATCTATATTTCTAGTGTCTTTTGTAATGAGTTTCTAAGTTTCCTTTGATACATTGGGTTGATTGAAGCTACAATACTATTTGGTTGTAAGTTCTTCTAATATAAGTTTAAATTCATTATCCTTTGTGTTATTTTCCTTGATCTCTCACTTATGTTTGCATGTTTTTATCCACTTAGATTGATCACCTTAAGTGTACTAATGCATGCAAAATGCTAGGATTAATCGATTCCGGGTTCGGGTCCTTAATCTAGAAGTAAACCCATAGGTAAAAGTTGGTTGTGATTATCTAAGGGAAAGAAAAATATCTATAAAGAAAGATTTAACGGTTTGTTTTATTCTTCTTTATATCTCTTTATTTTTATTAGAATGCTAACTTGTGCTTTAATCTTGTAGGTTTACGGATTAATAAACTAGTGTTAATGCCGGTCGACTTAACACATATCTACGATCAAGATGAGAACATCGGTGAATTACTTATAAAAAGAACCAACCAAGTAGTATGTATGTTAAGATCCAACCTAGTGTAGTTCTTTAATCAACTTTATTATCACCAACTTTCTAATTATTTTTGTCTTGTTTTGATACAATCCAAACACCCCCTTTTTGTTACCAAATCAATAATTAAATCTGATATAAACTTGATCAAACTCCCTTGGGTTCGACCCTTGCTTACACTATACAAATCGGTTAAGTGTAACGTTAGGATTCTACTTTGACTAAAAGCTAAAAGACAACGACCATAGCTTTTTAGCCTCGTTAGTGAGTATGGTTGCAAATTAGTTTAACCTTAACCTCCATCAATTCACCCTTGCACAACCCCACAAGATCATGGAGGTAGATATGAGCTTGATCAAGATCAATGGATTCTTGAAGATAGGAAAATCGGGGAGCATAAGGATGAGTGTGGATGATAAATTGTTGCCTTAGGACATTACTATGACCGTTTTTAATGAGGAGAATAGGGCAACGGATTGGTTGGGCTTTCTTAGGAGATATGACTTTGGAGATTATGGTGGTGGTGGTAGTGGTGGTGGTGGTGGTGGTGGTGGTGGTGGGCAAGCTTAAGCTCATGGGGCTTCCGGTTCTAGATCCCACTGCGAAGAAAGAAGTACATGGATCAAACTCACCAATACATGAAAAAACAACAAGCATGGATGGAGAGTCGTGAAATGTGGGTGGAAAAGGATAGGAGGTCGAAGAAGAAAACGTACAAGACTCTTAACGAGCTAAAGAGTGAGCAATCCGACATCCATGAAGAGCTTGAGGCCTTGAGGAAGAAGTGGAAAGATTGAAGCCATGACTCGGACTCTCCGGAGTTCTAGGCTTCACCTAAGCCTTGGGATAGACACATTTGCATTTTGTAAGTCTTATATACTCTACTTCTTTTACTTTTGCATTAGGACTTATGCAAAGTTTAAGTATGAGGTATGGAATGCTTACATTCATGTGTATATATGTATGGCATGTTTTTCATTTCTCTTATTTTCTATTCTAGCTTAATTTTTAATTTTTTGGTCTAGTCAAAAAATTTATAAAATCCAAAAACATTGAAAAAGTTTGAAAATCCAAAACAAAAAAAACTCAAAAGTTTGTAAGCTTCATACAGTGTATAAATGATCTTAATAATGAGATTATGTTCTAAACCATGTCAATAATTTGTGACTTGCTTGATTGGAACGTGCGTGAAGTTAACATTATGAGAAGCATGCTTCCATGTTCTCATGCTTCCATGTGATGCTTGAATGTCAGATGCTAGATTAGAGTGTGTATAGCTAGGGCCGAAAGGATGGATTTGATGCTTGCTTTGTGTCAATCCATGCTAAACTAAGTTGATTCATGCTTGCAAAAAGCAAACACCATGTGATGCTTATATGTCTTGATTTAGAATTTAGTAGTGACTTATAGTTGTCTTTCAACATTTGAATAGAAAAAAGCACGTGACACGTGATTGTTTGGATGACTCATGCTTAGATTATCACAATCCTTACATGTCTATATAAGTTTAGAAGCATTAACTTGTTACTTCAGTATCTAAGTTCTCATATCCTAGATTGGCATAACATCTCTCTTATGTGTCTTAGCAAGGTTTGGAGGAACTAGCCCCAACCCCTAATTGTTTTCCCATACTTGAATTCGTGTTTAAGATTTCACCTTCTACTTACTCGATCCACATTGATTGCCCTATTCCCTCACTCGATCCATGTGTATAGATTCACTCGACTAAAGTGTATCAGTCACTCGATTTGTGTTGAATTTTTCCCATGGAATTTGTGTGATCCCTTGATCCCTTTTTTCCTTTCTTTTGCAAACTTGCATTTGTTTAGAAGGCTTCTTAGAACATGGAGGGATAACATGGTCCTTTGGGGGATGACCTTGACATGCATGGCATATATTTACATTGATAAGACCATGCACTTGTGGTTGTATATGATTTCCCTTTAGAGTGTCGTGCTTTTATATTTCTCCACACTTTCATCTACAAACTCTTACACACTACACTCGGGGACACGTTCAATTTGAAATTACCGATCCAATGATATGGCCAAAAGAAAATGGAAATAAGATCTAGAAAAAGTAATTGTAAAGAACACACACTTCTTCTTTAATTAAATCCAAATTCGGCAAATAAAAGTTTCCAAATGATGTTTCCACTACAACTAGAGATATAGTTCATGAGATAGGATGTGAATTTATACATTTACAATCAACCAAGAGCCTTTTAAATAGGCTTAAGAGTCGTGGTCCCCTCTAGGAAATCAACTTTTACAAGTGGAAATGGTAGTTAGTTAGGCAAGTGGCACAAACTCAACATGGCTACCTCAATGGAGTTTCATGGGTACCTTAGGTTGAGTGGTCTCTGGCTCAGCGTCGAGTGCTACACCAACTTAAACTGGTACACAAAGCTTGAGTGCATTGTCTTCTTACTTCAAGTTTTTTGGCTTCTTACCTCGAGTGGTGTTGTAAACTCGAGATACATTGACACTCTGCAAATTTTGGCTTCTAGCTTGAGTGAACTAGTCTTCCTAGCTCGAGCTCGATGCTCCACACCAGCTACGTTGAACTTCCCAACAACACTAGCTTCTTAGTCCGAGTTGAGTGTCTTAGGTCGAGTGGCTTGGCTTCGTACCTCGAGTTGCGATGTTCACTTGACCTATGTTAAAAACTCTTCTCTCAAATCTTCTTAGTCCGAGTTTGGCCTTCCTCTTAGCTTGAGTGAGACTTCACTCGATGGTCCAGACTTGGGATGGTTGCGATGATCAATATGTTCTTTCAATATGTTATTTAAACTAGTGACATTTAACATTTTGCTCCAATGAGGTAAACTTGTGCATTTATGTTTTAATGTACATATACTTGACCTCATTGACATAAAAGCTAAAATGAAAATAAGCATTCATCACACATAGTCAATTGGAATTTTGAACTTTGATGTACTTTTTTAATAGCTTTTCTTTACTTTTTCATGATTTTCCTATAGCTATATTAGTTAGTATTTTTCACTCAAGTGAGTGTCAACTAATATAAGCTTCCCTAGGCGAGCAAATAAGAGTTCATAATTGATAACATGATTTATCGACCTGTTACACTAATGAATTTAGTTAGTTTTCCCCTTTCCGTATTCATGTTTTGGCCTTAGTTTGTGCCATTTATGCTTGTTTTGTTCTACTTTGCAAGAATAGATGTCTACACACTATTTATGGCTTTGTAGGTGATTTGACACATTTTGGAGCTAAAACGACGTATTTGAGGATCAAGCCTCGAAGTGGACGCATTGGAGCAAGCGTACGTGCACAAGAAAGGCGAGGAATCGAGCTAAAGACGCGAAGGAACGAAGAAGACCGCATCTCGGACCGAGATGGACCGATCTTGGCCAGACCAGACCGAGATGGTCCATCATCTCGGCCGAGATTTTGCCTAGCTCGGCCGAGATTTCACCTAGCTCGGCCGAGATGGCCTTGGCTCGGCCGAGATGGCGTTGGCTCGGCCGAGATGGCCCTAGCTCGGCCGAGATGATCCGAGCTCGGCCGAGATGATCCGAGCTCGGCCGAGATCTCTTGATCTCGGACGAGATTTCCGAAGTGCTGACGTGTTGAACTTTCTGTTGCTGAATCTCGGTCCCGACTGGCCTGATCTCGGCCGAGATTTCTGCCCGAGATTTCCTGTTCGGCGATTTTATCTTATTTTTGGATCGGTTTTGGCCCAGCCCATCCTTTGTAAGGTTGTTGCCTATAAAAGGGAAGCTCTAGGTTATTTCCAAGGGTCCGATTTAGTCCGTCTTTTGTGCTGGGAGTCGCCCAGAGCTAGCCCTAGAGGGCTAGCCGTCTCTCTTCTCTTCTTCTTCACCATTGTTCTTCTTAGTTTAGTTCAAGATTCAAACTTTTGCTTGAGGTTTGTTTGGAAGACCTTGTTGGATTCGAGTTTTGAGAAGATTGGAAGTTTTTAATTGAAGCTAAGTTCTTTTATTCTCTTTTTTTTATTTATTTATTTGTCTTTCTTTGATATGATTATTATTGGCTAAAACCTTGTGGTTCCAAGGTTGACAGGGATTTGTTTATGCCTTTGATTATAATGGAGTGTTGTGCTTTATGTTTTGGCTTTGACTTGCTAGAAATCCTAATGGTTGGCTTGGACTTGAATCTAGTTAGAATCCTTCTAGCTAGTAACCTAAGTTAGAATTGAGACTTACCCGGTGATATTCCTTCATAGATACATGAGACTGATCATAGGTAATAAAGGTTTATCCTTTATTCGTTGAATGTGCTTAGATTCTTTGCTAAGTAGGGTAATACCTGAGACTTACCCGGTAATGGACATTTCCCTTAGTTTGTAGTCTAGTTTGTTTAGAATTTCCTACCTCTCTACCTTGAGACTTACCCGGTGACAGGTAGTTGGTTTGAAACTAGATAGTCTTGAGACTTACCGGGTAATAGACTGTCAACCTAGAAACGTTCATCCCTGTGGCTTTTCTACCTTATATATTTATGAGTCTTCCTGAATCTATATGTATAAACAATGATCTTGAATCCTTGAAATCCAGTTTCTTTCCTTTAATTTGATTATCTTTTGTTTTATTTCCTTTTATAAAACTGCTCTTGATTGAAGGTGACATTCAATTGAGAGTAGCTCAAAACCCTTTCCAAAACTTTTTTGATTTCTTTCCCTTATCTTTTCCAACCCCCTTCTTATTTTAGATCTATCCTATTTTTAATCACTACTGCAAATTAATCCCCTCAGTCCCTGCGATCGACCCTGAAATACTTACCTTTACTGTGATTGACCCATACACTGTAAGTTCGTTGCTATTTAGGGAATTATTTTCAGGTTATAAATATAAAACTATCCCTTCCTTGTTGTACTAACTTATAGGTCTTTATCATTATTGATAAAGGTTTACAGGGGTGTAAAAATCAGCGAACAATAATCAATGAATACTATGATGAACCTAAGCATGCTTACTTTATCTCAAATTTCATATCATAGGTATCACAAGCCAAACACCAACCAATAGAAAGGTATAAGTGCATTACTAAAATCATCTTTCATATACATTTCATGGATGACTATTAACACGATTCTAATACACTCAATTCACACATTTTTCAGTCAACAAGCCTCATATTATTACACTACAACATTTAGACGTATTTATAGCATTTGAAAAACGCTATAATATAGAGTCATAGCGTTTTTATAAACGCTATGACATATCCGGCAATAATAGGGGTATAGTTTTTTTTATAGCGTCTTGTTCACTGTTTTAACACCCCTATAAATCTTTATCAATAATGATAAAGACCTATAAGTTAGTAAAAACCACGGTATGCTTTAAATTTATAAAACTTGTAATAAATAACCAATATGCAGCGAACCCACATTGTATGGGTCAATCACAGTATGGATAAGTACTCCAAGGTCGATCTCAAGGGCCAAGTGTTTGAATTGTGAATATGATCTAAAATACAGTAAATCAAAGTAATAGAATGAGGTTGGAAAAGAAGGGAAGAAAGATCAAAAACGTTTTAATGGATTTTGTAGAGTTCACAATCAAATATCAGATTTGATTGAAAACTTAGTAAAACAAACGAACGAAAGATATATCAATAAAAGAGAACGCGGATTCCAAGGATTCAAGGTCATTATTTATACGCACGGACTCAGGACAACTCTCAAAGGATCTATGGTTAACGAGTTTCAGGGAAGAACGTTTCTAAGCTGACAGTCTATTACCGGGTAAGTCTCAAGACTATCTAGTTCCAAAACAACCACCTATTACCGGGTAAGTCTCAAGGTAGAGAGGTAGGAAATTCTAAACAAACCAGACTCCAAACTAAGGGAAAGGTAAACCATTACCGGATAAGTCTCAGGTATTACCCTACTTAGGAAGGAATCTAAGCACACTCAACCCAATAGAGATTTTCACCTCTATTACCTATGGTCAGTCTCTAAGGTATCTAAGAAGGGGTTTCACCGGGTAAGTCTCAACTCCAACTTAGGTTACTAGGTAGAAGGATTCTAACTAGCTTCAAGTCCTAACTAACAACTAGGATTTCAAAGCTATTCAAACCAAGCATAAAACACTATTCCATCATAGTCCAGGTATAAACAAAGCCCTATTCACCTTGGAACCACAATGGTTCTAGCCAACAATCGACATAACAAAAGCAATA
>CM008283.1:19570000-19762839 GCA_002319775.1 Fagopyrum tataricum | reverse complement strand
GGCACGCGGGCAGCTGGCGCCTGGACAATGTCGGCCGCGGGCGGTGACTCACGGCCCGGGGGCGCGACTGCGCAGAGCGTGATTCTGCGTTTCTCCTCGTCCTTCACGTGATCAATTCCCGTCTTCTCTCATCCAAAGCCAATCCCAAACATATACATACACATACCAGCATCAAAACGTGCCTAGGCAATCATCTAATCCTAAGCTATGAAGGAAGGCAAGAAAGAAAGAAGAGAGGAGAAGAAACCTTACCACACTTGTGGTCTAAGGCTGCAGGGAGCTCAACTGCTACCAAGGCTGGCTTCCAAGCCCAGCATACCAAAGCCACAGCTTACACAAGCTACACACACACAAAACTCTCACAAAACTCTTCCACAACTCAAGAACAAGATAAAGGGGAGCAAGGGAAGCAAGGAACGTGGAGAGAAGCTGGAGAAAGAAGATGAAGAAACCCTTGATCAGCCAAAGGTAAGAAGGAGCAAAGTAAAGGGTAAAGCAAGGTCAACAAGGTCAAAGAAGACGGCTGCAGCCGCCGGAAACCGCAGGGCGGTCCAAGCAGCCAAAGGGGCGGCGCCCTCACCGCGGGGCGGCAAAAACCAACCTCGCCAAGGTCCGGTCTCGGCCGAAAGACTACGGCTCTTACATCTCTCCCCCTAAAAACAAGTTTCGTCCCGAAACTTGCATAAACCTCGAAAGCACATAACCTCAAAACGGGATACACTCTCTATCATAGAGGTATCATAACACATACCTGGCCTCAACCATACGCTATAACCTCAAACGGGCGTGGAGAAACATCATCTCCCGCAAAAGATCACAATCCTATCCGGGCATAGAGAGAAGCGTCTCTAGCCAAACCAACATCGGGGCATGGAGAAGATATCTCCATCCAATCCTACATATCTCGAGATAACATGGAGGTAAGAACCATCTCCAGCTATACCTATCGGTCGTACTAGCACAAGGATCTGTAACAGATCATACACACATCACAGCTAGCACGAAATAAACACAGTATGGCATATAAGCACATAAAACATAAGCATATAACACTCACCGAGGTAATACTAAGATCTACGCCGGCGATCCCACTGGTACCTCTATCCCAGCATAGAACTCTGGATAGTTCCTCTGGATACTATCCTCAGTCTCCCAAGTAGCCTCCTCAGGTCCACGTCTCGACCACTGTATCCTCAACATAGGAATGTCCTTCGAACGCAGGCGTCTCATACTCGCTCTAGGGACTGCAATAGGATGCTCAGCAAACGTGTGGTCCGGCTCAACCACCAAATCATCATAACTCACAATGTGTCTCGGGTCTGGTATATACTCCTCAGCTGAGACACGTGGAACACAGGGTGAACACCCTCTAATCTCGGAGGCAAAGCCAATCTGTAGGCTGCGCTCCAACCCGATCAGAATCTCGAATGGTCCGACATATCGGGGGCTCAACTCCCTTTAATAATGCCGAATCTCCTCACACCTCGTGTCGGGGACACTCTCAGCCACACATGGGCTCCAACTCGGAACTCTAGAGGTCTGCGCCTCCTGTCTGCATACGACTTCTGACGGCTCTGAGCCGTCAGCAGTCGCTCTCTAATCAGGGCTACTCGGGCCATATCATCCTGAATCTGATCAGGGGCTATACCGCTGACACTGCTCTGCTCATCCAACATAACGGAGTCCGACATCTCTGTCCATACAATGCTCATATGGGCCATCCAATAGATGCAGTGCCAGCTGTTGTTGTATGAGAACTCAACTAGTGGGAGGTGATCCGTCCACACTTGTCCCCAATCCAACATACAAGCTCGCAACATATCCTCCAGCGTGTGAATGGTCCTCTCGGACTGACCATCGGTCTGAGGATGAAACGCCGTCGTGAAATGTAAACTCGTCCCCAGGACTGTCTGAATCTGCTGCCAAAACCTTCAGGTAAATCGCCCATCTCTGTCAGAGGCGATCGTCCTCGGCACCCCATGGGAGTCTCACTATCTACCTAGTGTACTCCTCAGCCAGTCTGCTCACCGGCCATGTCTCCCTGATCGGAACAAAACGTGCCGTCTTCGTCAATCTGTCCACAATGACCCAGATAACATCATAACCCCGGCTCAATCTCAATCCGGTCACAAAATCCATGGTGACGTCTTCCCACTTCCTCTGTGGAACAGGAAGTGGATGAAGCTCGCCCCCAGGTCTGAAATGCTCGATCTTGACCTGCTGGGCAGGTCGCACACTGTGCCACAAATTTGGCCACATCAGGCTTCAACCCATCCCACCAGTATATACGTCTCAAATCCTGATACATCTTACTCGTACCTGGATGTACCGAGTAAGGTGTACAGTGAGCCTCCTGTAGAATCCTCTGACGTAAATCTGCGTCAGCAGGTACACAGACGCGACCTCGGCGTCTCAACACTCCATCTGCCCCCAGAAGGAACTTTGGTGCCTCATCTCGAGACATCCTCTCCCGTATCCTCAGCAACATCGGGCAAGTCTCTTGCTTCTGTTGGATCTCCCCCAACAGATCAGGTAGAATTTCTAAGATACTCAGTCGGGCATCCTCATCACGAAACTGGATGTCCAACTCTAACCATCTCAGGTCTCTCTGCAGCTGAGACTGTACTGTCAATCTCGTGATCGCCTGGCTCTCGAGGCGTCTTCCGGCTCAGGGCGTCGGCGACAACGTTCGCCTTCCCCGGATGATACAGAAATCTCCAAGTCAAAATCCTTAATCAGCTCGAGTCACCTACGCTGACGGTTATTCAACTCCCGCTGCGTAAAAATATACTTCAAACTCTGATGGTCGGTGAAGATCTGGCATGTGGCACCATACAGGTAATGTCTCCAAATCTTCAGTGCATGAACTACCGCGGCCAACTCCAGATCATGAGTCGGGTAGTTCTCCTCATACGTCTTCATCTGTCGAGACGCATAAGCAATCACTCTGCCCCGCTGCATCAACACACATCCCAAGCCAAGCTTGGATGCATCACTATAAACCACCAAGTTAGCTGTACCCTCTGGATGTGCCAAAACAGGAGCAGACGTCAAATGTCTCTTCAGCTCCTCAAAACTCCGCATACACTGATCAGACCACACAAATCTGGTAGTCTTCCTCAGCAAACTCGTCAGTGGACGGGCAATCACGGAAAATCCCTCCACAAAGCGTCTGTAATAACCGGCTAGGCCAAGGAAGCTACGTACTTCCTTGACGTTCGTCGGTGTCATCCATGCCGCTACTGCCTCAATCTTCGCCGGATCAACCTTGATCCCCTCGGCGGAAACAATATGACCCAGAAATGCTACCTCTGACATCCAAAACTCACACTTAGAGAACTTCGCATAAAGTTCTCTATCCCGCAAAACCTGTAGTACCGTCCTCAAATGTCTTGCATGCTCCTCTCTGTTGCGAGAGTACACCAGGATGTCATCTATAAAGACCAC
The DNA here is from genome assembly GCA_002319775.1 of Fagopyrum tataricum. Classification (NCBI taxonomy): domain Eukaryota; kingdom Viridiplantae; phylum Streptophyta; class Magnoliopsida; order Caryophyllales; family Polygonaceae; genus Fagopyrum; species Fagopyrum tataricum. The sequence goes on along the minus strand of CM008283.1, from coordinate 19,759,392 downwards.
CACAAACTGATCCAACAAATCATCAATGCGCGGTAACGGATACTTGTTCTTGATGGTCACCTTATTCAGCTCTCGGTAATCTATTCATAGCCTCAACGATCCGTCTTTCTTCCGTACGAAGAGGACCGGTGCCCCCCATGGGGATACGCTAGGGCGAATGAAGCCCTTCTCAGCCAACTCCTCGAGTTGCTTCTTCAGCTCTAACATCTCGACAGGCGCCATCCGGTATGGGGCCTTCGAGATCGGTCTCGTACCCGGCTCTAAATCAATCCCAAAGTCCACACTCCTCTGAGGTGGCAAGCTGGACGGCTCAGCAAACACATCCACAAACTCATCAACCACTGGGATATCCTCTAAGGCTGGACTCTCCCCCTCCTTCATGGCGTAACACCAGAAGGCCTCACAACCCTTGGCAATCAACCTAGTTGCCTGTATAGCATTGATAACCATGCCTACCTTCCCGAGGTCCCAACCTCGGAAAACCGCTAACTGACCAGACTCGGTAGAGAGGGTGACAGTCCTCCTACCCACATCTAAAACCGCAGAATGCCTATCCATCCAATCCATACCAAGGATGACTTCCTCATGCTCCAGCGGCATGACAAAGAAGTCAACTAAAAGCACACGGGTCCCTACAGAAATGGGACAGTCATGGATCTCACGGGTACCTCTGACCCTACCCCCATTGGGTAGCCCTATAATAAAGGGCATCCCCTCTACAGTGTCTAGACCCAGACGCTCAACACAAGGAACATATATGAATGAGTGCGTAGCACCCGTGTCAAACAAAACACGAACAGGTAAGCCATAAATCAGAATGGTACTTGTAGCAGTAGGTGCAGCCGGCTCCTCTACACTCCTCAGCTCAAAAACTCGGCCCTGAGGGCCACGGGTGTCAGTGATGCTCCCATCACGACCTCTACCTCTGCTCGGCCCAGGAGTAGATCCCTGAGCCGTCTGACGATCTGGGACCTTCTGCTGTCCCTGTGTCTGCTGCTGCTGAGGTGGCCTCTGTCCACCCCTAGATCCACCAACAGGTGAAGAACCCTGCTGTGAAGAAGCTCCGCCCTGACGGCAGAACACTGCTCTGTGACCTCGCCCACCACACGTGAAGCAAGTCACCGGCTGTATCGGGCACTCTGGCCTAATATGTCCCTTCTCTCCACAGTTATAGCATTGTCGAGCTCTACCAGTAGCCGGTGTAGGCGAAGGCTGACTCTGACCTCGCCCTGTCCCAGCAACTCCAGCTATACCGCTAGTCTGCCCGGTACGCTGCCTCTTCTCAGACCCCCCGGTCTGAGAAGCTCTCCTCTAACTGACCCGCTCACGCTCATAGTCAGCGGCTCGATCCTGGTAGTCCATCAGGGACTCACAATGAAATCCCGCCATATAAGCCCGGGTGGCATCCCTTAGCCGTCGGGAAAACAGATACACATGCTGATCAGCAGGAGGTGCAACTGGTCCTAACAGTGCCAGCTCCTTCTGAAACCTCCGGATGACCTCAGAAACTGGCACATCCTTGAACCCGGCCTCCACAAAATCCCTCAGTCTATCCTTTCTCAACGAGGCAGGGCAGAAACGCTCTCGTATCATAGACCTCATCTGCTCATAACTGGTGACCTGACCTCGTACAGATCTCCACCAGTGTTGCGCTAACTCCCTGAACAAGCTCTGCACTAACCCGACCTGTCTATCAGCTTGACACCCAATAGACTCTAGAGCCGAGTCTACGTGTCCTATCCACATCTCTACCTCCAACCCCACCTTCCCCGAGAAAGGGGGTACTCCCACCTGATGGAAAGCCTTCAACCAACTGTCTGGTCGAGGCCCTCTATACTCCTCCTGTACTCGAACGACCTCAGCAACAGGTTCCGGTGCAGCTGGCACCTGTGTAACGGTGTGGGACCTCTCAGATGGCCCCTCCTGCGCTGGCAGATCCGGGGCACGTCTACCTGCCCTGGCAGCCTCCTCAACCCGCCGGATGTAATCACGGAAGGCTGGTCCCTCCATGGAGACACGGTCCGAGTCTGCTGACTGGACTCGCTGTGGACCCTGTCCCCCAGCTGTGCCTTCCCCCATCTCAGGGGCGGCACTCTCAGCAACCTCTGCCTGAACGTCCTTTGCTGCACGCAGCTCAGCAGTAGGGATCCTACCCCGTCCTTTACCTAACGGAGGTCTGCCTCTACCCCGTCCTTCTGCAGGTAAGGTTCTAGTCTGAACCCTCTACAGATGACATAAACCCAACTCCGATGGATATATATGCCGTATGTATAGGTATATAACACATCATCACAGCAAATAGTATCTATCTATACATATATATACCTATACTGTCGAGATCTTCAGAGGGGCGATGACTCACGTACACGATATCCCAAAACGTTTTGTACTCATTTCAAAACCAAAACCTTTTGAAAAGTCCGACCCCTTTCGGGTTCTGTTTATTTATCTATTCGAACTTTATTGCAGATTACTAGTGCCATTGTTGTCAACCTGGGCTCTGATACCACCTTTGTAACACCCCGAATCCGCGGGACTCGAGGTGCTACCGGGCTAGGATCTCACAATGGATCCTGACCCTAGCCTGACAACAATTTCACCGATCTTACAACAAGGCACAAACAGATTAAAACCAAAACATAAAACTGATATATAAACATGTCAAAAGGTTTATACAACTGCTGAGTACAACAAAACATATCATATATATATACATATCCAAAATACCCATCCACGAGTATAACCCCAGTGTACGGAGCCCTCAGCAGATCGCCCCGTCTGGATCACTCTGTAGTGTCCTAACCTGCAAAGTTTACAACACGGCATTACACCGTTAGCTAACCAAACACATACAAAGGAAGATGCTAGAGCACATGCACACGTCAGAACTTAAACATATAAACATGTTGTCACACATTTACCCATTTTATTATCTTATAATAATAGTCCGGCGCATACAGCGTATAAATAATAACTCAATATGAACGTATGTGATACGAGGAATATAACCCTCGCCTCTCGGGAATGGTGCCAGCTGGAATGGGATCCGGTCCCACCTCCCGTGTACCCTATGGGAGTGGTGCAGGTGGCCGGCCCACTGAGCCATACTGGCCTGCCCGAAGAGAACCTCCAGACTCCCAGCGGGATGAATGGACAAGTTATCACGGCCCTACAATGGGCAGTCAATAGACCATAGGTCGGTAATACAATATATCATACGGGCTATAAAGCATAACATCCACCACTCAGGCACACATCCAATATATGGAGGGCAGCTATGTAAGTCCTATGGACTTACCTCAACCTCGGGAGTCACAGACTCAGAATACTCTGCTCTGCTCTGGAGATCAACTCAACCTAAACAAGGTATAACGCATACATCATATACATATCCATACAAGGGGTCACACCTAGACCCAAGGGATCCATACGGATCATATTCCAACTCGAAAACCTCAAGGCCGTAACCGGCATAACAGTTCCGTACTCAACTCATTCTAACCTCAACTCGCACCTAGCAAGCTACTAACACTCATACTAGGAAGGAAAAGGATCTACCTAGCATTAGGTAGATCCGGGACAAAACGCACCTGCGGGTCACAAGGGACGCAGGGGCGAAAGCAGGTGGCTGCGGGCACGGCGGGATGTGGCCGCGGGGGCGGTGACACGGAACGTGGGCGGCCGCTGGCGCCTGGACAATGTCGCCGCGGGGCGGTGACACACGGCCGCGGGGGCGGCGACTGCGCAGAGCGTGATTATGCGTTTCTCCTCGATCCTTCACGTGATCAATTCCTGTCTTTTCTCATCCAAAGCCAATCCCAAACACATACATACACATACCAGCATCAAAACGTGCCTAGGCAATCATCTAATCCTAAGTTATGAAGGAAGGCAAGAAGGAAAGAAGAGAGGAGAAGAAACCTTACCACACCTGTGATCTAAGGCTGCAAGGGAGCTCAACTGCTACCAAGGCTGGCTTCCAAGCCCAGCATAACCAAAGCCACAGCTTACACAAGCACTACACACACAAAACTCTCACAAAACTCTTCCACAACTCAAGAACAAGATCAAAGGGGAGCAAGGAACGTGGAGAGAAGCTGGAGAAGAAGATAAGAAACCCTTGATCAGCCAAAGGTAAGAAGGAGCAAAGTAAAGGGTAAAGCACGGGTCAACAAGGTCAAAGAAGACGGCTGCGGCCGCCGGAAACCGTAGGGCGGTCCAAGCAGCCGCAGGGGCGGCGCCACTCACCGCGGGGGCGGAAAGACCAACCTCGGCCAAAGCTAATCTCGGCCAAGGTCGGGTCTCGGCCCGAAAGACGACGGCTCTTACAGTAGTACATTAAATAGGTACATCTATTTCCCTTAATAGAATTTTAGTTTTTTTAATTTCTGACAAAAATATTCAACAATCAGTGTTCATTCCTTAATAGAAATATATACATTCATCAACTTTTTGACTAAAAATATACGGAATCAATGTTCATAAAATTTTAACGACCAAAATAAAATTTAACGACCAATTGTAGCCAACATTCTTTCCATATTACATATTTTAACGACCAAAATAAAATATAACGACCAAATTTAACGACCAAAAACAATAAATTAACGACCATACCTAACAAATTTAACCAGCATAAAATTTAACGACCAATTTTAACGACCAAAATTTAGCCACCAAATTTAACGACCAAGTTTAACGACCAAAAAAAATAAATTAACGACCAAACAAAATTTATCGACCAAATTTTAACTACCAAAATTTAACCACCAAATTTAACGACCAAATTTAACGACCAAAAACAATAAATTAACGACCATACCTAACAAATTTAACCAACATAAAATTTAACGAGCAATTTTAACGACCAAAATTTAGCCACCAAATTTAATGACCAAAAAAAATAAATTAACGACCAAACAAAATTTAACGACTTATATACTATATTTTAACGACCAATATAATATTTAACGACTGTTATATTATATTTTTAACGACCAAACAAAATTTGACGACTGATATACTATATTTTAACGACCAAAATAAAATTTAACGACGGTTATATTATATTTTTAACGATTGACATACTATATTTTTACGTTATTTTAATGGTCGTTAATTTTTTTAACGTTCGTTAATATATAATTATACCGATTTGAAGATTTGTTCAGCCAAAAATAAGATATCGACTTTCCTTTTCTAAAGATATATTAATGGCTAGTGAATTAAATTGGAACAATCATATGAAACTCTCTTATTTAACCTTATTATGTACATTCCATTATGAACGTTCATTATTTAATCTAACGGATCTTAGAGGTTCCTATTCCCTACTCTAAGGGAGGTTCCTACGGGATCCTGCCCCTATATATATATAAACTGTGTATTAAAATATTGAAAATTAAAAAAAAATTATAAAAAAGTAGAAATATGACCTATGACATTTTTTTCCGAAAAAGCTATATACACGAAGTTCGTTTTACTAACGTAAAATTCGAGCGCAATGTGATAGCGCTTAGCGGGCGCCGGCGCTAGGAACCGGCGCTCAACTTTTTTTTTTCTTTTTTTTTTTCTGATTAAAATAAATAAATAAAAACGGGCGCCGGCTGTATGTGCCGGCGCCCATAGTGAGTTTTTCTCAATATTTATTTTTTAATTAAAGTCTTGTAATAAACTTAGTAACCAAATTTTATCTCCATTTGTTTTTAAAAATCTCATCCCAATAATACTCTTCAACCCTATAAATTTCCTCTACCGAATGAATCCAAAGTGACTTATATTATTTTATACAGAAAAAAGAGAAATATATGAATTGAATGAATCCAAAGTTACTTATATTATTTTGTATAGTCCGACACCCTCTATTTTTTATTTTAAAAAAATTATAGAAATAATAAAATAATTGAGCGCCGGCACCCCGATGGAAAAAAATGTTTGGCTCCTGCGTCATAATCTATTTCAATTCGATTTTATCTTTTGTGTAAAGCTCAATGTTCATCCACAATGATCGTTTTCAACCCCATAAACTCCCCCTATCACGGATTAAGTTACTGTATGGAAAAAAAAAGAAATTGAAAAATTAAAAAAGTTAGTTATGTGAATTTTTTTTATTGCCAAAACCAAGTTCTTTTTTTTTTTTCAGAAAAAAAAAATAAAAATCTGGGCGTCGGCGCCCGAATTTGAAAAAAAAAAAGTTAAAAAAATATGTACATACGCCGGCGCCATTAGGCAACGCTCAAGCTAGGCGTCGGCGCCATGCGACTGTTTTTGACAACAAGTAATTTGAAGTCCGTGTATATAACATGCCCTTTTTTTTTTTTTTTTTTTTTTTTTAATGTGGGGTGAAAATAAGTTAAAAGTTTAATGTGTTTCAAGTTGATTTGATAGAAGGTGGAAAAAATAAACAATAACTCCGAGACTCTATGTTGTGATGATCTAAGTCTAAAACTTCTATGCTTATTATTCTTTCGATTTAAAAGTTGATATTAAATTTTGTAATGTCACCTTTCAAAGTTTTGTTTGGTAATCAAAATTTTGAAAAGGTGGTCTTGTGTACACTAATATTGAGTTAATTAATTTGGTATTCTTATATTAGTTTTTTTTTGGTGGGAAGTATTCTTATATTAGTTTTGAACATATGTCAAAAAAAAGAAAATAAAAAAAATTAATGGTGCCCTAAGTCCTATCAATTATGTATCTTAACGCAGGAGGATTTGGTAGTTATTTGTTTGGTATGAGCGAAGTTATTGCAAAGCAATCAAGTGAGGACAACACTGCAAATAACATCAAAAACCCTTCCTTGCATTGGATGATTGGATTTCTATTTGTGGTCAGCTTCCTTGGTCTTTGTAGTGTTGTACCCTTAAGGAAGGTATATTTGTGATGGATTTTGGTGTAATAATCGGAAAATAATATGTTATGTATAATTAAACTCGGCCTCGTTGATTGTACGTAGATCATGATCATAGATTTCAAACTCATATATCCTAGTGGCACAGCTACAGCTCATCTAATCAACAGTTTCCACACCCCAGATGGTGCAAGATTGGCTAGGTGAGGTTTCATCTTGCAATTAAATAATGTCTATCTTAATTGTATAAAAAATTAGTTGAGTATGAACACATTTGTTGCATATAATGCAGAAAACGAGTGAAAGCATTGGGAAAGTTCTTCTCTTTTAGCTTCTTATAGGGTTTCTTCCAATGATTTTATACGGCAGGGGACGCGTGTGGATTCAACAACTTCCCTACTCTCGGGATGAAAGCCTTTGACCAGAGGTACACTTCCTCGATATTGGTTTATCTAATCTATACCCTCCTCCGGCTATAAGAGCATCCACATCAATATTCCTCGATATTGGTTTTCTAATCAAAATGTAACATTTTGATTGGACATGCAGTTTTTACTTTGATTTCTCGGCAACTTACGTAGGGGTTGGGATGATATGCCCTTACATTGTCAACGTATCTTTGTTGTTGGGATCAATTTTGTCTTGGGGGATCATGTGGCCTCTAATTGCAGCTAGAAAAGGTCATTGGTATGATGCAACCCTCCCTGAAAGCAGCTTCCATGGACTGCGAGCGTACAAGGTAATGTACATGCTTAATATCCTCTCCTATCAGCACATGTTAGATTACTTTCCTCCATACTAGACTTTGAGCCGTGAAATCACTATCTTTTAAGTGATATGTTGCTCTCGTAAGATAGCATGTCTCAAATTTTATTTTACTTACCGTTAAATTTTTATATATTAATTGTGACTTAAAAACTAATAAAATTCAAAATTAATCTAATAATAATACATATACAATATATACGATTTCAAAAAACGTGTTTTACTGTGTTGTAAGATCGCAAATAATTGGCGGATGTTCATATACTTTTGTTTCAGCTTAGGAACTAATAAATTTGAATTAAACTAACAATAATATTGTATGATACAAATTTTTATTTTATTTTTTTCTAGATTTTTTTAGAAAGTGAATTGGATTGTACTTCAAGTTTATTATTGGAGTGTCCAATGTAGTTAAACATGGTCATTGTAAATTTTGGACAAGAGCTCATACGTATATTTAACGGTAGAAAGATAATGTGATATGTTTTTGTAACGACATTGATGTATTATTTTTAATCATGATTTCGGTTACAAAATTTTGATGGAGGGAAAAGGTTACATTTTTTTTGTATGATACAATTTACAAATTTTACGTGAAGCCAAAAGATAACAAATTAAATTTTAATCATGTTTGTCACTTGGCATATTATGATAAATTATTGTACTAAAACTATGTTTTAAAGTAAAATATTGTGATGTTTGCATCACAATATATGAGATATTTTAATTCGGACATTTATTGTTTCAAAAATTTAAACTTAAGTGTACTAGATATATGGGTTGGTTCGGATGAGGAGGCTCCTTGTGGAGAGGAGGTGAGAAGAAAATTTAGTTTGTTTTTTTTACTATTGAGTCCAGTTTTTATAATTTTTCAAAAATGAACTTCTATCCTAGAAAAATAAACTCATAGTATAAAAAAAAAAGAACTAATGGTATAATTAAAATGAACATAATTTCTCCTCATTCCTATCTATAAGAAGCCTTCTCACCGGAACCAAAACCTATATATATAGTTTTGGTTCCGATGAGGAGGCTTCTTATAGAGTCACTCTTAGAGTAGAGAGTATGAACTTGTATGACTCATTAGATTAATGAAAGAACGTTCCAAATTAAAACCGTCATAAGCATTTCTAGGGGAGTTTCACTATATTGTTCCTAAATTATTCACCAGCAGTTAATAATTTTTTATACTAGGAAAAAAATATGTTATATATAGATGAAGATACAAAAAAATCAACGTTGTTGTATGCTCGAAAAGGACGTGTTACTCTCGTTAATCAAGATATATATTTTTTTTCCGATTAACGATCATAATTTTTGTTTTTATCTTGTTTCAACAATTAACGATCGTTAATTGTTGATTAACGATTGTTATAAAGAAACATATCTTTTTCATATCGATCGTTAATTAACAATTAACGATCTTTAATAATTGTAAATAAGATGTTCATGCTCTCTAAGAGAAATTTCTACATAATTTTATCTCTTAAATTGTAGTAGCAATAATAATAATAATAATAATAATAATAATAATAATAATAACTCGATTCCAACAATACATGTGTACCATTGGTTATAAGTTTGATTAAAATTCTTGAATTGATTATGTAGGTATTCATAGGAATCGCAGTTATCCTTGGGGATGGACTATTCAACTTCGTTCTAGTTATGTACCAAACTATCAAGGGTTTATACAAGGAGCTTATTCGTAACAAGACCCATGATCGTAATATTCTCACTCCAAATACAATACACGACAATTCCCCAGACATCTCAACTCTATCTTACGATGACCAACGTAGGACACACCTTTTTCTCAAGGATCGAATTCCAACATGGCTAGCAATCACTCTCTATCTTACCTTAGCTACAATCTCCACCATCACACTACCATTCATTTTTCACCAACTCAAATGGTACTACATTGTAGTAATCTACATCGTTGCACCAATCATGGCTTTTTGCAACGCCTACGGCAACGGTCTTACAGATTGGTCCTTAGCATCAACATACGGCAAGCTAGCCATCTTCACTATAGGTGCCTGGGCTGGATCCCAACACGGCGGGGTTCTCGCGGGTCTAGCCGCATGTGGTGTAATGATGAACATAGTCTCAACGGCATCCGATTTAATGCAAGACTTCAAAACCGGTTACATGACCTTAGCATCTCCGAGATCAATGTTTATTAGCCAAGTGATCGGAACTGCAATGGGTTGTGTAATCTCTCCGTGCGTGTTTTGGGTCATCTACAAGGCTTTCCCTGATCTAGGAGTAATCGGATCAACGTATCCTGCGCCTTATGCTCTTATATTTCGGAACATGTCCATTCTTGGCGTTGAAGGCTTTTCGGCTTTGCCTAAGAATTGTCTTACGTTGTGCTATGTTTTCTTTATCGGGGCAATCATTGTGAATGGTGTGAAAGCGGTTGGAAGTAAGTATGGTAAACGATGGGCTAAGTTTGTTCCTATTCCGATGGCGATGGCTATACCGTTCTACGTTGGTGCTTACTTCACTATTGATATGTGTTGGATGCTTCATTTTGTTCGTATGGCGTTGGAGAAACAAGGCTAATGCTGATGTGTATGCAGCTGCGGTTGCGTCGGGCTTGATATGTGGAGATGGGTTATGGACATTGCCACAATCTATACTTGCTTTAGCAAATGTGAAGCCGCCTATTTGTATGAAGTTTTTAACAAGAGCTACGAACATAAAGGTGGATGCTTTCTTGGGTAACTAAGAAAATCAAACTACTCTTTCATACTATCTATTCAATAGCATCTAAGAAACTACATTAGATTTGGTATTGGATTATGTTATAAACTTTGTATGATTGTGATCTATAAGTTGAACATTTGAAGATAATTGAGCTTGCTTATACATCTAAGTTTGGAGTAGTGATAGAGGAATATAAGGCTCTTTGTTCTCTAACCTCCGCCTTTCTTACTCTTTGTTGTAATTCATCTAACTATTGTTGCAAATTATCCAAGGTGAACTTAGAGTCTTAGACATGTCAATCATGTTGAATTATTCGGCTGGGTAAGTCTATTGGGCCGATCTACTTTGGCAGTCGGGCCGACAAATGAACAATATTCTATTCACTGTCTTGCAAAATTTGTATAGTCAAGACAACCAAAAAGAAGAGATCAAACAAATAACAAAACTTTAGTATTAGGTCGACAAACAAAACAACAATTTCATCGATAATGATGCCAATTTGATTTGGGTAGAAACGTGAAATTTGATTTGGGTAGAAACGTGAACCTCAAATCTCGCAATAAATTAGAAGACTAAATATGGAGATTGGATGGTGGTGTGGTGACAAGTTCCTTCTCCATTGTTGCATAATTTTGTTGGCCTTTTAACACATGCAATGACATGAAGTTTTTTGTTTTTCTTTTGTCCCAACACGACGCCTACAACAAAGTCTGGCGCATCACATATGAGCTCTCAAATGTCAGTTTAATATGAAGGTTAGGTGATGGGGTGGTGACAAGTTTCTTCTATAGTTTAATAAATGTTACAAGACATTAAGGAGAGAGAAATAAAAAAGTTTTTTTTTTTTTTTTTTTGGGTAAAAGGTACAAAAAAAGTTCTACTTTTAGAGAAGGAAAGATAGTGATGTAGAAATTTTTTTAAAAAAATATTCTTAATGAAGCCTCTATAAAACCATTTGGAGGTAAGAAATCAACGTAGTTGCATATAAGTCCGTATCTCTTAGCCATTACTCGGTTAGGAAAGACTGGAACCTTCCGCTGACCTTGTACACCTCATTCAAAAGTATGCTCATGGATGGTCAAATTTTAGTAGTTGACCCTTCTTATTCTCTTACCTTTATATAAAGAGAATGTGGCGGTAAAAAAAGATATGCGCTATGTAGAGTCTAGGGTTTTCCCTTCCAGGTCTTGTGCCGTCCAGGAAAGCATACTTGTCACACAAACACAAAATTCCACGAAGTGTGTCAGATCTGGTCGGAATATGGAAGAGATCCACAATAACTAGAACAGCCTAAAATTGACTGACGAGGAAATCGGGATGATTCCTCTCATTCTGAGCTCGGACAAAGAAGTGGAAGCCCAAATCCAATTTTACGTCATCGGGAAGATTTGCGTCCAGTGAAAAGTGAGTGCATCAGCGCTGAGAACTACAATTCGCACAATATGAAGATTGAAGAGAGACGTGGTGATTCGTGAAGTAGCGGAAAACCTCTTCCTCTTCCAGTTCTTTGAACAATCAAACAAGCACACAGTCATGGAGGGACGGCCTTGGATGTTCGATGACCAACTTCTGATACTGCACGATGTAGATCCAGAGAAAAGTTACCAACAAGAAAGCTTTGACACAACCTCATTCAGGGTAGTTGTACATGACATACCAATAGGGATGAGATCCCTGAAAACTAATAAGAGAATCAGGGGAAAGATTGGTGCTTTCCTACAAACAATATGATACGAGCCCTAGTTATACTCTAAGAAGCACCGTACGAATAAAGGCAGAAATCTTCGTGCACAGAACCCTCCCAAGAGGACTAATTGTTCAACTCCAAGTGATGAGAGATGGATATACTTCAAGTATGAAAGACTACCAACAATCTGCTACAAATGCGGGAGGGTTGGGAATACAATTAAGAGTTGCACACATATCCTAAAGTAGACGGGGGTGACATTGAAAACCAATATGGGGCTTGGTAAGAGAAAATTATTTTTGTTAGAACCAAGAAATTTTCATCCTAGATCAAGCTAAGATTACCAATTGTGGAATCCATTTTACTTTATTTATATTTTATGTTAAAATATGACTTACATATTATTATTAAGTATATATTTTTTAAATAAAAAAAAAATAATTTATAAAATAATTTTGCCTGACATCCATTTTATATACACTTATTTTATTTTAAAATTTATAAATTTTTACATATAAATTTATTGATATTGGTTAAATTTTAGGTCGTGCTTTCGAGGTGAAGTAAATGAAAGACAAATTAAAAAAAATAATAATGAATGACTTAAGATTAATCTAAGATGTTCTTTAGTGTGGATGCTCTCTAGTGTGGATGCTCTAAGAGTCCTAAGTGAGAGCACGAATGCGGGACTGACAAGAAGTGAAAAGGAAATAGACAAGCAATGGGCTGAAGAAATAAAGAAGACTCTAACTGAACAAAACGAGGAGGAAGTAGGATCGAGAAAAGTGAATCAGGATACGCCAAAAGACAATGAGAGAGAAAGAAATGGAAAGGATTGTGATGCAGAGCTCGGAATTGTTGTGAAAAGCGAGGACTTGACACCTCAACTAAACACTGTTACCCACAGAGGTTTCAAAAGGATGGCCATAATAAAGAAGGTAGGCATAGGAGACACATCAACGTACACAAACAGTATCCTCCTAAGAAAAACACATGTTCTTGGTGAGGAGGAGAATACTACAAACCTAGATGTATGCACAAAAAGACAGAAAACATCAAAGGAAGGAAGGTTCAAGCCCTTTAACAGTAGTGGGTTCCGGGACCGCTCCAGCCCACGAACAGACATGAAACTACTAAGTCGGAATTGCCGGGGTCTGGGCAATGCCCCGACAATTAACACACTCCGGTCTTGTAGAAAAATATTGCTGATATTGTGACGAAGAAATGTGGCTTTGTTAATGGAATAAACATTGATAGTAATGGATTGTCTGGAGGTATCAAATTCTGGTAGCGAAACGATACGACCTCCGTAATCTCTTACTCTTCGAATCATGTGATGGTTGAAATATAGAGCCCTAATTCGACACAGAATTGGGCTGTTGTAGGTATTTACGGTTGGCCAAAAAGACAAAATAAGTTCAAAACATGGGATCTGATGAAGTCCCTCAAAGATCAGTACCAGGGAAGCATTATTTTGTTTGGGGATTTCAATGAGATATCCTACCAACATGAAAAGGAGGGTGGAGCTCCAAGAGGAAATAGAGAAATGGAAGCATTAAGAGACACGATCAGTTATTGTGGGTTACATGGCCTAGGCTAGCTAGGATGGTACCATATTCACATGGCATAGAGGTGTCGTGGGAGGACATATTATTAAAGAGCGGTTAGATAGATTCATTGCATCTCATGATTTGATGGCTGCGAATCCTCTTTGGAAGGTCACTCATCTCCCAAGGTACCGATCCGATCTTTGCCCAATTCTAATTGACACAAAAGGAAAGGAAGTTGTGCAGACGAAGAACATGGTTCAGTTTTATTGTTATTGACTTATTGGCATCAGAACATCCAATAATGCTATCAGGAAAGGATTTACTAGATAGCTATTATTGTTTCAGTAACCCAATAATGCATTTGCAAGTTCAACCAGTAGCTTATAAACAAGATTCAACATATTGTATATGCGACCGTTTGAGTGATTGAAATTTGATTTTTTTTTTTTTTGCATTGTTAATATTTGTGGCTACAGTATATTGATGTTAGAATGTGTATGTATATGTATGTGTTTGAATATGAAATGGAGAAGACGTGATTAGATCACGTGAAGAGTGAAAGAGAAGTCGGGACTCTACGTTCTGCAGAGTTGCCGCCCTCGTGCCTGGAAACTGCCGCCCCTGCGGGAGCTTTGTCACCGCACCCGCGCCTGGAAGTTGCCGCCCCTGCGGCCACGGTCTCAGCGCCTGCGCCCGTGCCTGCGGTTTGCCTTGTTCCGCCCCTGCGTCTTTCCGTTCCGTAGGTGCGTCTTGTACAGGATCTGCTTAGAGTAGTATGATCCTTTCCTTTCCTAGTATGAGCGGGTTAGTAGAATGCTAGGTATGTGTATGAGGATAGAATGATGAGGATGTGATATATCTGTATGCCGGTTATGACTTTGAGGTTCAGTAGTTTATCGAGGTTTATAAGTCGGATATGATCCTTATGGATCCCTTGGGTCTAAGTGTGATCCCTTTGATTGATAGGAGATGTGATATCTCGTTATGCGTTGTTTTAGGCAGTGTTGTCCTCCAGATTGGAGTGGATCGTGTTTGAGAGTTGATCGTGGTTGAGACTACTTCTGAGGTTGAGGTAAGTCCATATGACTTACTTAGCTACCATCCTTATATTGGATGTATGCATGAGTGGTGTGTGGTATATGCTTGATAGCATGCGTAGTGATGATTATCGACCTATGGTTTAGTGACTGCCCATTGTAGGGCCATGACAACTTGTCCTTTCATCCCACTGGGAGTCTAGAGGTTCTCTGCGGGCAGACCAGTTTGGCTCAGTGGGACGGGCACCTTCACCACTCCCATAGGGTATACGGGGAGGTGTAACCGGATTACCACTCCAGCTGGCACCATTCCCTAGAGGCGAGGGTTATATTCCTTGTGTCACATATATTCATATACATCTATATATATACGATTGGAGTGTTGGATATTATAAAGATAATAAACCGGGTAAATGTGTGATAGCATGATGAGGTGTTTATTATTTCCTAATGTGTGATTGTGCTTATGCATCTTCTATATATATGTGTATGGTTAGCTAATGGTTTTATACCGTGTTGTAGATCCTTTGCAGGTTAGGAGAGCTGCAGAGTGATCCAGAGTGGGTGATCCGCTGAGGGCTCCGTACACTTGGTTATGGGTTTTTGTATGTAGAGTATATACTTTGGTTGTACTCAGCAGTTCTTATGTAAACCTTTTGATATGTATATATACAGTTTGATGTTTTGTTTTAATCTATCTGTGCCTTGTTGTAAGATCTAGTGAACTTGTTGTCAGGCTAGGGTCAGGATCCATTGTAAGATCCTAGCCCAGTAGCACCTCGAGTGCTACGGATTCGGGGTGTTACAAAGTTGGTATCAGAGCCTTAGGTTGACAACAATGGCACTTGCAATCTACGATAAAGGTCGAATAGATAAATAAACAGAACCCGAAAGGGGTCTGACTTTTCAAAAGGTTTTAGTTTTGAAATGAGTACAAATGTTTTGGGATAGCGTGTACGAGAAGCCATCACCTCTCTGAAGATCTCGACAGTATAGATATATAGATATTATGCTGTGATTGACTTGATATATATATATATATATATATATATATATATATATATATATATATATATATACATATGACATATATATAGCCTTCTAAGTTAGGTTTATGTCCTCTGCAGATGGTTCAGACTAGAACCTTACCTGCAGCTGGACGGGGGTAGGGGTAGACCCCCTCTAGGTAGAGGACGGGGTAGGATTCCTGCTGGTGGTACACGTGCAACGGAGGAGACTCATGAGGATGTTCCTGAGAGTGCCGTTCTTGAGAATGGGAACGGTGGAGCTGAGAGACAGGGATCCCAGAGAGTCCAGTCAGATGACTCGGATCGTGTCTCCATGGAGGGACCAGCCTTCCGTGAGTATATTAGACGTGTGGAAGAGGCTGCCAGGGCAGGTAGACGTGCCCCTGATCTGCCAGCACAGGAGGGATCATCTGAGAGATCCCACGGAGTTACTCAGGTGCCAGTTGTACAGGCACATGCTGCTGAGACTGCTCGGGTTCAGGAGGAGTATAGAGGGCCTAGACCAGACACTTGGTTGAAGGCATTTCACCAGATGGGTGTACCTCCTTTCTCTGGGAAGGTGGGGTTAGAGGTGGAGCTATGGATAGGGCATGTAGACTCAGCTCTAGAGTCTATTAGATGTCCAGCAGATAGGCAGATAGAATTGGTGCAGACTCTGTTCAGAGACTTGGCACAACACTGGTGGAGATCTGTACGGGGTCAGGTTAGTAGTTATGAACAGATGAGGACCATGATCAAAGAGCGTTTCTACCCTGCCTCATTGAGGAGGGAGAAACTACGAGATTTTGTTGAGGCTGGATTTGAGGATGTACCAGTCTCAGAGGCTATCAGAAGATTCCAAGAGGAGCTGGCATTGCTGGGTCCAGTTGCACCTCCTACAGATCAACATGTATATCTTTTCTCCCGACGACTGAGGGACACTACCAAGACTTACATGGAAGGGTTTCACTGTGAGACCTTGGTGGATTATCAGGACCGGGCTTCTGATTATGAGAGAGAGAGAGCTGGACAGAGGAGAGCTTCTCAGACCGGAGGGTATGAGAAGAGACAGAGGATTGGGCAGACCAGTGGTGCTGGTGGTGTTGCTAGTGCCGAGCGAGGCTAGAGTCGCCAGAGTTATCCCTCATCTGCACCGGCTGCAGATAAGGTACGACAGTGTTTCAACTGTTGTGGGTATGGACATATCCGACCAGAGTGTACGAGGCAGATAGTGACTTGTTTCACTTGTGGCGGACGAGGAAACATAGCTGTCTTCTGTAGACAGGGTGGAGCATCATCTCAGCAGGGTTCTTCTCCTGCTAGTGTAGCGGGAGGTGGGCAGAGGCCACCTCATCAACAACAGATGCAGGGAGAACAGAGAGTCCCAAAGCGTCCTACTACTCAGGGATCTGCTCCTGGGCCGAGTAGAGGCAGAGGTCGTGGTGGGAGTACCACGGACACCAGGGGACCACAGGGTTGAGTTTTTGAGCTGAGGAGTGTAGAGGAGTCAGCTGCACCGACTGCTACAGGTACCATTCTGATTCATGTTTTTCCTGTTAGAGTCTTATTTGATACTGGAGCTACGCATTCTTTTATTTCTGATGCCTGTGTTCAATGTCTGAGTCTAGATACGACTGAGGGGATACCCTTTAGTATGGGGTTACCCGATGGTAGTAGGGTCAGAGGTACCCGTGAGATTCGTGACTGTCCCATTTCTGTAGGGACCCGTGTATTGTTTGTGGACTTCTTTGTCATGCCATTAGTGCATGAAGAAGTCATTTTAGGTATGGATTTGATGGATAGGCATCAGGCAATCTTAGATGTAGGTAGGAGGACTGTTAGCCTCTCTACCGACTTAGGACAGATAGAGATTTTCCGAGGTTGGGACCTTGGAAAATCAGGCATGGTTATCAGTGCGATACGGGCAGCGGGATTGATTGCACAAGGTTGTGAGGCCTTCTGGTGTTATGCCATGAAGGAGGGGGAGAGTCCAGCACTAGAGGATATCCCAATTGTTTGTGATTTTGCAGATGTATTTGCTGAGCCGTCCAGTTTGCCGCCTCAGAGGAGTGTGGATTTTGGTATTGATTTAGAGCCTGGTACGAGACCGATCTCGAAGGCCCCATACCGGATGGCGCCTGTCGAGATGGTGGAGCTGAAAAAGCAACTTGAGGAGTTGGCTGAGAAGGGCTTCATCCGCCCTAGCGTGTCCCCATGGGGAGCACCTGTCCTCTTCGTACGGAAGAAGGACGGATCGTTGAGACTATGCATAGATTACAGAGAGCTGAACAAGGTGACCATCAAGAACAAATATCCATTGCCTCGTATTGATGACTTGTTAGATCAGCTTCAGGGAGCGACAGTATTCTCCAAGATTGACCTGCGTTCAGGGTATCACCAGCTGAGGGTGAGAGAGCGGGATGTACACAAGACAGCATTCGGGACTAGATATGGACACTACGAGTTTGTAGTGATGCCATTTGGGCTTACGAATGCCCCAACAGTCTTCATGGAGCTGATGAACATCATATTCATCGACTTCCTGAATCAGTTTGTGGTGGTCTTCATAGATGACATTCTGGTGTACTCTCGTAGCAGAGAGGAGCATGCAGGGCAGCTGAGGACCGTGTTGCAGGTTTTACGAGATAGAGAACTTTATGCTAAGTTCTCTAAGTGCGAGTTCTGGATGCCAGAGGTAGCATTCCTGGGTCATGTTGTATCAGCTGAATCCGGCAAAGATTGAGGCAGTAGCAACTTGGACGACACCGACGAACGTCAAGGAAGTACGTAGCTTTCTTGGCCTAGCCGGTTATTACCGACGCTTTGTGGAGGGATTTTCTGTGATTGCCCGTCCACTGACGAGTCTGCTGAGGAAGACTACCAGATTCGTATGGTCTGATCAGTGTATGCAGAGTTTTGAGGAGCTGAAGAGACGTCTGACTTCTGCTCCTATTTTGGCACAACCAGAGGGTACAGAGGATTTTGTGGTTTACAGTGATGCATCCAAGCTAGGCTTGGGATGTGTATTGATGCAGAGAGGCCGAGTGATTGCATATGCGTCTAGACACCTGAAGACGTATGAGGAGAACTACCCGACTCATGATCTGGAGTTGGCAGCAGTAGTTCATGCATCGAAGATTTAGAGACATTACCTGTATGGTGCTACATGTCAGATCTTCACACACCATAAGAGTCTGAAGTACATTTTTACGCAGCGGGAATTGAATAACCGCCAGCGTAGGTGGCTTGAGCTGATCAAGGATTTTGATTTAGAGATTTTGTTCTCTATTTTCACGCCCCTAAAAACTTTTATCAATAATGATAAAAACTCACATGTTAGTAAAAGCACGGTATGTTTTAAATTTATAAACAAGAAATAATCACCCAATTTGTAGCGAACCCACAATGTATGGGTCAATTACAGTTAGGGTAAGTATTCCAAGGTCGAACTCAGGGACTAAATGTTTAAAATACAAATGTGATCACAGATAGCGTAAATCAAAATAAAAGAACGAGGTTGGAAAAGAAGGGAAGAAAGATCAAAGGAGTTTTGAAGGGTTTTCTGTAGAGTTCGCAATCAGATATCAGATTTGATCGAAAACCAAGTAAAACAGACAAACGAAAGTATATCAATAAAGAAAATGCGGATTCCAAGGATTCAAGGTCATTGTTTATACGCACGGACTCAGGAAATCTCTCAAAAGATCTATGGTTACAAACTTCAGGGAAGAACGTTTCTAAACTGATAGTCTATTACCGGGTAAGTCTCAAGACTATCTAGTTCCAAACCAACTACCTATTACCGGGTAAGTCTCAAGGTAGAGAGGTAGGAAATTCTAAACAAACCAAACTCCGAACTAAGGGAAAGGTAAACCATTACCGGGTAAGTCTCAGGTATTACCCTACTTAGGACAGAATCTAGGCACACTCAACCCTATAGAGGTTTTCACCTCTATTACCTATGGTCGAACACTCAAGTATCTAAGCCGAACATTACCGGGTAAGTCTCAGTTCCGGTTTAGGTTACTAGCTAGATGAATTCTAACTAGGTTCAAGAACAAGCCAACCAAAGGATTTCAAAGCTATTAAAACCAAGCAATAAGCACAATTCCATCATAGTCCCGGTATAAACAAATCCCAATTCACCTTGGATCCACAAGACTTTTAGCCAACAATCGACATTTTCAACGCAATCATCAATCCACTCAATTCAATGGAAGAAACAATCATCAATCAAGCAATTCAATGGAAGAAGCAATTATCAATCCAATCAATTCAATCAATTCAAGAGAGAATGCATAAACAAGAATCTAAAATAGAGATTAAAGAAGAAACTTAGCTTTATTGATAGAGGATTAGCAAAACGTCAAATTCCCCAATATTCGCGAAGTTCCTCCAAGCTCAAACAAGTTCAACAATGGCTAACAATGGTCTAGGGCAAAGGGAGAAGAAAAGGGGAAAAAGGTCTCTCCAAAGGAGCTCGAAATTCCAATGAAACGGGAACCCCCGGTAATCATTAAGGGCTTTCCTTTTATATCCCGCAACGGGCTGCCCTAAAACAGATCCAAAAAATAACGAAATAAATCGGTGAACAGGAAACTCGGTCGGAAATCTCGGTCGGTGACCGAGATTTTTAAACGTCGGGGCCGAGATTTGCTTCGTGATCCAGCGTTGACGAAATCTCGGTCGGAAATCTCGGTCAAATGTGAAAAATCTCGGCCGAGATGGAACAAATCTCGGCCTAGATCGGGACCGAGATGGGGACCGAGATTCTTCAACAGAAACTTCTGATATGGGATCTCGGTCGAGCTGACTCGAATCTCGGCCGAGATGGCTCGGATCTCGGCCGAGATTGCTCCAATCTCATGCGTTTTGTCTTGGCTCGTCTTTTCCTCCTTTCCCGTGCCTGCGTGATCGCTCCTAAGCGTCCATCCCGAGGCCTGATCCTCAAATGCATCATTTTAGCTCCGAAACACACCAAAATACCTACAAAGACACCAAAAGTGTGCGTAGACATCTATACTCGCAAAGTTGCATTAAACAAGTATAAAGAACACAACTTAAGGCTAAAACATGCATGCGGGAAAGGAAAAACTAACTATATGCTCTACTAAACTAGGTCGATAATTCATGTTATCAAAATACCCCATACTTATTTTTTCTTGTCCCCAAGCAAATAATAAATTCAAGGCAAGATAGCATGAATCATCTGAGCTAAACAAAAGCAAAAACTCTTTTTGGTAGTGCTTCTATTCATGATCACTTTCAGAGTGTAGTCACAAGGCTAAAGACATATTTCGATTAAGGTCATGTAAGATAGGCAAGATATAGGATAATCACACCTTGCAAGGAATCCAAAATCATCATTTAAACTACTAATGTTTAAAATTCATGAAGAATCCAAGTTTAGGCCATGAAGTCAATTACATGTATGCAAAGATCAATAGGACTTAAAAAATAAAGGCCAAGAAACGTGATAAAGGTAGGATGTGTATAGGTAATGTGGTGGAAATCCGGAAAAGAGGACAACAAACATTTTTCTTTTCTTTCTTCTTTCTCGACATACATCCTTTCTTTTCTTGCGTAATTTTTTTTTTGAGTGAAGGGCATAGGTGCACAATAGCCGAAACCTTGGTGTTCAGTTTCCTTCACGTACCTTACACCAAAGTGCACATACCAAATCAACTCTAGGTAATGTTTTTAAAACTAATCCGACTTTGGCAAGACACAAACACCCGATTATGTGAATGGTGCCGAGTTACTCATCTTCATAGCCAACAAAACCCATAGAAAGCTTTTGCTTTCAATTCACATATCACAAATCAAACAACTTCTTCACATATTGCACATAATTCACTTTTCACAATTAAGCATACACCTTCAAACTTCACTTTCCTAATTCCCGGATGGGTCATAAGGGGCAAATAAATTCAATGTTTGAGGTGCTGAAAATGGTAAAGAAGAGAAGAAGAATTCGAATTGCCTAAGTCATTTCTGTGCAATGTAAAAGAACTCATCATATAGCTTCAACTTTTCAAGATCAATCCGATTAAACAAGGTAATCCAAATAAATCATATAGATTACAAACAAGGCATTCAAATCCCATAATTGCCATTAATTCAATTAAAGCTCAAAATAAACATCGATAGTCAAATAAACATACACAATTTCCTTATTAAGGTCACATCAATCCTAGAAGCACAAAATTTTTGAAATTTTCTGATTTTTTTGGATTTTCATATAAAATGCAGTACAAATAAAAGAAACATGCTAGAAGGTATTGCAAGCATCCTACCCCATACTTAAATCTCACATTGTCCCTAATGTGAATAATAAATATGAAGTAAAAACAATACTCACAATGTAAGAATGAAAAAGGCATCCGGCGTGTTTCCTCCTCGACTTACTTCGTTTCTCGTCTTTCATAGCAATTTCCTCGCCTTAAGCTCGTTCTGGGTGCTGCTTCCCGTATCTTTTTTTACCAAGACACCTAGGTCCTGCAAAGACCCAGAAAGAACGCGCAAAAACGCAAAAGCAAAAAGCAAAAATAAAAATAAAAAGACGAAAAGACTCTTACCTCGGGTTGCCTCCCGAGAAGCGCTTAGTTTAAGGTCTCTAGCCGGACCTAACTCCTTTAAAGCGTCAAGTGAGATGGATAGGTGAAAGTTTTTCCACCGGAAGTTCCGGTGTATACCTCTTCAACCTATGTCCATTCACTTTAAAAATACCGGAGTTTTCACCCCATACTTCGACAGCTCCGTGGGGAAAATCTTCTTTACAACATAAGGTCCCGTCCATCGTGACCTTAACTTTCCTGGAAAAAGTCGGAGCGTAGAATTAAAGAGAAGAACAAGATCACCTTCTTTGAAGTTCTTTGGCAATATGTGCTTGTCATGCCACTTCTTTTTTCTTTCCTTGTAGATGCGTGCATTCTCATATGCATTCATTCGGATCTCCTCTAGCTCGTTGATGTCCAACAACCTCTTTTCTCCGGCTTCTTTTATATCAAAGTTTAGCCATTTCACGGCCCAATATGCTCTATGCTCCAACTCTACAGGCAAATGACATGATTTCCCATAAACAAGTTGATAAGGAGTAGTACCTATGGGAGTCTTGTATGCTGTCCTATAAGCCCAGAGTGCATCATCAAGCTTCATTGCCCAATCTTTCCTTGAGCGAGACACTGTCTTCTCTAGGATCCCCTTGATTTCTCTATTCGAGATTTCCACTTGGCCACTAGTTGGGGGATGATATGGGGTTGCAACCTTGTGAGTTACCCCATACTTGGACAAAAGTGACTCAAAGTTTCTGGTTGTGAAATGCTTCCCTCCATCACTAATAATGACACGTGGTGTGCCAAATCTAGGGAAGATAGTTCGGTTGAAAAATTTAATCACAACTTTAACGTCATTTGTGGGTGAGGCTATAGCTTCAACCCATCTAGATACATAATCAACCGCTAAAAGAATGTAAAGGTTCCCGCATGAGGATATTAGGAGATTCCAAGAGGAGCTGGCATTGTTGGGACCAGCTGCACCTTCTGTGGATCAGCATGTGTATCTGTTTTCCCGACGACTGAGGGATACTACCCGGACCTATATGGCGGGTTTTCACTGTGAGTCTCTAATGGATTACCAGGACAGAGCTTCCGACTATGAGAGGGAGCGGGTTAGTCAGAGGAGAGCTTCTCAGACCGGAGGGTCTGAGAAGAGACAGCGTACTGGGCAGACCAGTGGTGCTGGTGGGGCTGCTAGTGTAGGGCGAGCCAGAGTCGCCAAAGTCGTCCCTCTTCTGCATTAGTTGCAGATAAGGAAGTACAATGTTACAACTGTGGTAGGTATGGACATATGCGGCCAGAGTGCACGAGGCAGACAGTGATGTGCTACACTTGTGGCCGGCCAGGTCATAGGGCTGTTTTCTGCCGACAAGGCGGAGCTTCATTTCAGCAGGGTTCTTCTCCTGCCAGTGTAGCGTGAGGTGGGTAGAGGCCACCTCAGTAGCAGCAGACACAGGGAGAACAGAGGGTCCCAAATCTCCATACGACTCAGGGATCTGCTCCGGGGCCGAGTAGAGGCAGAGGTCGTGGTGGGAGCACCACTGACACCCGAGGCCCACAGGGCCGAGTTTTTGAGCTGAGGAGTGCAAAGGAGCCAGCTGCACCGACTGCTACTGGTACCATTCTGATCCATGGCTTACCTGTTAGAGTTTTGTTTGATACGGGTGCTACGCACTCTTTTATATCTGATGCATGTGTAGAGCGTCTGGGTTTAGATATGATTGAGGGGATACCCTTTAGTATAGGGTTACCCGATGGTAGTATGGTCGGAGGTACCCATGAGATTCGTGACTGTCCCATTTCTGTAGGGACCCGTGTTTTACTAGTTGACTTCTTTGTCATGCCATTAGAGCATGAAGAAGTCATACTAGGTATGGATTGGATGGATAGACATTCTGCAGTCTTAGATGTAGGTAGGAGGACTGTTACCCTCTCTACCGAGTTAGGACAGATAGAGATTTTCCGAAGTTGGGACCTTGGAAAATCTGGCATGGTTATTAGTGCGATACGAGCAACTAGACTGATTGCACAAGGTTGTGAGGCCTTCTAGTGTTATGCCATGAAGGAGGGGGAGAGTCCAGCATTAGAGGATATCCTAGTTGTCTGTGAGTTTGCAGATATGTTTGCTGAGCCGTCCAGTTTGCCGCCTCAGAGGAGTGTGGACTTTGGTATCGAGTTAGAGCATAGTACGAGACCGATCTCGAAGGCCCCATACCGGATGACGCCTGTTGAGATGTTGGAGCTGAAGAAGCACTTCGAGGAGTTGGTCGAGAAGGGTTTTATTCGCCCTAGTGTATCTCCATGGGGAGCACCTGTCCTCTTCGTACGGAAGAAGGACGGATTGTTGAGATTGTGTATAGATTACAGAGAGCTGAACAAGGTGACCATTAAGAACAAGTATCCATTTTCGCGTATTGATGACTTGTTGGATCAGCTTCAGGGAGTGACAGAATTTTCCAAGATTGACCTGCGCTCAAGATATCACCAGCTGAGGGTGAGAGAGCAGGATGTGCACGAGACAGCGTTCCGGACCAGATATGGCCACTAAGAGTTTGTAGTGATGACATTTGGGCTTACGAATGCCCCAACAGTTTTTATGGAGTTGATGAACAGTATCTTCATCGACTTTCTGGATTAGTTTCTGGTGGTCTTTATAGATGACATTATGGTGTACTCTCGTAGTAGAGAGGAGCATACAGGACAGTTTAGGACTGTATTGCAGGTTTTACGGGATAGAGAACTTTATGCTAAGTTCTCTAAGTGCGAGTTTTGGATGTCAGAGGTAGCATTCTTGGGTCATGTGGTATCAGCTGAAGGAATTAAGGTGGATCAGACCAAGATTGAGGCAGTAGCAGCATGGACTACACCATCGAACGTCAAGGAAGTACGTAGCTTCCTTGGCCTAGCCGGTTATTACAGACGCTTCGTGGAGGGATTTTCTGGGATTGCCCGTCCACTGACAAGTTTGCTGAGGAAGACTACCAGATTTGTGTGGTCTGATTAGTGTATGCGGAGTTTTGAGGAGCTGAAGAGACGTTTGACTTCTGCTCCTATTTTGGCACAGCCAGAGGGTACAAAGGATTTTGTGGTGTACAGTGATGCATCCAGGCTTGGGATGTGTATTGATGCAGCGAGGTAGAGTGATTGCATATGCGTCTAGACAGCTGAAGACGTATGAGGAGAACTACCCGACTCATGATCTAAAGTTGGCAGCGGTAGTTCATGCATTGAAGATCTGGAGACATTACCTGTATGGTGGTACATTTCAGATCTTCACAGACCATCAGAGTCTGAAGTACATTTTCACGCAGCGGGAATTCAATAACCGCCAGCGTAGGTGGCTTGAGCTGATTAAGGATTTTGTTTTGGAGATTTTGTATCATCCGGGGAAGGCGAACATTGTCGCCGACGCCCTGAGCAGGAAGACGCCTCGAGAGCAGGTGATTGCGAGACGGACAGTCCAGCAACAGTTACAGAGGGATTTGATCTGGTTAGAGTTGGACATCTAGTTTCCTGATGAGGATGCCCGGCTGAGTACTTTAGAGGTTCTACCTGATCTGTTGGGTGAGATCCAACAGAAGCAGGAGACCTGCCCGACCTTGATGAGGATCAGAGAGAGGATGTCTCAGGATGAGGCACCACAGTTTCTTCTGGGAGCAGAATGAGTATTGAGACGCCGCGGTCGCGTCTGTGTACCCGCTGATGCGGAGTTGTGCCAGATGATTTTACAGGAGGCTCATTGTACACCTTACTCTGTACATCCAGGCACGAGTAAGATGTATCAGGATTTGAGACGTCTATATTGGTGGGGAGGGCTGAAGCCCAATGTGGCCAGAATTGTGGCACAGTGTGCGACCTGCCAACAGGTCAAGATAGAGCATTGCAGATCTGGAGGCGAGCTCCATCCACTTCCTGTTCCACAGAGGAAATGGGAGGACTTCACCATGGACTTTGTGACTAGGCTGAGACTGAGCCGGAGTTTTGATGCTATTTGGGTTATAGTAGACAGATTGACGAAGACGGCACGTTTCATTTCTATCAGGGAAACGTGGCAGGTGAGCAGATTAGCTGAGGAGTACACTAGGCAGATAGTGAGACTCCATGGTGTACCGAGGACGATCGTCTTTGACAGAAATGGACGATTTACCTCGACGTTCTGGAAGCAGATTCAGACTGCCCTGGGGACGAGTTTGCACTTCACGACTGTATTCCATCCTCAGACAGATGGTCAGTCAGAGAGGACCACTCAGACCCTGGAGGATATGTTGCGAGCTTGTGTGTTGGATTGGGGACAAGTGTGGACGGATCACCTCCCACTAGTTGAGTTCTCGTACAACAACAGCTGGCATGCATCTATTGGGATGGCCCCCTATGAGGCATTGTATGGGCAGAGATGTCGTACACCGTTATGCTGGGATGAGCCTAGTACGGCTAGTGGTTTGACACCTGATCAGATTCAGGCTGAATGTGGCTCGAGTAGCACTAATTAGATAGCGGATGCTGACTGAGCAGAGCCGTCAGAAGTCATATGCTGATAGGAGGCGTAGACCTCTAGAGTTCAGAGTTGGAGCCCATGTGTGGCTGATAGTGTCTCCGACATGAGGTGTTAGACTTTTTTGCATTAAGTGGAAGCTGTGTCCCCGATATGTCGGACCGTTCGAGATTTTGGATCGGGTTGGGAGCACAGCTTACAAATTAGCTTTGCCTCCGAGATTAGAGGGTGTTCACCCTGTATTTCATGTGTCTCAGCTGAGGGAGTACATACCAGATGCGAGACACATTGTGAGTTATGACGATTTAGTGGTTGAGCCGGACCACACCTTTGTTGAGCACCCTATTGCATTCCTAGAACGAGGTATGAGACGCCTGCGTTCGAAGGACATTCCTATGCTGATGATACAGTGGTCGAGACGTGGACCTGATGAGGCTACCTTGGAGACTGAGGATAGTATCCAGAGTTCTATACCGAGATAGATGCACCAATAGGATCACCGAGTAGATCTTAGTACTACCTTGGTGAGTGTTATGCTTATGTGCTTATATGCCATGATGTATTTATTTTCGTACTAGCTGTGATGTGATGTGTGATCTTATTAGATCTTGTTGTGCTAGTGCGATTGTTTATAGCTGGAGATGGTTCTTTCTTTCATGCTATTGTGATAGGTTTAGCTGGAGATGGTTCTTTCCTCCATGCTACTTTGATGGACAAAGTATTGTTGGAGATGTTTTCCTCCATGCCCGTGGTTATATGATGGTTTGGATAGAGATGGTTTTCCTCTATGCCCTGGATAGTGTTCTGTTACTGGAGTTGATGGTTTCCTCCATGCTTATGTTAGAGGTTATAGATGTAACGCCCGGAATTTATTCCGGACTTACAGCGCCTTGTAGTTTATCCTGTAGTCTCGAGATGCCGACTGCCGGGATTTATTCCTAAGAAAATCCCGAGCCGACTCGTCGTTTTTCCTCTTTTTCCGCGTTCTGACCCTTCGTTCCGGGTTAAAAATGACAAGAGGTCATTTCCGACCCCTCGGTACGTGTGAGGGACAAGAGGTCAGCTGACCCCTTGATCCCCACACCTCCTTTTCAGCCTTGTCTCCCTCTCTCTCCTCCCTTGCTCACATTTCACGTTACTTCTTTCTTTCACTCTTCCACACTCCCTCTCTTCTCTTCCCTTCTCATCTCTTCTCCATTGTTTCTTGAGGATCCAAGTTGTGGACTACAGAAGAAGATCTCAGGTTGTTGGTAAGCTTCTTCCTCTCCCTTCCCTCTCTTCCTTGCTGTTTTTCGCCTCTTCTTCCTCCCTCCTTCATCCATGGCTATGGAGGAAGATCTTGAGGAGTTTTTGCTCAACTCTTTGCATGCCTAGGATCTTAGCTCGATTAGGTCAAGGAGAGGTGCCTAAGACTAGTGGTGGGTGTTTGGAGAAAATCCAGAAAGAGAAGAAGGACTTTGGAGCCAAGGATCCACGATCAAAGACGAAGAAGACGACGTTCTGCACAAAAATCGCGGGGGCAGCTCAGCACAGCCGCGGGAGCGGCCAACCGCAGGGGAGACTGATGTAATAACCGGGAAATTTTAAGGGGAGACTGATGTAATAACCGGGAAATTTTAAATAGCGTCCCTGGATGGGTTCAGGGAAATTTTAAACTAATTCGTTATTACTTTAATTTTAATCCGTGAACCCGAGGTAGAACCGAAGAAATAATTTAGCGAGCTGAACCAATCGAATAAATAAACCAACCGATGTAAGCTCCTTATTTTCCTAAATGATTTAATACTAGACCGCTCTCTCTTGCCTATTAGCTATCTTGAGCCACCATCTGCCTTACTGGGCCTTTCACTATTGTTTGATATAATTGGACCAGTCAGCAATCCTTCTTGTAAGAGCCTTAGTCTTTCGGACCGAGATTTGACTTTAGCCGAGTTTGGCTTTGGCCTAGCCGCCCCCGCGGGCTTGGGTGCCGCCCCAGCGGGTTTCTGCCCCTGCGGCTCAAGGAACCGCCCCTGCGGTTTCCGGCGGCTGCAGCCGGCTTTGTTGACCCTTGACTTGTGCTTTACTCTTTTCCCTTCTTATTCTTTCCTTGTCTCGTGATCAAGGGTTCCTATCCCATTTCTTCAGCTTCCTACGTCCTCCTTGCTTCTCCCTTTCTTCTCCTTGATCTTGTGTTGTTTTCTCATTGAGTTTGGAAGAGAATTGATGTGAGTTTGATGATGTTGATGATGAATGTTGTTGTTGCTGAGCTTGGAAACCAGCTGTTGTGTGTGTTGATCTTCCTGGCAGCCTAGGACCACAAGTGTGGTAAGTAATCTTGCTTCTCCTTTCTTTCTTTCTTTCTTTCTTGTTCTTCCTTCCTTAGCTTAGGATTAGATGTTTTGGATATACATTGATGTTGGAATGTGTATGTATATGTATGTGTGTGAATCTGGAATGATGAAGACGTGATTTGATCACGAGAAGAGCCAAAGAGGAATCGTGGGGTCACGTTCTGCACCGTCGCCGCCCCCGCTCCTGGAAGCTGCCTCCCCTGCGGAATCCATGCCACAGCGCCCGCACCGTGCCTGCGTCGTGCCTGCGTTGCCTGCGGCCTTTGTCACCGCGCCCGCGGCTGAGTTTTTCCGCGCCTGCGGGTTGCTTGTTCCGCCCTTGCGTCTCTTGTGTTACGCAGGTGCGTCTTGTCCCGGATCTACCTAGAGTTAGGTAGATCCTTTCCTTTCCTAGTATGAGTGGGTTAGTAGCATGCTAGCTGCGTGTATGAAGATAGAATGATGAGGATGTGATATATCTGTATGCCGGTTATGGCTTTAAGGTTATGATCGAGTTAGGATACAATCCTTATGGATCCCTTGGGTCTAGGTGTGACCCCTATTATGGATATGAGTTTGATATATGTTGTGATGCCTTGTTTAGGCAGTGTTGATCTCTAGAGTTGGAGCTGTTTGGGTTTGAGACTTCGAGGTTGAGGTAAGTCCATAGGACTTACTTAGCTGTCATCCTTATATTGGATGTATGCATGAGTGGTGTATGTGTTTTATGCTTGATAGCATGTGATGTGATTATTACCTACCTATGGTTTAGTACGCGCCCACTGTAGGGCCGTGACAACCTAGCCCCGTCATCCCACTAGGAGACTGGGAGGTTCTTTGCGGAACGTCCAGATCTGGTACAGGGAACGGGCGTTGTCTCCACTCCCTTAGGGTACACGGAGGAGTAGTCCCAGTTGACCACTCCAGCTGGTAGTAGCACCGAGAGGCGAGGGTTATATTCCTCGTGTCACATATATTCATATTCAGATATATATATTTATACGATTGAGAGATTGGACTTATTAAAGATAATGAACCGGGTAAATGTATGAAAGCATGATGATGTTTTACGATTCCTGATGTGTGTTTGTGCTCTTGCATCTCTATATATATGTGTATGGTTAGCTAACGGTTTTATACCGTGTTGTAGATCCTTTGCAGGTTAGGAGAGCTGTAGAGTGATCCAAAGGGGTGATCCGCTGAGGGCTCCGTACACTGGGATCGTTATCGTGGGATATGGGATATTTGATGTACGGTTATATGTTTCTTTTGTACTCAGCGGTAATTATGTACTACCTTTTGAGATTTATATATCAGTTTTACGTTTTGTATTTAATCTATCGCTGCCTTGTTGTAAGATTCAGGGAACTTGTTGTCAGGCTAGGGTCAGGATCCATTGTGAAATCCTAGACAAGTAGCACCTCGAGTCCTACGGATTTGGGGTGTTACCCTTCTCTCCTTGGACCGGGCCTCCTCTTCACGCGATCCAGAGCCGTTCGAGGGATCTGGCAGTGAGCGTCCCCTTCGTCTCCACCATACGACTTCTCCACGCTTCGTCAATGGCCGTTTCACGGAATTAATGGCGGGTTGAATGCGAGCGTTGAAGGAGCCTTGAAGACCGACGATATCCACGACCCTCCTGAGACTCGACTCTGACTCGAAACAACCGCTACCTCTCCTTTGCACTCATTCTCAGCCTGCTCCCTGCTAGCCGCTCCACCACAGATCTGCTCCACCACAAATCCGTAACTCTCTATACTTGCCACTGGAGACACTTGCCGCTATCTGAACCGGCCTAACCGACCTTCTCGCCGCCTCGCCTCCTTCTTCTCTACTTAGTTTCCGTCAATATCGACTCAAGACAGATTCACGCCTCGAATCTTCCTCTCCCCTCTGCGACACCGCCGGCTCCTTCTTCCTTTGCTAACCGAAAGCAAATCACCAGGATAAGCTTCATTTGCACTCCCTCCCGTGTCCTCGGACCACGAAGAACGCTGGACCTTGGTCAATTCACAAGTCCCCCTCTCTACATCGGTCTGTTGCTGTTTCAAGCCAGTGGGTAGAGACCGAACCGGGACGGACTGGTAAGCTATGCTAGTGATGAATCGGTTGTCGATGGTAAATGTGTTGGTTTGAAAGAATTATGAATAAGGTAATGTGAAGGAATAACAATCAAACAGGGAAACCGTATTGCATATGAAGATTGTAGCAGATTGTTGAACCTGTGATAGTGGAGAGGTATCGAATTTCTTATCCCGCTTAATCCAGTTAAAGGAAAGGGTTGCGGTTGATACTCGAATTGTTGACCTTGATTCCAGGAAAACGTTACACGGTTGTCAAGAAGAATCGAAACCGTGACCTAGTGCTTGTCTTGGTGCCATCCGACTTTAACCGAACCAGTTAACGTACACCGACCCATTTCCGGTTAGAACCGCATCTGTTCTTGTGATTAATTTAATTTAGAGGAAATTATTTAATAAACAATTTTATAATGAAGTGATAATGCATGATACAATAATTTACGTAATTAGCGAAAATATTGGAATATTTAGAAAGATGAAATTAAGTATTATAAACGGAGTGAGAGTGTGGAACGGACAGTTGGACTAACGATGTGAGAATTTGATTGCGGGTCCGGAATAGAGGAAAGTAAAAATAAACTAGAGTGCGATACTAGTGCGGAGTGACCGAACAATTAGATTGGTAACGAGTAGAGAAATTTCTACTTTGGTAAACCGGCTTGAGAGTTTATAAGGAATAAGAAAGTTTGCATAATGAGGGGTACGTATCTGCGGAGAATCAACAATCTTAGGGGTAGATTCAAAGAAAGATAAATTTTGACCATAAAGAGAATAAAGGGAAAACGAAGTATTAGTGATATTAGACTGATAACGTTTTCCGAGTTAAGTACAATTCAATAAGATAATGAGACTGTTGTTATGAGAACTTGGATGGACGTGTAGATCCCTGAACCGAAATGTTAAAAGAATTCAGGGTATTGAGTCTAGACGTCATATCCGGATTGTGAGAATGTTAAGTTGAATGAAACTAAGATTGGAATTATTCTAAGAGTGAATAATTTAATGATCAGGATAATCGGATCTTTTGCTGGCAAGATCGCGAGAGTTTGAGACCAGTACTGTGGAGGTGGGTTCGTAGGACTGACTTAGTTACCGTTTTATACTGAATGTGCATGTGAGTGGTGTGTGCTATATGAGAAACAAAATGAACGGATTAGATCACGGTACTTTGTTGTTAAGTAAGGCACAAGTGTTTGATAACGTGCCGTAACCGTCGGTCCGGGCTGATGGTGCCGGAGGATTGCCCCGCGACCAGTCCAGTAGGTATACGGGAAGAGGTACATACACCAACCCTACTGATTTACGGGGACGGGGGCAAGAGTCGGGAGACTCTTGTGTTACAAAATAAGATGGAAATTAGACTGGATCAAGTCACGTAATGAAAAGATAATAAATCGGGATCTGTGTGTACATGCTGAGTGATTTACGGTATCTTCCTTGTGTACGTTTGTGCTTAAGTGACACTTTAGTATTAGAATTGTAGCTAACGGTTTATACCGCGTTGTTAGATGATGCAAGTTAGATCTCTATCGAGAGATCGAAAGTGAAGTGGTCAGCTAGGGTTTACGTACTAGGATCGGGTGTTCGGTTATTTATTTCAGTTATTTATTTCCTTAGTTGACTTTTACTATTAGACTCACTCGTCCTAGAGATTGGTTGTGTTATGTTAGTCACGTTTTATTACTTTGTGTACTTTATTTTAAGATTTACCGTTTTAATATTTGTGCCTTTTTGCAAGGTCCGTTGTGAAATTGTTGTCAAACTAAGGCAAGAAACCATTGTGAGGTCCTAGCCAGTAACGCTCCGGATTCCCAGAATTCGGGGTGTTACAGCGTGGACATATTTTCTTTTGTTTTAGTATGATACTAGTTTTAATACCCGTGCCCTGCACGGGTTAGACGATAATTGTGTGTCATAAAAAATGTTTGATAATTCATTATCTTGAGAATTGACTTAATTGTTATGTGATACTTGTTGTAAGGATGTATTTTTCACAATATGAATGGAAATCAAGGAAGAATACAAATCTTGCATAACAATCGGGAAAGAGGATTTCAGGACAATATCCTCTGAAATAGTTAAATTTAAATAGTGAATTACCTAACAGTTAATAAGACTAATAGCACGTGGAGAGATTGTAGAACTACTATCCTAGAGGCGACAGACGGTTATCGATGGCGATTCTACTAGTCTTCTTCGATTGCGTCTTGCTTTCCTTCCAGTCGAGCACTGTGAAGGCTAGGCTACATCCCTCCATTGGTGTGGGTTACGACGGTATGCTCTGAGTAACAATGGAATCGGAGGAGAAAAATAAATATAAGATCCATTTAACGGACGATGAGTGCGCCATTCTCAAACATGACCCAACTGCTGGAGAGGGGCGTGTGGAGTCGAAGGTGCTCATTGGAAAGGTCATGACCTTACGATTTTTTAACGCTTATGCCCTAAAAGCGACGATGAAGGGGGCATGGAGGCTGCGGAATGGGTTTAACTTTAGAGAAGTTCAGAAAAATTTGTATATCTTTCAATTTGATTCAGTGAAGGATAAGGATAAGGTACTTGCAAAAGGTCCCTGGTCTTTTGATAAATCGTTATTGGCTCTCAAAGATCCGGGGCTTATACAACCATCGAAGGTTACGTTTACTCATGTCCCTTTCTGGGTACGCATCAATGATCTTCCAATAGGTTTCGCTAATTCTCGGCTGACTAAGGATTTGGGGGAGTTGCTAGGGGGATTGATTGAAGAGGATGAAGATAGTTACGATCCTACTAGTCTTTTCTTGCGGATCCGGGTCTCTTTGGATATCACTAAGCCGCTGCGTAGGGGCTTTTTACTCTAAATTGATGGGAACAGATGTTGGCTTCCTATACAGTTTGAGAGATAGCCGAACTTTTGTTATTTATGTGGGCGTTTGGGTCACATAGATAGTGAGTGCAACGACGAGGAGGCGAAGGAATAAAAGAATGAATATGATGATAGTCTGAGAGCGCCCCAGTTACGCCCTCTGCGAGGGAAACATGATCTACCGTTAAAGAGAATGGAGAAGGATGCCAACAATAATGACTGTGATGGAGAGGAAGGTGACGTCTCTCGCTGCAAAGGGAGATTTGGCAAGGCTTTGACAGATGTATTGGATGAGCATGAAAAGGAGCGCACTCGTGTGTCAATAGCAGCGGAGGAGGATCTAAGTGTCGACTTCGGGGTGGTTAGGCTGGGAATAGTGGAGATGGAAGCAGGAAAAGGCCCTGGTGACAGAGGGACAGGAAAGTTTGTGGGCAATAACGAAGAGGATACAATACATGGGGTAGCGACTACTATATTGCATGGGTAGGACGTTAAGTCCAAAAGGTGGAAGCGATCGGCACGAGATTCCATGCAGAGTGAGGACAACAATATTAATGTGGGATAGAGTAGTACTAAATGCTCTATGGTTGATCGGGAAGTAGAGCTAGACCGATTGTCACAAGTAGTTGTCAAGCGAGGTAGATTCGAGGGGACAATTGATATATTGGCGGGAGGGATAAAGAGTCCCTCTTTCTAGGAATAATGAATACTTTAAGTTTTAATTGTCGGGGATTAGGCAAAGGCCCGGCAATTACGAAACTAGTGCAGCTAGTCAGAGAGAAGGAGCCTGAGGTGGTGTTCTTGTGCGAAACGAAAAGTAATCAGAAGAAAATGGAAAGTATCTGAAGACGTTTGGCTTACGAAGGGTGTTTTACGGTTGAAAGTGTGAAAGCGTCGGGAGGGCTTTGTCTTTTATGGAAGGAGGGGGTTGATGTTATTATTCAATCCTACACTCAACACCACATTGATGCCAAGGTTGGAGATTGGAGATTCACGGGTGTTTATGGGTGGTCGAGAAGTAGTGAGAAATCAAAAACACTTGATCTTATTAAGAGGATCAAGGAAGATGTGATGGAGCCCTAGGTCTTAATGGGTGATTTCAATATGTTTCTCTCATCGGAAGACAAGATGGGAGGGTGTATGCCGGATTTTAGGATGATGGAACAGTTTCGTCGTATGTTACAAGATTGTCAGCTTTCTGAGATGGCGTTTATCGGACCGCGGTATACATGGGATAACGGGCAAGTAGGGTGTGATCTCATTTGCGAGAGGTTGGACTGGGTAATGGCTTCTCAGGATTGGTGTGTTAAGTTTCCACATGCGGCGGTGTGGCACTTGGAGAGATCAATGTCGGATCACTTACCTATACCCATGAGACTTAATGGCAGTAATAGAGATGATGTTGGTTGATGTGGGTTAAAACTTTTTCGGTTTGAAGCTTTCTGGACTTATGATGAGCGATATAATGCAGTAGTTGAGAATGCATGGTTGAATCCGGGTTCTTTTGTTGTTGACAAAGGGGTAGGAGGATTTAAAGGAATGGAGTAGGAGTTCTTTTGGACATATTGGGAATGATCTCAGAGGCATACGCCGGAAACTTAAACAAATCAGTGAGTGTCAGGATAGGGACAAATACATTACAGAACGCAAAGACTTGGAACAACAAGAATTTATTTTGATGAGAATGGAGGAGACACTTTGGCTTCAACGGGCAAGGGCAAGCGAACTCAAGTGTGGAGATAGGAACACGGAATATTTTCATAAGAAAGAAAATGGACGACGGAAACGGAATAAAACTGTGAAGCTTGTCGACGAGGAGGGTTTGGTGTGGCGAAGCTCCGCTGGGAAAGCAGATGTAGCAGTTCCCTATTTAAAGGAGATTTTTAAGTCCGAATTTAGTGGTGATTCGTCCTCTGTAGTAGGAGCTTATGCGCAAATTTCTGATGTTGACAATCAGTTGTTGCTTGCTCCTTGCATTGAGGAAGAGGTTAAAACCGCATTGTTTCAAATGCACCCATCCAAGGCTCCAGGTCCGAATGGAATGCCTGCATTGGGGGTGGCTCTTTTCCCCCAAACCTTAATCATACTTTTATTTCGCTTATTCCCAAGGTAATCAATCCTTGTCTTATGAAGGACCTTCGCCCTATCAGCTTGTGTAATGTACTTTATAAAATTTATGTTAAGCTACTAGCCAACAGGTTTAAGGTTTGCCTTGGAAAAATTATCTCACCCTCCCAAAGTGCCTTTGTTCCGGGTCGCCTCATTACGGATAATGTTATATCTGCATTTGAGATTTTTCATTATATGAAAAATAGGAAAGGAAAACAAGGGTACATGGCTTTTAAATTAGATATGGCGAAAGCCTATGATAGGGTGGAGTGGGGTTTCTTGGAGAGGTGTATGAGAAACATGGGCTTTGCTGAACGTTGGATTAGCTTGGTTAGGTCATGTGTCTCGTCTGTCACTTTCTCTGTGTTATTTGATGGCATTCCTACTGATACTTTTGTTCCTGAGCGGGGCCTTCGACAGGGAGATCCATTGTCTCCTTTCCTTTTCCTTTTATGTGCGGAGGGTCTGTCACATCTTATTCATGAATCAAAGAGGAATGGTTTTATTACCAGGGTTCGTATTGCACCTACTGCTCCTCATGTGTCTCATCTTATTTTTTCGCAGATGATAGCATTCTATTCGCAAAAGCGACCTGTCAACAGAGCAATGAACTCATCAATATCCTCCGTGTGTACGGAGCAGAATCAGGACAACAGGTAAATTATGCGAAATCAGAACTATCATATAGTTCAAATGTTTCTTTGGAGAAGAGGATTGAGATAGCTGAGATTGTCGGTGTTAGAGAGGTTGGGAGGCATGAGACATATCTTGACCTCCCAACAATGATCGGAAGAGCAAAAAGGTGATTTTTGAGACTGTCAGGGAAAAGATTTGAAAAAAGTTGAAGGGTTGGAAGGAGTCTACGTTAAGTAGAGCAGGAAAGGAAATTCTTATCAAATCTGTGATTCAAGCTATACCGGCCTATACGATGTCTTGTTTTGAAATTCCAGCGGGTATTTGTGATGATATTGAAAAAATGATGTGCAGATTTTGGTGGGGCTCTAGTGAAGGAAATAAGAAGATTCACTGGATGTCCTGGGAAAATATGTGCAGGGCAAAGGAGACGGGAGGCTTGGGGTTTCGGAATATGAGAGCTTTTAACATGGCTCTTTTGGCTAAGCAGGGATGGCGGTTAGTTACTGTTTCGGAATGTTTACTGGCTAAGTTACTGAAGGTTAGGTACTATCCGAATGGGGATTTTCTTCATGCTTCGATTGGATTTCAACCGAGTTATACGTGGCGTAGTATTCTTAAGGGAAGGGAACTTATGGTTAAAGGGTTATGTTGGACAGTTGGGAGTGGTGCTCTGATTAATATTGCGACAGATCAATGGATTCCGAGGCCTTATGGGTTTGGTCCTATTTTCCCACCTAGTTTACCAGTTGAGTGCACTCGGGTTTTAGACCTCATTGATTGGACAAATGAAGTGTGGAGGAGGGATTTGGTCAGGGAGTGTTTTGCTGTGGTGGATAGTGCGATTATTTTGAGTATTCCGTTGGTCAATGCAGAAATGACAGATGAGGTCTCGTGGTTTTTCACCAATAATGTTATTTTTAGTGTGAAATCTGCACATAAAATAGCAGTTGACGTGGGTGTGGGGGGTACAGCGGAATGTACGTCGAGTACTTCAGGTCTGCGCTTTGGAAGGGAATCTGGGCAATTTCTATTTGCCCTAGGATTAAGAATTTGATATGGAGATTTTGTGCAGGAATTCTTCCGTGTAAGACCTCTTTACGCAGCAGGCATGTTGCTGTTCAACCTTGGTGTCATGTGTGTGGGCAGGAAGAGACCTCTATGCATGCTCTTCTGCAGTGTCCACGTCTCCAGAGAGTCTGGGACTTGCTTCCTAAGATACGAAAGGTTGGCTTCCGGGTATCTTCACCATTGCAATGGTGGGATTTGTTAACAAAGTTTGCGAGTTCTACTGAGATTCAGCTTTGGGCTGTGATTTTATGTGAGATTTGGGAGGCTAGGAATAAAGAGGTGTTTCAAGGTGCAGTTTGGGATGGGTGCATGATCATTGACAAAGTAAAACTGCTAGTGACAGACTACAATAAGGAGCATAACTTAAATGTGAGGGTTGTTTCGGAGCATGCTGTTCAGATTGTGAAATGGAAGCCTCCTACTGCTGGTTCAATTAAGTTCAATTGTGATGCCTCGATCGACAATTTGGGTGGGGTTGGAGTGAGGATTATTGCTCGAAATAGCATTGGTGTAGTCCTTCTAGCGGCTGCAAAATCGGTTCAGGGTGCTCGGAGTGTGGAACATGCTGAAGCAAAGGCAATCTTATGGGCGATTGAAACGGCTTTGGTGAAGGGGTGGAGGGATATTGTGTGTGAATCTGATTCCTCTACTTTAATTGCGAAGCTCTCAAGTCCCACTACATCCAGAGGATCAGTGGGAATGGTAGTTCGGGTAATTCAGGCGACGGCAAGGAAGATGGAGAGATGTACTTGGGCTTTCACGCGAAGATCGGCTAACGGAGCTGCTCATTGGCTGGCTCAGTTAATTCCGACAGATGTGCTGTTTTTATCAGGGTGATTTGGCTATCCCTGAGGATCTCTTGGCTATTGTTAGGGATGATGGCTTTGTTTAATTTAGCTTTGGTTTAAATCAAAAAAAAAAAAAAAAACTTAATAGCACATGTCAAATTATAATAAAAATATTAATAAAAATATTTGTTTTAAAAATAAAAAATTTTAAACTATTTAAAATATAAACAAAAATATAATCTTATTAAATAAAAAAATAAAATATTAAGTATGGTTAAAATTTGGATAAAAATTAATTTATTATAACTCTGTTTTACTCTAAAAAATTCAAAATTAAAAAAACTTTTTTTTTCAAAATATAGTTCGTAAACTTCAGAGTTAAAAATATGTAATTAAATTGGAGATTGTCTTGTAGATAAATATGAAACCACGCTAAATTCTAATAACAAAATATTTTAAAATTTTCGGTTTTAAATTCTATATTTCAAAGGCATTTTGAATTCGGTTACATGATATAATTTTCATTTTTATTTTTGAATGCAAAATCTTAATTTAAAAAAACTAACGTAAAAGGGGATTACATTGATTTAAAATAAATACTAATTTTATATAAATAAAATAAAATTTTGAATTAAAAAATATATTTGGGTGACGTTTTGAAGCACGTTTTAACGTGTAACAAAATCTTTTAAAACTTTCGGTTTCAAATTATATATTTAAAAGGCATTTCGGATTTGGTTACATGATATGGTATGATTTTTGTTTCTTATTATTTTTGATTGCAAAATTTTAAATATTTTAAACAATTCATTTAAACATGGTGGGACCTGAATTAACAAAAAATTGACACGTGTAAATTTAACGACGTGGATTCACCAGACTGTGCCACGTGTAAGTTTAATGACGCGAATTCACCAAACTGTGTCATGTGTAAGTTCACAGGCTGCTTTAGTATATAGATATAGATTTAGATAAAATTAGTTTTATTTTACATAAAAATAAAATATATCTTTGTCATAAATTTTTTTTATTTTAAATAAAATTATTTTTAGATAAAATATTAGGTTATAGGTATATCGTTATCACAAAACTGGTTTTTATCTAAATTATATATAACTATTTACATAAAATTTATCTTACTTTATATTGTTCACGGACATAGTTATAATTTACACATTCCATCATTATTTTTTTCTGATACAAAATCTTAATTAAAAAAAATTAATATAAAAGGAGATTATATTGATTTAAAATAAATACTAAGTTTAAATAAATTAAAATTCTTAAATATTTTAAATAATTTATTTAAACATGGTGGGACATGGATTAACAAAAAAATTGACACATGTAAATTTAACGACGTGGATTTACTAGTGCCACGTGTAAATTAATGATGTGGATTCAGCAGACTGTGTCACGTATAAGTTTACGGGATGCTTTAGTATATAAATCGAGAGTAGATTTTGGGTTGTAAGTAGATTTGTTCTTCTTTCCATGTTGGGTTTGGGATCTCCTGTATCCAAAGTTAAAGTAACATGTCATCTTCTTGTATTGCATTTCATTGAATACTGTAAAGATGAAGTTCCTAGCTTGTATTACCATGAAGATGAAGCTCTTGCATGCATGATGGGTAGACTGTACAAAAGTTGCCGGCTAAACTTAAATTTTGTCCAAATAATCCGGGTCCGGCTGACAAGTCAACTTCGGACCTCCAACGCTACTCATATGTATCTAAATATACGTTTTATTATTATTTTTTGTAACACCCCAAATTCGCAGGACTCGGGATGCTACGGGCGAAACCTCATAATGGGTCCCGACCCTTAGCCTGACAACAACTTCACCGGACCTTTCCAATAAGGCACAAGTAAAGGCAAAAACTCAAACCGTTTATAATGTATGCGAGAAACTGAAATGTAAAGATACAAGGTGGAAACTCAGCCAAGTCCTCAAAACGACACAACTCCGATAAGAAAACATAAACCGTACAACATAAACCACAATCCACAATACAAAGACATAACCCCAAAAACGTCCCCGTCCTATAATGTACGGAGACCCCGACTGCCCACTCCTCCACCTCACTCAGCGGCGTCCCTAACCTGCAAGGCATCTACACAACGGTTTAAAACCGTTAGCTCATATTCGAAGCATTAGAAAAGAGGTGAAGGCACATACACACATATATCACATAACACATACATACTCCAAAACACACAAGTCCGGTTTATTATCTTTTTATTATTAAGTCGTATCCCGTTCTAATTCAACTTAGGTTTGTGACACGAGAACCACCGTGGTCTCACCTCGGTCCCTACTTACCGACAAGGAATGGTACTGATGCATCCGACCGTCTACCCGCCCGGGCTACTCGCCGAGAACCTCCTAGACTCTCGCAAGAGCTAGGCAGATGATGTCACCGCCCGTTATCATACACTTGGGCCAAAATAATATAAGGTCGGTGGTCCTATTTACCGGTTTAGTTGTTTATAACATAAACAATAAAACAAACACACACCACCAACACACATCGATGCTAATACGTAAAATATGAGTTAAGTAAGTCCGGAGACTTACCTCGTCACCACACTCAAATAACAACACTCTCGCTTCCTTAAGGAGGAAGCCCACAACCTGCTCACAAGAGATATGCATATCAATACATGCTCACGCTCAAGAAGTCTTAGACTTCACTCTAGTGATCTAAGCAAGATCACCTAACCCTCAAGCTAGGAATGCATCCTAGGGTTCAAAATACTCACCACACTCTCAGCACATGAAAACAACTCACAACAGTTTCTAACCTCACATGATCTTAAACCTCAGCCAAAAGGAACAAGCTAGCCTAGAAGGTCCATCATGCTCAACATACTCGTAACCATCAACTACATCGAGCCTTAAGAGCTCCTAGGTTCACAACCACTAAGTGGCATCTCAAGCTACTCTATATACATCCTAGGCATGCTACTAACATGGTACAACTACAAAGCTAAGGAATGAACGAAGGGGAAGGAAGGAGAGGAACCTACTGTCGAAGAAACGCAGCCGCGGAGTCAAGCTGGCACCCCGGCGGAGCAGACGCCGCCCCTGCGGCCTTCTGACGGAGCAGGAGCCGCCCCTGCGGCGGTCTGACGCCCTGGAGCCTGGAGCCGCCCTACGGCCGTGATGAGTCGCACCTGCGGCAGTGATGAGCCGCACTTGCGGCCGTGATGGCGTCCTGGAGCCCGGCGCCGCCCTTGCGGCCGTTACGAGGTGCACCTGCAGCGGCTCTAGCCGCCCCTGCGGCCGTGATGATCCGCCCCGCGGGTTCGGTGCAGAACCTCGTCTTCGATCGTGGATCCTTGGCTCCAATGTCCTCCTCTCCTTGTTGGGTCTTCTACAAACACCAACCACTGATCTTAGACTCCTCTCCACGACCTAATCGAGCTAAGAACACATGCATGCAAGGATTCAAGGGAAAAGCTTCCTCAAGAGCTTCATCCATGGCCATGGATGAAGGAGGGGGAAAGAAAGGGGTAATCAGCAATGAAGAGAAGAGAAGGAGAGGAATATACTTACCAAACTAGATCTGATCGTCCTTCACTGCAGTCCACAATCCAAGAGCTTCAAAGAGTGAAGAGGAGCAAAGGGAGAGAGAAGAGAGGAAGGTGTCTAACGTGAAAGAGAAAAGAGAGGAGAGAGAGAGAGAGAGGGAGGGACAAGGGTGCCAAGGAGGGAGAGGGGGCATCTGACCTCTTGTCACTTTTGCTCGGAACGAGGGATCGGAAATGACCTCTTGTCACCTTAGCTCGGAACGAAGGGTCGGAAAGCGGAAAAGGAAAAAACGACGAGTCGGCTCGGGATTTTAGGAATAAATTCCGGCACTCGGCACCTCGTGCCTGCGGGAAGATCTACAAGACACTCTAAGTCCGGAATAAAATTTCCGGGCGTTACATTTTTTCTTCCTGAATCATCGTACAATATAAAGTAATTTAACGTAAAATTACAATAAGTTATACCCACATTATAAACGAGTTCAACAATAAATAAATAAAAATAACTACAAAAATCCTTTTTTTTGGGTTCAGTTCATAATTTGTTAAATAATTGCAACAGTATCATTACTATTTTTTTGGGTTCATAATTTGTTAAAACTAGAAAAATTGCAATCCAAACACATATTAAAATAACAAATAAAACTACGGTTTAATTATCCAGAAACGGGTGTATTGAGAAGTTTTAAGGTGACATTAATTTTAGGGTTTTGATATCATATATACATACGAGTCGGACTGACCCATGGGACAAACCACTAACTCGTCCTATAAAATAATGTTTGGGCCGAACCCAACATGACTAAACATGTTGTCTACGCCCCGTAATTTATGGGCGGACATGTTTTCCAGATTTATACATGTCTAATCACCACATTAAGCTACCTAGGATTTTTCCACATGTCATCACCACAATAAGCCACAATTTTGCCACATGTCACAACCACATTAAGCCACATCGAATTTTGCATATATCTTATTTATATTTAGTTAATTGTTTCCATTTTTTTATATTTAGTTTCTAAATTAAAAAAAATGATATGAGATATGTGATAGAAGAAAATATTTATGACACGAATAAAAATAAATTTCTATATTTAAAAAATATTATGCAATTTGTGTTTTAGAAAATTACATTGTATAGATTTTTTAAAGTCAAGTTAGTTTTAAACCATATATATATATATTTGGTCATTTAATTTTAAACCATATATATATATATTTGGTCATTTAATTTTTATATTTTAAATAATCAGATGTTTTGAATATAGGTATAATAGTTTAATATTTATTAAGTAACATTTTTATTTATCTATTCATTTATCTAAATAATCAACTTATTTTATTTCCTTAAATATATTTTTATAGAAAATTGACATATTCAATTATTACATAATAGATATACTGAGAAAATATATTATAATTAATAAAGATATTATATTATTTCTTATATATCTTATTTAGGATTATTTTATAATAGATTATTCCTATACATAGAAAATTATTACATTTTAACAATTATTTTGTAATTAATATATACTAAATATTTGCTTTTAGGTTAGCCAAATATTTTAATAGATTATCTCATATATATGTAAAAAAATTATATTTATTTTAAAATGAGATGTATGTGATATATCATTGTTATATATGAATATTCTTATGATAGGATTTTATCTTTATTTATAAATGAAATGTATGTCATATAATATTATTATATATGAATATTCTTTTAATAGGTTTTATTTATGGACGGTCATTTATATTCTGCAATCGAATATAGGTAAAGATTGATACTAACATGTTTTACCGCTACCAAATTTATTATATGACATAAGTTTTTAAGGAAATTTGATATATTGTTTCC
This sequence comes from Fagopyrum tataricum, assembly GCA_002319775.1. Classification (NCBI taxonomy): domain Eukaryota; kingdom Viridiplantae; phylum Streptophyta; class Magnoliopsida; order Caryophyllales; family Polygonaceae; genus Fagopyrum; species Fagopyrum tataricum. Next base: position 19,715,493 of record CM008283.1, on the reverse strand, counting down.
TTAAAGAATGAGAATTTACAACTAAATGCCTATTAAATTGGATATATTGTATCCTTGAAAAAGGGCAAAGATTGATACTAACATGTTTTGCTCTTACCAATTTATCATATGACAAATATTTAGTCGTTCTTTATTTTACATTAAAATTTATTGGGATGCTACAAGATGAAAAAATTTTTTGTAAAAAAGAGTCATGATGGAGACACCGTTTGAGTTTAAAGTTGATGAAGGTAGGCCGTAGACACAATCCCACTCTTTTTTGCTTGATGAGTATATTTAATGTAATATTTACTTCTTTTTTGATTGCATTTGGGTCATCTGAGTCACAAAAGGAACTAGATGTTGTACTAGCAAATTCAATTGTAACTGTAACACCCCAAATCCGCGGGACTCGGGGTGCTACGGGCGAGACCTCACAATGGGTCCCGACCCTTAGCCTGACAGCAATTTCACCGGACCTTCCAACAAGGCACAAAATAAAGGCGAAAACTCAATATGTTTTTAATGTATGCGGAAACCAAAAAGTAAGAAACTACGACTTGGAAACTCAGCCGAGTCCTCAAAACAACATAATATGATACGAAGTCTAAACGTACGACAACATCCATAAACACGAACATGAAACATGACTCAAAACATCCCCGTCCTATAATGTACGGAGACCCCGGCTGCCCACTCCTCCACCTCACTCGGCGGCATCCCTAACCTACAAGTCATCTACACAACGGTTTTAAACCGTTAGCTCATATTCTAGGTATTAGAAAAGCGGTGAAGGAACAAATACATCCATAACACAAAACATAAATCACACAAGTCCAGTTTATTATCTTTCATTATTAAGTCGTATTCCATTCTAGTTCAACTTCTGTTGTGACACGAGACCCCAACGGTCTCGCCTCGGTCCCTACTTACCGGCAAGGAATGGTACGGATGCACCTGACCATCTAACCTGCCGGGCTAGTCGCCGAGAACCTCCTAGACTCCCTTGGTCGTAGGCAGTGATGTCACCGCCCGTTCTCATACACTTGGGCCAACATATACATATAGGGTCGGTGGTCCTAATTACCGGTTTAATTGTTATAACATAACATAAACACACACCACCAAACACACAACAATGCCAATACATAAAATACGAGCTAAGTAAGTCCGGAGACTTACCTCGTCCCAAACGCTAACTCACACAACGCTCTCGCTTCCCTTGGGAAGAAGCACACAACCTGTTCACAACAAGGTATCCGTAAAAACCCGCTCAACTCGAGAAGTCTAGGACTTCTACACAAATGATCTACGCAGGATCATTTGACTCACATTCTAGGACCGCATCCTAGAGTCTATCATAATCACAGTCAATAATGACGTAAAAGCCAACGAGGTCTAACACGTGCATCACATTCTCCTAAGGTCCCAAAAGCCACTACTTGGCATTCCATCTAAGTTATGCTAGATCCAACCTATCATGATACTACTAAACATAACTAGATCGAGATAAGATTATTAGCTCGAGGGAGAGGGTACTCACGGGACGTTAAAGGATGGAAGACGATCTATGAATGTCGATACGAATTCGTGTCCTTTATCGGGCTTCAGAACCTAGCATCAATACTACACAATTTAGCTCATACGCTAAATTTGATCATAAAATATAATATATAAAGTCCTATGGTAAAACTCGTTTCCAAAAGCCAACGTTAAAAATCCCGTAATTACCCTTTCGGGGCAAAAGCTCAAAACTAGAAACTTGGTCATAAAATCACGATTAAAACCTTGGGGCAATTTCCGACAAAAACCCAATCAGAGGGTATATATGCAACAATCTAGAAATCTGGGTCAAAATTGTAATAACCTAAACTTTGGGTACATTCTGCAATTAACACAAAACTGAGGGGGGGCTTAATGTAAATATACCAAATAAGGGGAGGGGCGATCGTAATTTCGGCATAAGCTCCGGCCGGCTTCCTGCGCGTTCCCCCGGCGACGACAGGGCTTCTCCGACAAAGGGGGAAGGCGAGAGTGCTTCCTCCGGCGTGGTGGTCGGTCTTGGTGTGGGTGATTCCCGATGGCTCCGGCGAGCTTCGATCCCAACGGAAAGGAAGGAGGCCGGTGACGGTGAGCTCAGTCTTGGGGGAGGGAAGCTGCAGAGGAGGTGGTCGGCTTCTCCGGTGTTGGTGGCGTGCTTCCTTGGTGGCAGCAGTGCATTCTCCGTCGAGTTCGACGTTGATGCAGGGGAAGAGAGCCAGAGAGAGACTGAGAGGGAGAATAGGGAGACTAGGGGTGTAGGAGGGCGGTTGCTGCAGTGAGCTCGAGGGTGCCTGGACGCAGGGGAGGGACGAGGGGTTCCGGCCGGGAGGAGGGAGACGATGGGGAAAGATGAGAGGAAGGGAGGCTGTCCGAGTGTGGGAGAGAGAGAGAAGAAGAGAGGGACGGGGTAGGTGGGGTAAGCTCTAGGGCCGAGGGGTCGGGCTAAGGTTCAGCAGGCTAGGGGACGCTGGTGTAGGCCTAGGTGGGCGGCTAGGAAACAACTAGGCGGGAGCTCCTGCGGGGCTAGGCGGACTAGGCGGGCGGCCGGCGGGAACAAAGAAGAAAAAGAAAGGAAGAAAAGAAAAAGAAATAAAAGAAATAAATAAATAAATAACTAATTTAAAATAGGAATAAGTAACCTGAAAACCGGAACCGGAAATGTTTCGACTCGGGAAATTTTTCCGACGTTTTTACAAAAATAATAATACGGATATACGTGAACGTATTCCAAACCAAATAAATACTTGGGAAAGATCCATAAAACGCTCTCAGTCCGGAATAAAATTCCCGGGCGTTACAATTAACCCCCCTAAAAACAAGTTTCGTCCCGAAACTTGCTAAACCCATCACTCTCCAACACACCCGTCTCGTAACCCCGTAGAACTTATAAAAGGTACACTATCGGCTCTAAACCAAGTCTACATATAGCATTCATATCACGACCTCGCAAGGTGCTCAAAACTCAAACAAAATCACATAACATATAAGGCAAACAAGGAAGATCTCGGGACTAACACGACAGTCCTATCGATGTCACTAGGTCTGCATAAAACTCGGGATAGTTCCTCCGGAGTAGGTTAGCCATCGGTGGTGTTACTTGGGGAATCTCCCCACAGATCCGGTAATGATCGGCACATCCAAGAAACTTGTAACTTCATTCACGTCCTTCGGGGTTGTCATCCCGAGACCGCTGGTCATACCACTCCTTTCTTCTTCGATAGTAGACCAAAAAGTCTTAATCGGGGCGTTAGTAAGCCCATATGGAACCACTACAACTCGTAGTGACCATGGTTTTTCTAGATTGCCATGTTGGTACTATCCCAATCCCAACTTCTCAATTGGCGACCATCAAGCCTTAACTCGCTTTTGGAAGAGATCACCGACCCTTGCCACATGAATCTCCTCCAACGACGGTCTCGTCTTCTCCTTCATGGTATAACACCAGAAGGCCTCACATCCCTGCCTGGTAAGTCTAGCGATTCGGACTGCGCTAAGGACTGTACCGGCCTTCCCGAGGTTCCAACCTCGAGAAAATCCCTTCGTACTCGCCTCCGTGGTAATCGTTACGGTCCTCCGGCTAATGTCTAACACGGCTCGATGGCGTTCTATCCAATCTATCCCAAGGATGACTTCTTCATGCACTAAGTGCATGGCAAAGAAGTCGGCCAACCACTCTCGGTTTCCTAAACGAATGGGATAACCGTGTACCTCTCGGGTACCCCTAACCTTACCTCCATCGGGTAACCCTATAATAGAGGGTCTCCCCTCCACCGTAGCTAAGGGCAACCTAGCTACACAATCATCGGATAAAAGAGTGCGTGGTACCCATATTAAACAAAACTCGGACAGAAAAGCCGTGAATCTAAATGGTACCTGGGGCTGCCGGCGCTGGAGGATCAACGGCGCTCCTCAACTCAAATACCCTGGTCTGTGTGCCTCTGGTCTCCTGAGTACCTCCACTACGCCCTCCACCTCGGCCCTGCCCCTGAGCTGATCCATGAGTACGGGCCTTACTCTGACTCTGGCCCCTCTGCTAAGAGCCCTATGCCTGATACCGAGGCGGCCTCTGACTGCCCCCTGCTATGTCAGCAGGCGAAGATCCCTACTGCGACGGTGACTGGCCCTGACGGCAAAAAGCGGCTCGGTGACCCATCTGACCACAAGTGAAACAAGCCACTGGCGGCTTCCTACATGTATTCCTCGTGTGTCCAAACCCTCCACAACCGTAGCACTAACGTCCCCCATCTAATGCCTATCTCGACGACTGGGGACCGGAACGTCCAGGGGTCTGGCTACGTCCCTGACCTGCTACTCCGGCCCCTGAACCAACTGGTGCCGTCCTCTGTCTCTGGTCCGGTCCCCCGGACTGTGCTGCTCTCCTAGACCCAGGGCGGTCTCTCTCATAGGCCGAAGCCCGGTCCTGGTACTCTACTAGTGAGTCACAACGAAAACCCACAAGGTAAGCACGGGTGGACTTCCTCAGTCTCTTGGAAAAGAGATAGACATGCTGGTCCGCTGGGGGTGTAGAGGGTCCCAGTAATGCTAACTCCGCCCGGAATCGCCTAATCGCCTCAATGACTGGGACATCCTCGAATCCTGCCTCCAGGAAATCCTGGACTTTGTCACTCCTCAGTGAAGCTGGGCAAAAGGTCTCCCTAACGAGGCTCAGTAGCCGATCCATCCTGGTCACACCGCCTCTAACTGTCCTCCACCAGTACTGGGCCTGCTCTCGGAACAGGGTCTGGACTATCTCAACATGTCTCTCCTCTAGGCAACGGATCGCCTCTAAAGCTGACTCTACGTGCCCAATTCAATGCTCAACCTCTAACCCTACCTTCCCGTCGAAGTAGGGTACATGCTGCTAGTTGAAAGCTTTCAACCAAGAATCAGGTCTCGGAGATCTGAACTCGTCTCTCGGCCGAGCAACCTCCACAACTGGCTCGGGTGCAACCACTGCCGGTGCAACTATGTCTGGTGCAGCCCGAATCTGGGTCACCCTCTGTGTGACCTCAGCTGATCTCGCCGGTGCAGGTGCAAGCACTAGTGGTGGCGGGGGTGGTGCACCAGTCCTAAATGCCTCCTCAACCCGTCGTACATAATCCCCGAACACAGTAGCTCCTACCGACGCTCCCCCAATCCTGCCAGATGGAGAATCCTGCGCCCCGGACCTAACCACAGTCCTATCCCTATCCTCGGGAATGATGCTCTCTGCGACCTCCTCTACTGGGGCCTTTGCTGTTGGTGCACCCACAACTGGTGGGTCCGCAACGGGGATGCGTCCCCGACCTCTACCTCTCGTACCTGGAGGTCTTCCTACTCGTCCCCGCCCTCTTGGGGCGGTAGGGGGAAGTGGTGGTCTACCCCTGGCGGGTCCCACGTAAGCAGTAGCTCTCGTACGTGCCATCTGATTTCGTATGACGTTTGCTTAAGTATAAATGCGTAGGTACTACTTATAATCCGGTATAATAAACTTCTAAAGCATAAAGGTAACATGATCATAATACACATCCAAGGCATGCAAGCCCAAACATCCTAAGGTAACATACATAGCTAGGTACGTACAATATCCACAAACATCCTAAGGTCATATATATATAACTATATATACCTATTTCTAATTCAGAGATCTATGTCGCCGAGGTTTGCGGAAGGAGTGGTGGTCCCGTACATTCTAACCCAAACCAGACTCATGCATATGATTTTGAAAACAAAAAGGCAGAACCCGTGTGGGTTCTGTTTTATTCCTCATTCAGCCTTTAAAAAGATTGCGAGTGCCATTGTTGTCAACCTAGGGTCTGATACCACTTTTGTAACACCCCAAATCCGCGGGACTCGGGGTGCTACGGGCGAGACCTCACAATGGGTCCCGACCCTTAGCCTGACAACAATTTCACCAGACCTTCCAACAAGGCACAAATAAAGGCAAAAACTCAATACGTTTTTAATGTATGCGGAAACCGAAAAGTAAGAAACTACGACTTGGAAACTCAACCGAGTCCTCAAAACAACATAATATGATACGAAGTCTAAACGTACGACAACATCCATAAACAAGAACATGAAACATGACTCAAAACATCCCCGTCCTATTATGTACGGAGACCCCGGCTGCCCACTCCTCCACCTCACTTGGCGGCATCCCTAACCTTCAAGTCATCTACACAACGGTTTTAAACCGTTAGCTCATATTCTAGGTATTAGAAAAGCGGTGAAGGCACAAACACATCCATAACACAAAACATAAATCACACAAGTCCGGTTTATTATCTTTCATTATTAAGTCGTATTCCATTCTAGTTCAACTTCTGTTGTGACACGAGACCCCAATGGTCTCGCCTCGGTCCCTACTTACCGGCAAGGAATGGTAAGGATGCACCCGACCATCTAACCTGCCGGGCTAGTCGCCGAGAACCTCCTAGACTCCCTTGGTCGTAGGCAGTGATGTCACCGCCCGTTCTCATACACTTGGGCCAACATATACATATAGGGTCGGTGGTCCTAATTACCGGTTTAATTGTTATAAAATAACATAAACACACACCACCAAACACACAGCAATGCAAATACATAAAGTACGAGCTAAGTAAGTCCGGAGACTTACCTCGTCCCAAACGCTAACTCACACAACGCTCTCGCTTCCCTTGGGAAGAAGCACACAACCTGCTCACAACAAGGTATCCATAAAAACCCGCTCAACTCGAGAAGTCTAGGACTTCTACACAAATGATCTACGCAGGATCATTTGACTCACATTCTAGGACCGCATCCTAGAGTCTATCATAATCACAATCAATAATGACGTAAAAGCCAACGAGGTCTAACACGTGCATCACATTCTCCTAAGGTCCCAAAAGCCACTACTTGGCATTCCATCTAAGTTATGCTAGATCCAACCTATCATGATACTACTAAACATAACTAGATCGAGATAAGATTATTAGCTCGAGGGAGAGGGTACTCACGGGACGTTAAAGGATGGAAGACGATCTATGAATGTCGATATGGATTCGTGGCCTTTATCGGGCTTCGGAACCTAGCATCAATACTACACAATTTAGCTCATACGCTAAATTTGATCATAAAATATAATATATAAAGTCCTAAGGTAAAACTCGTTTCCAAAAGCCAACGTTAAAAATCCCGTTATTACCCTTTCGGGGCAAAAGCTCAAAACTAGAAACTTGGTCATAAAATCACGATTAAAACCTTGGGGCAATTTCCGACAAAAACCCAATCAGAGGGTATATATGCAACAATCTAGAAATCTGGGTCAAAATTGTAATAACCAAAACTTTGGGTACATTCTGCAATTAATACAAAACTGAGGGAGCTTAATGTAAATATACCAAATAAGGGAGGGCCGATCGTAATTTCGGCATAAGCTCTAGCCGGCTTCCTGCGTGTTCCCCCGGCGACGACAGGGCTTCTCCGACAAAGGGGGAAGGCGAGCGTGCTTCCTCCGGCGTGGTGGTCGGTCCTGGTGTGGGTGATTCCCGATGGCTCCGGTGAGCTTCGATCCGAACAGAAAGGAAGGAGGCCGGTGGCGGTGAGCTCAGTCTCGGGGGAGGGAAGCTGCAGAGGAGGTGGTCGGCTTCTCCGGTGTTGGTGGCGTGCTTCCTTGGTGGCAGCAGTGCCTTCTCCGTCGAGTTCGACGTTGATGCAGGGGAAGAGAGCCAGAGAGGGACTGAGAGGGAGAAGAGGGAGACTAGGGGTGTAGGAGGGCGGTTGCTCCAGTGAGCTCGAGGGTGCCTAGACGCAGGGGAGGGACGAGGGGTTCCGGCCGGGAGGAGGGAGACGATGGGAAAGATGAGAGGAAGGGAAGGCTGTCCGAGTGTGGGAGAGAGAGAAGAAGAGAGGGACGGGGTATGGGGTAAGCTGCAGGGCCGAGGGGTCGGGCTAAGGTTCAGCAGGCTAGGGGACGTTGGTGTAGGCCTGGGTGGGCGGCTAGGAAACAACTAGGCGGGAGCTCCTGCAGGGCTAGGCGGGCGGAAAAGCAGCTCCCAACCGAAGAAGAAAGGGAAGAAAAGCAGCGGGCGGGAACAAAGAAGAAAAAGAAAGGAAGAAAAGAAAAAGAAAAAAATAAAAAAAATAAAAAAATAACTAATTTAAAATAGGAATAGGTAACCCGAAAACCGGAACCGGAAATGTTTCGACTCGGGAAATTTTTCCGACGTTTTTACGAAAATAATAATACGGATATACGTGGACATATTCCAAACCAAATAAATATTCGGGAAAGATCCATAAAACGCTCTCGGTCCGGAATAAAATTTCCGGACGTTACAGTAACCTATGAAATGGAAATTGTGTCCCTTGTGAAAGTGAGTTTTTGTAACTACTTATAGATTTATGTCTTTATACTGCAAAGACAGACTACTAAATGCACTATGTGCGGACATGTAGGAAATCGCAATAGCAGGAAAGAAAAGGAAGAAGATAATGTGTTGTTCAAAGCTAAGAAATATGTGAGAACTTCAAGTATATGAGAAGTTATATGTTTATGTGATGGACATTTTAACAATTAACATTTTTCAAACATTTAGTTCATGACTTGTATGTGTCCTTGTCATAAAACTTCATCTTTAACTAAAACTATTACAAATTGACATCATTTCTTTTGTGCAGGCTGTCAAATATATCGAGTATGATTCTACTTCTAGATATAAGGAGAAGAACAAGACAAGGCACTCAAAATCACATGAAACCTCAATGATGTTGCTTGCAAGGTCAAGCTTAATGATAATATTTCTTATTTGTATAGAACAAGAAAATTATAGCAACCTCTTTTACTTATTAGTTGTTGCTATCTACTACGTGCTTCTTGCGGTTGCTACCTATTCAGGATTGCCACATATAAGTATTAAGTAATATATTACCCTTTCAACCCACTAGCAATATCAGTTGAAGAACTTCATCTCTTAATGTATATGCCATAGTCAATCGAATAACACATGTTTTTTTGCCTACGAACTTTATAACAGTTTAAGTCAACGACGATTTGTTCCAATTTTATTTCATCCATGGACTTTCACTTAACCCAATGAGAAGTAACAAACTAGACAATGTAAAGGTAACAACAATCTTTTTGAGCACAAAAATGATCAAATTACTTCTTGAAAAATACTTTCGCCCAACATTACATTGTTAAACTTGTTCAACACTGAACAAATTATCTTCAAGAACTAAATGAAAATCATAGCATTTGATATACATGTCGATTTATTATGCAAATATTTAATTTATATTGGGATTCAAGACATTACTTATGTGCCGATTTCTTATGTAAGTATTTAATTTATATTGGGATTCAAGACATTATTTATGTGCCGATTTCTTATGTTAATACTTAATTTATATTGGGATTCAAGACATTACTTGTGCGTATAATTTCTATTTGTTTAACATTAAAACAAATCTCGTGCAAGGCACTAATACTAAACTAGTAATCTCTAAAAATAATTAGTCTTGCATTGATGGTTTAAATTGGGCAAAAACTTGCAAAAACCCTTAATTAACACAAAAATCACTTTTTATAATATAAAATTCTTCCTAACCAATTGGATCCGGTCCAATCCAGACCGGAGTTGCTTGTAAGTGACCCTAATTTGGGTTACGGTCATGGGCTCACGGCATCCCTCTTCTCTCAATCTCCTCTCTCTCAAACTCTTAGAACCGTTACACACGTATCCTCCCTTCCAGATTTTCTTCCTCTCTTCTCGATTCTGTCTCAGACTCGTCGACGATGGAAGACGCCCTCATATCTCCACCACCCATCGTCGCCGTCACCTCAGGTAGGTTTAATTTTGACGCCCTCCCTACTCGATTATGTTGAGTATTAGGGTTACGGATGTAATCTTGCTCGTATCAATTTGGGTTTTCATGAGATATATGTTTCGTTAGGTTGCAAGCTTAGGAGGCACCAACATCGATCCTACTGTTTTGCGGAGACAGGAAAAGTGTTCGCAAATCTCCCTTCCCTGCTCAGTTTTGTTGTCTTCTGTGTTATTATGTTAAATTGTTAACTTATTTTAAGCCCCATTACGAAAGATTAACAAATTATTGTTGTCTACTTGTCTTCATGAGATATATGCTTGTTGTCTTCTGTAGTAATATGTTAATTTGTTTTCTGCATTAACATGTGTTGGAGTATAATAGAGAAATGTAGGAATAAAGCAAAATGGATCTGATATATAAACGTATGAGGTATAATCCTCTGCAAAACAGATGGGAAGCTTTACTAGAAGAGACTCTCTCTGGCCAAAAATGGCAAACTGCCAAATATTACCAAATTCCAAGATAACCTACTACTTACATTACTACCCTTATTTATACTAGGTTATGGTCACCCACCAAAATAACCCGTCTGTGATAGTAGCAATGCCCTCATAACAAACCTGCCTTAGCTGTCATCTAACCTCCCTGCTGGTCCCCTCCACCAGCTGTTACATTACCCATAAACCCACCTTCTTTGGTTTTACCCCTCTTCCGGGTATACACTAACAGTGGTCTATCAATCCTACCCTCTCCGGAACAAACCTTGTCCACAAGGTTGGAGAAAGGAAACTATTGTTTGAATGTCACACACGACATCCAAGCGGAATCTTTCCGGGGCTTCCCTTCCCACAACACCAGAAGTTTGTGACATTCTTGACCGTTGTCTTTTAGAGAGACCACTTCAAGGATATCTTGAGAAACATATTAGTCTTCTTCAATTTCCAGCTCAGCAGGCAAATCTGACAACACTGCATGTTTTCCATTCACCTTCTTGATGAGTGACACATGGAAAACTGGGTGAATCTTGCTAGTAGGTGGTAACTCCAACTTGTAAACTACCTTGCTGAGTTTCTGACTGATTTTGAAAGGGCCAAAGTATCTTACAGCCAACTTTTGATTCACTCTCTTCAATAGACTTTTTTGACGATGAGGCCTCAGTTTCAGCAGAACCATTTCTCTTTCATTGTATTCTACTTTTCTCCTTTTCTTGTTAGCTGCTAAAACCATTCTTTTTTGAGCTCTCTACAAGTTGTATTTCAGCTGTCTCAAGATTTCATCTCTATTCCAAAAACTATCAGCCACAGCCTGGAGTGTAAACTCTCCTAGAAGGAACTGTTGCAAGGTTGGAGGTGGCCTGCCATACACACATTCAAATGGAGTTCTCCCTGTAGCCCCTTGAAAAGTTGAGTTATACCAATACTCCGCTCAAGGCAACCAATTTCCCCACTATTTAGGCTGTTTTGAAACAAAGCACCTTAAATAAGTTTCCAAACATCTATTTAGTACCTCTGTTTGGCCATCAGTCTCCGGATGATATGCACTACTCATCTTCAGCTGAGTTCCTTGCCATTTGAACAATTCCTGCCAAAACCCGCTCATGAAAAGAGGGTCCCTATCACTAATAATAGACCTTGGAACTCCATGCAGCCTGACGATTTCTTTCATAAATAATTCAGAAACTGTTTTTACAACGTATGGGTGCTTCAGACCTAGAAAATGACCATACTTAGTAAGCCTGTCAACCACAACAAGTATGTTGTCGAAGCCTTGAGACTTGGGAAGTCCACCTATGAAATCCAGTGAAATATCTTCCCAAACTCGTTGTGGAATTGGAAGCGGATTAAGCAATCCCGCCGGTGCTAATGTTTCATACTTATTCTTTTGACATGTCAAACATTCAGCCACAAATTTCTGAATTTGTTTCATCATTCTTGTCCAGTATAAGCTAGCAGAAATCCGTTTATATGTTCTCAAAGCTCCAGAATGGCCGCCGGTGGGAGTGGTGTGAAATTCATGCAAGAATCTGGGGATCCATTGAGAATCTGAAATCACTATTCTTACCTTATAGAACAATCTGTCATTTACTATTTGAAACGGACCAGTGTTGTCTTGTAGCGCTTTCTGCTTTACGATCTGCAATCTTTCATCTGAATCGACTTCTTTCTGAACATCTTCCTAGTTAATCCAATAGGGTATTGACACAGCTCCACACTCTGCACCATCAGGCACCCTGGACAGCGCATCTGCTGCTTTGTTAGTCTTCCCTGTTCTGTACTCTATCTCAAAGTCGAACCCAATGAGCTTGGAAATCCGAAGGTTCAATGAAAGGTTTTTCGAATACACAAAACATACTTCATTACATACTTGTATCAAATTCTCAACATGGGGTATCCGAAGGTTCAATGAAGGGTTTCTCGAATACACAAAGGATGATGTCGTCTCGTCAGACTTTATAAGTGATTGTAGATCAAACATTTTCGACGTGAAAGCTGGAATCTTATTGAACGATAACCTTTGTGGAGCTCGTGTCACGGTAAGACAAGTCAGACAACGAATGGAGTTACAAGTAAATTCTTTTTATTGTTCTCCGTGTCATATATTAAGACATAATTAACACAAACGTATCTTCATCCTCCTAGTGAATCTTGTTTTCATCCTCCTAGTCAATCTTATTTTTGACATTGTTTGCCGCTATTGAGTTGTCGACTTGATCAGACAAATGTATTTTTGCTGAGAAAAACCTAATTGGGTTCTCGAATTTTTTGCAATTATATCAAATAAGTTCAGTACATTCAACGAACAAAACTGATGATGGATTATTGTTTGTAATAATATTGTTAGAATATTTTACATTTTTTAGATCCATAAATCCTTGTGTCATTGATGTAGCCTGATAGCCTTATAGGCTTGTTCACTGCAAAGATGAATTGTAAAATACTATATATATATATATATATATATATATATATATATATATAGAGAGAGAGAGAGAGAGAGAGAGTATTTTACAGTTCATTGCAAAGATGTTAAAAAAAAGAACCTTAAAAAACATCAGATTACCCGAGACAAGTTAAAAATACAGAAACAAACAGCTAAATCAAGCCAAAATGATCAATAACAAGAGCTGAGCTCCAAAGCCTCTTAATATGCAACAGATTTATTCTGAACAAAAACAGCATTATTAACCAATAAAGCATGGCAGCATGATTCACGTTTTTGCAAATTACGACACCTGTCTCCATCGGCCAAAATAAGTTGTTTTGTTGAACCGGAGTAGTAATGGGTTGTTTGAGCAGGTGTCTCAAGCTGCTGTGATCAGTCCTTACCATAAATTTCCTTCCTAACAGATAAGGTCTCCAATGTTGGATTGCCATCACCAACGCCATCATTTCTTTCTCATATGCAGATTTGGTAACTGTTGTAGACGCCAATCCCTTGCTAAAATAGGCTATTAGTCTCCCTTCCTGCATTAGGATAGCACCAACTCCAACCCCTGAAGCATCACACTCGATTGTAAAAGTCTTCTAGAAATTTGGTAATGCCAAAACAAGAGCGCTTGTAATTGCATGTTGTAGCGTGGAGAAAGTTGTTTGTGCTTCTAGATTCCATGTCAACTTGCTCCCTTGTTCTTTCTTCAACAACTGAGTCAATGGTCTAGCTATCTTCCCGTAATCCTTGATAAATCGTCTATAATATCCAGTGATTCCCAGAAATCCTCGAACTCCCTTCATTGAATTTGGCTTCGGCCAAGATAGGATTGTGGCAATCTTCCCTGGGTCCATGGATACCCCCTTTGCAGATATTAAATGTCCCAGATAATCAAACGATTTTTGCCCAAAAGAACACTTCTTGTGATTGAGCACAAACTGCTGATCACTCAAAATACTCAACACCGATGAAAAATGTTGCATATGCTTTGTAACATTTTGGCTGTAAATCAGAATATCATCGAAAAATACTAGCACATACTTCCTTAGGAGAGATTTGAACAAATCATTCATGACTGCTTGAAAAGTGGCAGGAGCATTCATTAGGCCAAAGGGCATAACCAAGAACTGGTAATGTCCTGAATGTGTTCTAAAAGCTGTTTTCGGCACATCTTTCTCTGCGACACGAATCTCATGATATCCTGACCTTAAGTCCATCTTTGTGAAGATTGTGTCTCCCTCCAATTCATCCAACATCTCTTGGATAACCGGAATGGAGTACTTATTCGGAATGGTTGCATTATTGAGACCCCTGTAATCCACGCAGAATCTCCAACTACCATCCTTCTTCTTCACTAAAAGCAAAGGACTCGAAAATGGGCTTTGACTAGTCTGGATAACCCCTGCTTGTAGCATTTCAGAAACCAATATCTCAATTTCATCTTTCTGCAAATGACCATATCTATATGGTTTGACGCTAACAACTTCAATCCCCGACTTGAGATTGATCTGGTGATCTGCAGGCCTCCTAGGAGGTAAGCATTTGGGCTCATCAAACAAATGCTTAAACTTGTAAAGTGTACTCCTCAAAATCGGGTTTACAATTGGAACTTCATCAAGACAGCTATTTGGGTTTTCCACACACTGTAATTCCCATAAGACAGCTCCAAATTCAATTCCTGCAGTTCTACAAATGGCTTGTGCTGACATAGGTGTGATCGACAAAGATGGATCTCCAACTAGTCTTACCAACTGTTTACCTTGGTAAAATTCCATGGACATTCGAGCCCAGTTGGCTTTAACGTCTCCCAGAGTCTCTAGCCATGCTACTCCCAAAATCATATCGATGCCCCCTAGATTGAAAGGGTAACAATCAACCTCCACCACGTACTCATCCAATTTGAGTTTCACTCCTTTGCACACTCCACTTGTTCTGATGCGGTTTCCATCTCCCAGTTTCACCCCAAACGTAGATGTAGGAGAAATAACCAGTTAGGCATCTTTCACCAAATGATGAGAAATGAAGTTGTGGCTTGCACCACTATCGATCAATACTACAATAGACTTCATTCCTGAATGACCACGCATCTTCATTGTTTTTGGGTTGTTGATTCCTCTCATGGAACACCTGGAGAGTTCCAGCCATTTTAGTTATGCGTCTCCTTGGTTCTCTTCCCTTCCTGTTGCTATTTCCACCAACTCTACTGCATCTATTTCGACTCCATCCTCTTGTGATCCTTCTTCATCACCCTCTAAGGCACGGAAAACTTTCTCGTCACATTTGTGCAATGGGTGATAGGGTTGTCTACACCAAAAACATAAGCCTTTCGCTCTTAATTCACTGACGTCTTTCAGAGGTAGAAATATTTGCCCTTTGGGTCGAGATGATTCAGCTGCAGCCCTAAATGGTGGAGCTAAATAAGGCCCATTACCTGCTTTGGGCTTTATGCTTGTATCTCCTGATTTAAACCTACTACTGCTTTTGTTTTGATATGAATTTGGGCTATTTGCTTGCGGCCCATTTTTCTGACCTAACCTCCAGCCCTGTCCTAAACCTGCTGTAATACGGACGCTGGAAAGGGGAAGCTGTCCCTGACCTCTCGCATACGCCAATTTCCTCTCAATTCTCCTTGCTGCGTCGACAGCCTTGTGAAAATCACCTTCCTCAGGCGCTGTAAACTCTACTCGAATCTCGTCTTTCAAGCCTGTCAGGAAGAATCCCAGCAATAACTCTCTTCTCAGCTTCTTATGCAAACCTCTGACATGGGATTGCACACGCAACCAAGATTTCCACAAATTCATCGACTGAATTTGTCTGTTTTATCAAACCCAAATTCTCGAATCTGTTGGAAGAAAGTGATCCTCCAAAATGCTGAATTTGTCTGTTTTCTGACCTAACTTCCAGCCCTGTCCTAAATTTGTTGTAGTACGGACGCTGGAAAGGGGAAGCCGTCCCTGACCTCTCGCATACGCCAATTTTCTCTCAATTCTCCTTGCTGCGTCGACAGCCTTGTGAAAATCACCTTCCTCAGGCGTTGTAAACTCTACTCGAATCTCGTCTTTCAAGCCTGTCAGGAAGAATCCCAGCAATAACTCTCTTCTCAGCTCCTTATGCAAACCTCTGACATGGGATGCACACGCAACCAAGATTTCCACAAATTCATCGACTGAATTTGTCTGTTTATCAAACCCAAATTCTCGAATCTGTTGGAAGAAAGTGATCCTCCAAAATGATGAATAAGCTCGTGTTTAAGATCTTCCCATGTGAGATCCTCATCATCCTGATTCATCCATCTCACCCAATGGAGCGCTGGTCCCTCCATACAAATTAAGGCAACATCTACACGGTCCTCAACCCGTGTCTTCTGAACAACAAAATATTGTTCTGCTCTTGCAATCCATCTCCAAGGGTCATCCCTCTCAAAGTTGGGAAGCTCAACCTTCTTGGCAGCTAACTGGACTTCGTCCAGCGACACCAACCGAGTAGATGTGTTGGATTCTCCATTTGGAGACAAAGTTTCATTCCCCATCGTTGAACTAGATCCAGGACTCACACCGCTACCGCTGCAACCCGGCTTGTTTGAAACCGCAGCAACTTCCTTCAGTTGACGCTAGGGGTGATCATAGGTCCAAAACCGAACCGAACCTAAAACCGATTTTCCCAAAACCTTGGACCGAAAACCGAACCTATAAAATTAGGTTCGGTTTCGGTTTGGACCTAAAACCGAAAATCTGAAATGTTAGAACCTAAAACCGAACCTATTAGGGTTGGTTTTGGTTCGGTTTAGGTTTTGGACCTAAATAGACCTACAAAATAAACATAAAAACATCGATAAATATAAAAAAAATGAAATATTCAAATCCAATAACATAAAATTCGTGAATACAATAAAGCGACAAAGTTTAATCTTTAACAATTTTAGTATAAAGAGTTATAGCCTAGAAAAATAACAATCTTATTTAAGCATCAAGTTTAAATCTTTTTTTATATTAAAATTCGGTTTTTCGGTTTGACCATCGGTTTTACGGTTTTTAACCGAAACCGAACCGAAACCTATTTTTTAAAAAACAAGGACCTAAGACCGAACCTAAATTATCGGTTTCGGGTTCGGTCTAGACCGAAATTGTCGGTTTCGGTTAGGTTCGGTAAACCGAACCTAACTTGCTCAACCCTAGTTGACGCAACACCTCCTTTAGGCCATTAGCAAGTTCATCTATTCTCTGGTTAGTCTCGTCTCCTTTCTGCTTTATTTCCATGATACTCTTCTCCATCCTCTCCATCTCAGCCTTAGTTATGATGACCCAAAGCTCTCAATGAAAGCACCAAATTGTTGGAGTATAATAGAAAAATGTAGGAATAAAGCAAAATGGATCTGATATATAAACGTATGAGGTATAATCCTCTGCAAAACAGATGGGAACCTTTACCAGAAGAGACTCTCTATCTGGCCAAAAATGGCAAACTGCCAAATATTACCAAATTCCAAGATAACCTACTACTTACATTACTACCCTTATTTATACTAGGTTATGGTCACCCACCAAAATAACCCGTCTGTGGTAGTAGCAATGCCCTCATAACAAACCTGCCTTAGCTGTCATCTAACCTCCCTGCTGGTCCCCTCCACCAGCTGTTGCATTACCCATAAACCCACCTTCTTTGGTTTTACCCCTCTTCCGGGTATATACTAATAGTGGTCTATCAACATGTCAAATCATGTAGTTTTTTCCAACCATTCATGTTATGATTATTGACTTCAAACCAAGTTGGAGAACTCAATTTCTACTCAATTAGGCATTCTGATAAAATCATTCTAATCATGAGAATGAATGAAAGCTTCTGTATTTATATGTTTGTTGTCATCTTTTCAATTAAGTAATTGTTAACTTAATTCTAAGCATCTAATCATGTCAAGGGAATTCGACTAATAAATCAGAGGAGCGTGAGCAGGACGAGCAACAAGTAGAAGTCGTGAGTTTGATTTAGGTTTTGTAGTTGGTTTATTGGTTGATTGAGTTTGACCTAGGGTTTTGGTGTTTTGATCGAGGATGGATGAAATCAATCGGGTTGTCAGTTAAAATTTATGCAAGGTCCTTTGCAGTTGAAGTTGCTCTTTTGCAAACTGAAATTGGTACTTGACAGTCGAATCTAACATCTCGGAAAACTTCTTCATCCTACCTTCTTGACTTCTTGCTACGTTGGGGAAAAATTAAGATTATAATGTGGATGGTCTTTTGGAGAAAACTTATTAAGTAGTGATGGTTTAAACAAAAATGGCTTAAGGTCAGGGTAATATGAAGTTGTTACCATCTTAGCAGGGCTGGCCCTGAGGGTGTGCGAGGTGAGCCACCGCTCAGGGCCTCACATTTAATAGGGGCCTCGGTTTTCTGGTCAATGTGCAATAGTATACGTTTGGTTAACTACACTATGCATCAAAATTCGTCTAGCCTAGTGGTCGAGTGTCCTTGTATAAATTTTTATATCACTGAGGTCTTGTGCTCGAACCACAGCGGTAACATTTTTCATGTGATTACTTTATTTTAAAGAGGCCCGTTGCCTATTCCTATCCTCCCAACGCCACTTTTTTGTTACCGTGAATTGAATTTTACAAATAAGTAAGGTCCCTATTTTTTTTATTTTTAAGTTTTAATTTTAATTTTAGAAATAGTGGGTTGAGTTTAAAGTGATTTTTTATGCTAGTTAAAAAACAATCTTACAATAAAAATAAATATTTTAAACATAAATATACTATAAAATGTTAACATATTTATTTATAATTAAGGTAAAAAATTTATAATAATTTTTTTTTACAAATTAATAAGTTGGTTTATGAAAAAATTCATTATATTTGTATATATAATTATTTTTATATAAAATAATAAATCATAAAAAAAGTCATTCTTATGCTTATAGTTACAATATATCAATTTTTCAATTAAATGATTGTGTCATGTAAGAGATTCCTATAACGTGGTTTCTAAACGTACCGGTAAAAATAGTTATTTAACACCGTAACTACGCACTTCGCGTGCGTAGTTGAGAACTCACTCAACTACACATTTGGCGTGCGTAGTAGTAGTTATATTAAAAAAATAATATATTTTTTTTTGCGTACTTCTACTACGCACGCCAAGTGCGTAGTTCAATTTTTTAATTTTTTTTAAATTTTTTTCGGACTCCAACTACGCACCCCATATACGTAGTTGGCTCCAACTACGCACCCATATGCGTAGTTGTAAATCAGTCAACTACGCACGCGAAGTGCATAATTACGGTGACAAATATTGATTTTTGCCGGTATGTCTAATAATCCCCTATAATATTTATTAAATGTATGAATATTATTATTTTTTATTAATTCGATCAAATGCATAAATTGTACATAATATAATTTTTTTAGTTTTTCATTAGATATTTTAAATTGTAACAATCTAAGATAAGACTTCTAAAAAAATTTTATAAAATTTTCATAACACTTTTATCTTTATTACCTACATTTATATCTTTTAATATAACGATTATGTAGAAGGTTTTTTTTAATCGATTTTGCACAATAATTCGCTACATAATGAAAGTTTAAAGTTAACAAAAAAAAAAGGTAAATTAAAATATTTAATAAACAATAAAATTTAGGGTTTAAATTTTAATTTAAAATTAATTTATTATTTTTTAATATTTAAACTTTTACACATTAGCCGGCCCTGCAACTTAGTATTCACGCAAAGTTCATAGTATACATCTTCAAATTTTTATTTTGAGGTTTCCTTTCAATTTGTTTCGTGATCCAAACTCAATAGATATACGATTTTCCGACAATAGGGCACACCCATCTCAAGGTGATTACGATTAGGGATTTTGGAGTCTGCACGAGGAGCCAAGTGACCAGGACTGGGCTTGTTGAATTGTACTGACTATTGTAACTTCACCAATTTTGTTCGTGTTCACTCTGCAATTGCACTGTGGAAAATATACCAGGGAAGGAGAGACGCTTAACCTCTGCGATGGACGCTCTTAGAGCATCCTATGGCGACTCCGATTCTGATTCCGAATCTGAATCCTTTCTGACAACTTCTGATATTCGTCCGCCGCTGGATCCGGCATCTTTGGTACCTCTGCCTCAACCATCGCCGGAACGTTTGCCTCCGCCGCCAATATCACTCCTCAACGCTCCAAATTCATTCGGTACTCTCTCCCCCTCTATCATTCTTTCAATTGAAACTTTGCGATGAGGAAACAATTTTGATTGTTTGCAGCTTGATTGATTGGTGTGAAGGTGATTTGGAATTTTTACAAGGAGAACAAGCTTGCCGGGCTCGGAATTTTCCCCATGTTGAAGGAAATTATGCTTTACATGTCTTCATTCCAGGTCCTCGAGTCTTTACTCTCACATTAACATCTCCCTGGAACTAACATATTGAGCTATTTGACTATTGTTTTGAATTGCTTTACTTTTGATATTGTTGATTGAGAGTAGACCTGAACAAATGTGCTTAATTTGTGATTGAGAGTAGACTTGATCAAATGGAACTAACATATTGAGCTATTTAACATATTGAGCTATTTTCCCCCTCTCAATTTGAGAGGGGGAAAATGTGCTTAATTTGTGCTGCTATAAATTGAGGTATGAATTTGGGAATATGAATTATGATTGTTGTGTCTGTTGGTAATATACATTTCTAAGCTTGTTTACAGGTTTGAAATTCTAAAACCTGAAACATTACATTTTGAAAATAAACTTTCTATGGTTTGACAATCCCCCTTTAAGCAATTTTTGTTGTTGTTGTGCTAATAGTGTTGATTGGTATACTGGATTACAGTTCGTATACCGCAAGCAACAAAGAAAGAGATTGCCCAATTCTTGAAGAAAATTTCGCCTCAAGTGCCGAATCTTAATGCTGTTGATGTTGATATCCCACTTAACATCCTTTGCAATGATACTGAGAGGCTTGAACAAGTTGTCTTAGGAAGAGAATTCCATATTAGCTTGGGAAAAACTGTACCGATTAGGGTTCATCAGATTGATACCATGGTGTCAATGCTTCGCCAGAGGCTACAGTATTACAAACAGTAAGATCCTATTATATTCATTTATGTTTCATTCACCTGTCAAAAAATTGTTTTTACCTTGAACTAATATAACTTATCTTGATGCAGGTATTGGATTGACTTTAATAAGTGGGAATACTTTGTGAATGATGATCATACACGCTCCTTTCTTTCAATGGAAGTTACTGGTGCAGGATTGCAAGAGGTATAATCTAACGTTATTTTAAGCTTGTCATATCTTAGTCGATGAAATGCTCAATCAACTTATCATGGTCTTGAATACCACTTATACCTAGATATGGATCCTTTGAATAAAAACTAGACCTGATTAATTTTTGGTTTGCTTTCAAATATTTGACTATGTGAGTAAACTATCATCTTCCTATGTGGCATTCCCATAGATTCTGTTTACGAGCCAGCTCACTAATTTTCTAGTCTGAACAATGTCTTAATTCTAAACTTGTTTTCACTCTGATAATTGGTGAAACATAATTGGTGAAACATAATTGTGGTTAGAATTTAGATTGATGAGCTCAGGTAGGTAGCCTATTTTGATTATTTGATCTGCATCGACTGAAGTCACTTGTTTACTGTTGTACATGTTACAAATGTCAGAGATATCACTACAAACTCAGTACACATTGTTACCGGATCCTAAACAAAATAAGCCTTTTGTAATTTGACAGATAACCAAGCAGATACGCTCTGTTGATGTGGTTTACCGGCTTCACAATCTTCCTGAATTTTACAAGGTTGTCTTAAGATCTTTTCTTTTGTTCATACCCTTTGTCGACGTTAAGTTCTGGAGAAATGTTCATAACAGTCCACATTGGATTCTGAATGCAGGATCCACGCCCCCACATATCCTTGGCTTGGGCATCAGGTGATATCAGTCATTTACTTCAAAGGGTCATTTTACAGGAAACCAAGAAGAAAGCTAGTGTCGGAGGATTCACACAGAATCGGCTTTTTGCTGTTAAATTTGGTGGTATTGTGTGTAAAATAGGTCAGAAAACCTACAACATCTGTAAAAGCCCGGAAGAATGACAGGAATCAGCATTCTCATTTATATAGATCTTCCGGGAGTTACATGCTTCCTGTGAACGCACTGGTGTTATATTGTTAATTATATTATATGTTACCATGGAAATATTGTCCTTGATGCGCCCTTGACAACCATGACCGTGGATGAAGAGGACGATGCTTTAGGGGTTCGCTCCGATGGACCGCTCACTCGCTCCCGAGCTAAAGCCATCGCCCAAGCTGCCGGCTCAATCATCCGACACATCATTGCATCACTTGGACCCGTTAGTGGCATGCCATGTCACCACTCCACCATGGCATAGACTTCCGGCGCCACATCATCAAGCTAGCAATATTATTATTATTTTAATGTATTTTTCATTTTAATAATAGACTTTAATTTTCGGAACCGTAACTCCGGAACTTAATTCCGGGAGTTACTTTCCGACATTGATAGTCTAAGCCTTTCAATTCGGGAGTTAGCCCCGGCTTTATTTCCCGCTTTTATTTCCCGCCTTTATTTCCGTCTTTAATTTCCGGCTAATGGTTTGGCCTTCATCCACTATAAAAAGGATGCTTGGCCACACTTGTAAAGCATGTCTAATATTAATCAAGTTATTTGAAGGAAAATCCTCATTCTTGATTTGGGCATCACTTCCTTTTCAATCCCCTCAAAGTTCTTCCTTGGATCAAGTCTTAGATCCAAGAACTCACATTCAAGGATTCTTCTAAAGAATTAAACTCTCAAATCCACTACAACGTTTGCTCGATCTCTCTAGATCGAATCAAACCTCCGCTTCCACATCCATTTTCAAATCGCTTCCGCCTTATCAAAGTTCTCATTTGCACATCAACACGAGTAGTTAAAGCTCTAGCTTGGTCTAGATCCGGCGTCTGTTCTTCAACGCTTCCAAGGACGCATCAAATTGGCATCAGAGCAAAGGGATCGAAGCTAAGTTCTCTTTACTCTTGTTTTGTGCGTTATTTTATTATCCTTCTTTTGCCTTTGTTGTTCTTTCCCTTTTGAAGATCTTCATCTTGTTCTTCGTGTTCATTGAAGTTTTCTTGAAATTTTTTTTTCTCGCCAAACAAATTTAGGAGATATTTGGTTTGCCATCAAACCATCTATCAAATACAATTTGTTCTTCAACTGACCCAATCCGACAAGTTTGTTAATCGATGTTACCAAATTTCTTGGGATTTATTTGTTAACAAATTCGGATATCTCGCATTTTGATATTAAAAAAAAAAACAAAAAAAAAACCAAAAACTCTTCAACAAAGCGGATTTGTTTCCAAAGTGTTTCATCTCTTGCATCAAGAGTTGCAAAGTTTAAAAAAAAAAAAAAAAAAATGCGAAAAGACGTCCGGCAAACCGGTCCATCCGAAAAATCGGATTAGTACAAAAGGTCAAAGACCAAAAGCAAGTAAAACTTCCCGATAAACAATCCGTCCATTTCTTATCTCTCCATCTTCTTACACACGTTGCAAATTTATCACTTTTTATTTGTGTGAGTTGGTTCAAATTTTGTTGGATTAGCCTATCTTGCCTAACCGCCAAACGGTCTTCCCAAAAGTAGAACCTTAACGCACTTGAACTTGGGTAACGTTGACTTAATTCGTCACCTTGCTCATTTGATTGCTTGCATTTGTGTGTATTCATTTGGGATCATGACTAACGTGGATATGGAAAACTCTCAGGATGCTCGTGAACGTGAAAATACCTCCTTATCCGAGGAAGTTGTTAATCTTAAACAACAATTGGAGGAGATGAGGGCACAACTTTTGGCCCTTACGACCGCTCAACGTCCCGCTTCAAATCCAAATGACGCCATGGTCGAGACCTCCACGTCCGATGCCCGTCGAAAAGGCAAAGGTCTTTTGGGATCCGACCCATCTCAAGGTCATAGGCTTGCCTCAGTCATCGAAAGTCAAAATCAACAAGACGGCAGGGACCACCTCAATGAGACCAACAACAACGATGGCCCGACCCCGGATGATTTACTTTATGTAGATACGATGGATCGGAACAAGCGTTTCGAGCGCAACCGTAGACGGTACGGATCGCCCCCACCTCCACCAAATGCACAACACACTAGCCGTCCCATCCAGAACGATTCCCAACACACCAATCGACAAGATCATCATCCTCGACGTTCTAGTAATGATCGGTATGGACAACGCCGCCAACAACCTAGCCGGCGATCATCATACCGCGGCTATGATAAGTATGACGAGAGGGATGATTTTGATGAGTTCTCCGACGATGAACCCAACTTGGAACGGGTGGCTCATGTCCGTCCATGATACCCACCCGTCCGAGACGCATATGAGAACCAGGACCGAGGAGAAGAATGGTTGCCTCCTCCTAACCCACCAAGGCATGCACATCAACGAGCTCATCATGATGATATGCCACCACCCCGCCCGGATCCCTACAAAGCTCGTAGGGAAGGTAAAGTTAAATTTCCAATATTTTATGGGGAATATGATCCTTGTGTATTTCTTGATTGGGCACAGGACATGAGAAGGGCTTTGAAGCATTGCCACTATGAGGAATATGAGAAGATCGAAGCGGCAACTTTGTATTTTGAAGGCGATGCAAAATCTTGGTGGAACCGGTATGAACACGTCCGTGAGAGCCGAGGATGGGAACCGGTTGCGACGTTTGATCAATTGATCTACGTCATGACAAAGAAGTATGTCCCCGACGACTTCAAAAACAATATGCGGATGCAAATTGCCGAGCTCCAACGAGGCAAACTCACTCCGGTGGCCTACTTGGCCAAGCTCGAGGACATGCATATGAAGGCCGGCATTTCGGCCTCTCCCTCCACCCTACGCACCAAGTTCATGAGTGGCCTTAATCCGTCAATCCGACGTCCCCTTGAGATCGTTCCATACAAGGACTTAGGAGCTTTGTGTCATGCGGCCATGAAGCTTCATAAGCAACAACAAGAGAATCCAAGATACTCAAGGTTTAACTCCTCTCAAAGTCAATACGCTTATTCTACTAACACCCGTGCTCGAGATATATCTAGTTCTCAAGAGTCCGGCGCCACCAAAGGAGCCCAACGGATGGTTCAATCCACCCGACAAGCGGATACCGAGAGGGCACCACCACGTGGCCCCAATGCCCCGGCGCAAGCAACTCCCGCCCGCACCTCTCAAGGAACTCCACCGGCGGCACGGCCAAGAGAGCCCGTGTGTTACAAATGTAGCGGATTCGGTCACGTCCAACATGATTGCCCGAAAACAAAGCGTGTGTTGTTTGCCAACCCCTCATATGAAGATGAGGAAGATGAAGAAGACGGCGATATCATCATTGAGGATGAGCAAGACGCCGACCCCTTGTACAGTATGGAACCATGCGACGAACAAATGGCATGCGGCCCGGCACAACCCGGTAAGTTCGCCCTTGTATCTCGTCGAATTTTGGCCGTTAAAGAATTTGTTCCTATTGACCAACGTGAAAATCTTTTCCATTCTCGTTGTTTGGTCAATAATACTAGTATCTCTTTAATAGTTGATGGGGGTTCATGTTGTAACATTATCAATGAAAAAGTGGTAAAACACTTTAAGTTGCCTACAACCCCCCACCCAACACCTTATAGAATCCAATGGATTTCCGATAAGGCGTGTGACACTGTCACACAACAAGCTTGGGTGACGTTTTCCATAGGCGCCTATGTTGATAAGATCCTTTGTGATGTTATCAAGATGGATGCCACACATGTATTATTAGGACGACCATGGCAATTCGATCGTCGTACATTCCATGATGGTTATCTTAATAGATATATGTTCCAATATAATGGAAAAAGATTCACATTATTGCCTATGACTCCACATGAAATATTAATTGATTATGCGGAACGGAAGAGGCAACAAGCCATAGATGAGACCACTACGGCGCCGGCAACATCGGACCCTCCTAGGAGTTCTCCCGATGTTGTGGGTGCTAGTACTTCCGGATCCCGGAACATCGGCCCTAGTAACCATGCTATTGAGACTAGAGGTAGTAAAGGAAGCATCGTTCCCACGAATGCAACTTTACCATCTCCGGACCCAATAATCAAAGGCCGGTGTGAGCCGAGGGTACTTTTGGCCCGGAAACATGATTTGACACCGGTCAAGGAAGGCAAGTTACCATGTTTTTTGCTAGTTCCTTTTTGCTTATCTACTTCCCATGACCTTAGTAATATGCCGCACGAGGTGTCTACTTTGTTGTCTGAATTTCAGGACGTCTTGACCGATGATCTACCACCCGGCTTGCCACCGATCCGTGGAATTGAGCACCAAATCGATTTGGTGCCCGGCGCGTCTTTACCCAACCGTGCCGCTTACCGTGCAAGTCCGGAAGAGACTAAAGAGCTACAACGTCAAGTCCAAGAGCTCCTAGACCGGGGATATGTTCGTGAGTCGCTTTCACCATGTGCCGTGCCGGTCATTTTGGTGCCCAAGAAGGACGGGTCTTGGAGGATGTGTGTCGATTGCCGAGCCATCAACCAAATAACCGTCAAGTACCGGCATCCGATCCCGCGCCTCGACGACATGCTAGATGAACTCCACGGCGCCACCGTTTTCTCAAAGATTGATCTCCGGAGCGGTTATCACCAAATCCGGATGGCCGAGGGTGACGAATGGAAGACGGCTTTTAAAACGAAGTACGGCTTATATGAGTGGCTTGTCATGCCGTTCGGACTCTCCAACGCCCCATCCACGTTCATGCGTCTCATGAACCATGTCCTCCGCCGGTTTTTGGGTAATTTTGTTGTAGTTTATTTCGACGATATTCTCATATTTAGTAAGTCTTTGGATGAACACCTCGGGCACCTTCGCCAAGTGCTCGAGTGCCTTAGACAAGAGCAATTATATGTGAATTATGAAAAATGTGTCTTTTGCTCGGACACAACAATTTTTCTTGGCTATGTCGTTTCTAAGGACGGACTCCGAGTAGACGAATCCAAAGTTCGCGCTATTCGGGAGTGGCCTACACCTAGTACGGTCACCATGGTCCGAGCCTTTCTCGGCTTAGCGGGCTTCTACCGACGCTTTGTCAAAGACTTTAGCTCGGTAGCGGCGCCGCTTCATGAGCTCACTACTAAGGGTGTCACGTTTGAGTGGCGTGATACCCATGCTCGAGCGTTTGATGCGCTCAAAGACCGACTTTGCAATGCACCGATACTCCAGCTCCCAAATTTCTCGAAAACCTTCGAGGTGGAGTGTGATGCATCTAATGTTGGCAATGGGGGGGTTCTTCTACAAGAGAATCGGCCCATTGCTTACTTTAGCGAAAAGCTTTCCGGTCCGCCACTCAACTATCCAACATATGACAAGGAACTATATGCTTTAGTTCGTTGTCTAAAGACATGGCAGCACTACTTGTGGCCAAAGGAGTTCGTGATTCATTCGGATCATGCGGCTCTTTCGTATCTCAAGAGTCAAACTAATTTGAGTCGGCGCCATGCAAGTTGGGTAGAATTTCTAGAAACCTTTCCATATTTCATTCGGCATAAGAAGGGAAAAGAGAATGTGGTAGCCGATGCCCTTTCTCAGCGATATATCCTTTTGGTGCATATGGACGCCAAGATTCATGGCTTTGCTCTTATTAAAGAGTTATATGCCACGGATCTTGACTTCAAGGATATATTTGCCAAATGCCTTGACCTCCGAGAGCATGAGACCTTCTTTATAAATGATGGCTACTTGTTCCGCGCGGGAAAACTTTGTATTCCGCGTTCGTCCATACGCCACTTGTTGATAAAGGAGGCCCATGAGGGTCGTGGTCACTTTGGTGCTACCAAGACTCTCGCCGCTCTCCAAGAGCACTTCTTTTGGCCCAAAATGCGCAAGCATGTGACACGGTTTTGCACAAGTTGCATCACATGTCATCATGCAAAATCGCGTCAAGGTCCGGACGGATTGTATTCTCCTTTACCTATACCAATGGGACCTTGGGAGGATCTTTCCATGGACTTTGTAGTTGGCCTACCAATGTCCAAGCGAGGCAACGACTCCATTTTTGTGGTAGTCGACCGTTTTTCAAAAATGGCTCATTTTATCGCGTGTAAGAGCACCCACAATGCTAGAGATGTCGCCACGTTATTCTTTAACAATGTGGTGCGCTTACACGGAATACCACGTTCCATCCTTAGCGATCGGGACGTGAAGTTTGTGAGTCACTTTTGGAGGACGTTATGAGGAAAACTTGGAACCAACTTGTTGTTTTCAAGTAGTTATCACCCCAAACCGATGGTCAAACGGAGGTGACCAATCGGACTCTTGGTGCTCTACTTAGAGCAACGCTTAGGAACAACCCACGTAAGTGGGAGGACTTACTCTCGGTTGTGGAGTTTTCATATAACAGGTCTAGGCACTCGGCAACTAAACTCTCACCATTTGAAGTTGTCTACGGCCTAAATCCACATACGCCTTTGGACTTCACACCACGCCCACTCAAGGACGGTGAACACATCACCGCCGCAAGTCGAGCCGCCTCAATCGTTGAACTTCATGAGCGGACAAAAGCACAACTCCAACCTCGTGCTGCCCAACTTGCTGAACAACGCAACAAAGGGCCGTCGCGACATATCTTTCGAGCCCGGCGATCTTGTTTGGCTCCACTTAAGGAAGGAGCGTTTTCCATCTCGACGCAAGGGCAAGCTATCGGATCGAGGTGATGGCCCTTTCCGGATCCTATCCCGCCATGGTCCGAATGCTTACAAGTTGGAGCTTCCGGATTCCTACGGCGTGCACCCAACGTTCAATGTCAAGGATCTAGCCCCTTATGTTGAGCCCCTATTTAACGACGGTGAAACGGGGACGTTTCACATCCAAGATGGGGGGACTGATGCGCCCTTGACAACCATGACCGTGGATGAGGAGGACGATGCTTTGCGGGTTCGCTCCGATGGACCGCTCACTCGCTCCCGAGCTAAAGCCATCGCCCAAGCTGCCGGCTCAATCATCCGACGCACCATTGCATCACTTGGACCCGTTAGTTGCATGTCATGTCACCACTCCACCATGGCATAGACTTCCGGCGCCACATCATCAAGCTAGCAATATTATTATTATTTTAATGTATTTTTCATTTTAATAATAGACTTTAATTTTCGGAACCGTAACTCCGGAACTTAATTCCGGGAGTTACTTTCCGACATTGATAGTCTAGGCCTTTCAATTCGGGAGTTAGCCCCGGCTTTATTTCCCGCTTTTATTTCCCGCCTTTATTTCCGTCTTTAATTTCCGGCTAATGGTTTGGCCTTCATCCACTATAAAAAGGATGCTTGGCCACACTTGTAAAGCATGTCTAATATTAATCAAGTTATTTGAAGGAAAATCCTCATTCTTGATTTGGGCATCACTTCCTCTTCAATCCCCTCAAAGTTCTTCCTTGGATCAAGTCTTAGATCCAAGAACTCACATTCGAGGATTCTTCTAAAGAATCAAACTCTCAAATCCACTACAACGTTTGCTCGATCTCTCTAGATCGAATCGAACCTCCGCTTCCGCATCCATTTTCAAATCGCTTCCGCCTTATCAAACTTCTATCAAAGTTCTCATTTGCACATCAACACGAGTAGTTGAAGCTCTAGCTTGGTCTAGATCCGGCGTCTGTTCTTCAACGCTTCCAAGGACGCATCATGTCCGCTTCCAATTTAGGGCTCGTTTGGTATGATTTCTATGGAAACAACAACAGAATTGTAATGAGTTATATCATATCTTGTGTTTGATAATACTTAGAATCAGAGTAGAAATTATTCCACGAAATGACTAATTTCTTTTAAATCTAAAGAAAAACTTGATTTCATAGATTAAAGGTGAGTATCACTCATTCTAATATATTACTTATTTCAAATATAATATAATATTTCAAATATAATTTGATATTGATATATTTTCATCATACATATATTATACTCATTTAATTTTACAAAATACAAGTAATATTTTTTATAATTAAAAAACTACTCATCAATTAATTTGAATTATACTCGATCACTCGGTAGAAAAAAGTGTTTGAGCCATGATACATATATTTCGGTCAATATGATATGTAATTGGAAAATGCTCGAAAATAATATAACTGGTTTGGTTAGATAAAATTGATTTTATAGAAGAAATTATATACCTATTTATTTAAGTTGACGTTTGGTTCATGTTTGTATTTTAAACCATTAGTTGATCTTCATTTCCTTAAACGTAATTTGCACATATATATATATATATATATATATATATATATATATATATATATATATATATATATATATATATATATACCATAACAAACATACACATACATCATCAAATATGATATGATGTTTCGTTCCATAATTCATTTAAAATCAAATAACATGTTTCAAAAATCTTTCATTCCAACATCATACCAAACATCGAGTATCATGAATGACTCGTTTTAGTTCTGTATTTCATTCAGATTATTGATTCAAACACGTAAAAACATGTATTAGTTATGACAATCATGTCATAAATTATTGATCTTATGGTTAATGTGAAATTTAGGTGAACATGCGAAGTTTTGTCGTTTCTAAAAGTTGTGAAGAATTTATTTTATTAGCTTTATCTTAATTGAAGAGGTTTTTGGAGCTATGATCGTGAAAGTAAAATATTGCTTAAATATTGTATCTCGCAAATGGGGTGAAAGTAGAATACTCATAATTTGGGAATCAAAGAGTTTCATAAAAAGTTCTTAATTGAAAATTAAACAAGGATCCCACTAAATTCTTGATGTCTAAATATCTCTTTCAACCGGAAAACCTAGTACTTTCAATTTCATGATTATATTTCAGGCTCAACACGACATTTTTATTCACCCATTTCACATGTTAGAGTTCGATTTTGCTTCTCTTAGGCTCTGATGTTGATGACAGCAAGAAGATGATTGGGCTTTCCTTTGTTTCTATGGCTAGATTGCTTGAATAATAGTTTCATATATGCAAACTTATTGTAATTTGCAAATTTACACTAAAAATATAATAGAGAAAGGCATTGCAAATTAACTGCAATGTAGGTAGATGAATTTTATTTATAAACATTAGTGCAATGACGTCTAAAAAATTGGCATTGCAATACAATGCTTCTGTTTCAATGAATCTGTCTACAAGATTAGTTTCAATGAATCTGTTTCAATGTTCAGTGCAATGATGTTTTTCTGTTTCAATGCTCACTTGAATGAAATTGGCATGTTTGGCATGTTGTGTAGATGAACTTCCAATTATAAATTATACATATACATTCTGATTGTTTGATTATATTAAGGTAGATGAACTTCCAATTATAAGGTGCACATTTTTTACATGTTGTGTAGATTGAGGAGAATAACGTTTCACAAACTCAAACACGAACTAGGGGTCCAAGTTTTGTATGGACAGATGAACTTTTAAGAATTCTAGTGAGCCTTTTAATTGAATTTTTAAAAAAAAACGGAAGCAAGCAACCGTACAATTGAAAGGACATTACAACTACGTTTACTAGTAAGATAGGGAAGACTGGTGTGAAGGATTTCTTTAGAAATAAATTTGAATCAATGAAGAGGAGTACAAGGCTTGGAAATTACTAAGGGATTCGGAGACGGGTCTAGGTTGGGATGAAAAAACTCGAACGATCACCACTTCCAATGAATGGTGGGATTGGAAGATCAAGGTAAACATTTCTTTTTAATTTATGTTTTTGAAAAATCTCTTGTAATATATGGATGTTTAAATAACTTAATGTCTTTTTTAATTTTGTTGTAGGAAGATGTAAACTGTAAGAAATTCAAGAACAAGGGCATGGACGTTGAGTATGAAGAATTGTTGACTTCTCTCTTTGCTGAAAATGTAGCAACCGGTCGTCTAACCATGTCCTCTGGGATGGTTCGTGAGTCAAGTCCGGAGCGTGTATCGCTTGCAGATGATTTGGATTTAAGTGAGGATGATGGAGACGGTCGTGATTTTTTTCGTAAGTTTGTTGGCACTGTCAATGAAGGTGGAGGATCTAGCTACTCAGGAGTACCAGCAGACATCAATGATGACCCAGTACAGGTTCCAAAAGTTCCTCTGCCAACTGCAGTCAACAAAGCAGAGGGTCCGGTGAAGAGAAAAAGAAGACAATCAGTTGGCTCTTCCAAGTTGGAAGCATATCTAGGACATTTGAAAGAGAACAGTGACCGGTTGGTAGCACTCTTGCAGGAAGACGTTACATCTAAAGCAAAAGAAGGCGAGGAAATTGTTAAGAAAGGACTGAAAATTGTTGACTGAATGGTAAACAATAATTTGATCGAGGATGAAAGTCCACTATAGTGTTTCATAATATCAAAAACTAATTCAAGGAAGGCTATGAATATAATGCTGAACTTAGCGGATGATGAGAAAAGAGTCAAGTGGTTGAAATGGGAGCATGAGCGCTCTTGAATGATGTACTTGTGTAGTTCGAAACATATATGGTTTTTTCATTGCATTGTACTTTAATTATTCGGTATTGCCGTTTGTGGTGTTTGGATTTTAGCACTTTTGTGTGTTCAATGTTGGTGAACTTGTGATGCACTTGTGATGAACTTGTGATAGACTTTGATTGAATGAAAAGTTTGCTTTCATGTAGTAGCTAAGTTCATTGTTATCTTGATGTGCCTAAATTTACAGGTGAACAACTACTAGTTCAAATATGTCAAGTGCTAGTGATGACAGTGACAACGACTCTACATCTCAGCAAGTCCGTGATATGAAACTTATAGCAACACAAGAACACCTACAGAGACAAAATGCAATTATGGTTGATCATTTCTACAAGCACATATACAAGGAGCCTTGTTACATTGCGTATGATCGGGGTGAACTATTCATGAAGGAGATCTTGAACGGTCATCACATTCGGACAATTAACATGTTCAGAATGGACGCTGAAGTTTTCTTACGTTTGTGCAATGAGTTAGAGCAGAATTACGGGTTCATGGCATCTACAAAAGTTTCGGTAATTGAGAAGGTAGGGATCTTCCTATACACTCTTGCACAGGGAAGCTCGGTTCGTGTTGCTGCTGAGCACTTTCAAAGGTCTATAGAGACCGTAGATTGCGCATTCCACAACGTACTTAATTCCATTACCGGGCGTGACATGAAGCACGTGGATTTGCAGGTGATATTATTCGACCCTGGATTCCAAATTTTCCTAAAACACCAACACACATTGCAGCAGACCCAAGATATCAAGATTATTTTCAAGTACACAACTAATTTCAATTAAATGACTGCAACATATTTAACACTAATAGACGGCATTTCGTTGTCATTCAGGATTGCATTGGTAGTCTTGATGGTACACATATTAGTGCATGCATCCCAGAAGTGTCACAAGTTCCTTTCGTCGGTCGGAAACATACGGTGACATTTAATGTCCTCGTCGTATGCGACTTTAACATGCTATTCACTTTTGTGTTGTCCGGATGGGAAGGGTCCGCTCACGACGCAAAGGTTCTTGATAATGCCATTTGCAACCCCGACCTCCACTTCCCACTTCCACCACCAAAGAAGTACTACCTGTAAAGTCCGGAAAATTTAAAAATAAAAATATAAGCATGACCGGGAATTTTTACGACCGTAGCGTCCGTTACGGAATTATTTTTCCGGGATCCGATCCCGATCCTTATTCCTCTTTTTCTTTTCCCCTCTTTTTTCTATTTTTCCACGTGAGCACGTGGGCCCCACCGCGCTGGCAAGCTGGCCCTCGTTCTTCTCTTTCTCCGTTCTCCACGCCAAGTCAACAGCTGCTCCCCGCCCAGCTACACGGCCTCTCCCCTAGGCCTGCACGGACCTGGCGAGCTACTCCCCTCCACGCAACAGCGGCAGAGCTCCCGCCCAAGCTACCTAGGCCGACCCCTCGGTGCCCGTCCACTGCAGACCATCACCCTCCTCCCTTGCCTCCCTCCGCCAGCTACTCCCTCTGCACACAACTCACTCCCTCACTCCATCTCTCCTCTCCTCTCTCACGGTTCACCCTGCAGCCACCACTCCGTCCCCTCTCTTCTCTCCCTCACTCTCTTGGCTCCTCACCGCCGCCAGCCCCGTCGCGAAGCAAGGCCGTCGCTGCACCTTCCCTGCGCAACCTGCTGGGCCACCAACACCTGCACCCTTCGGCCTCTGCGTTTTCTTAGATCTGTGCAGCGAGCCTTTTCCTCCTTCGAACTGAGCCGAGCAGCTACACCCAGGAGAAGCCGTCGCCGTGCCTCCCTCTGCACGAGCCCCGCCAGACCGAGACAGACCAGGCTGTCGCAGTTCTCCCCTTCCCCGCGAGCTCCTGCACCTCGCCCTTGCAGTCTCGGCCGAGCCGCCTGAATCTCGGCCGAGCCACGCCTGGATCTCGGCCGAGCCGTAGGCATCTCGGCCGGGACCCTGCTATCCAGGCCGGAGCCGCACCGAGCCTCCCTGCCGCCACCGCAGTGGTCTGGAACCGCCTTGCGGCTGTTGGAATCGAGCCCGGATCTCGAGTTTCCTCGTGCGCGAATCCCCGACTTCGGACCTCGTTTCGGTACGTTTTAATCACATTCAACGGCTGATTTTCGGATATATTGTAGATGGCATAGAAGTTTATAACATGTTAAAATTCTAGGACGATCCAACGGTTGGATCAATAGTTATGACCTTGGAAAATTAGAAAAAAATCGGTTTCCTAGAACTCGCATGTTAGGATTGAGACCTTGATGATTTTGTGCGGTTTAGTTGTTGTGGATTTGGGAAGTATTGATGCTTCCCGTATGTTGTAGACATGGCCTAGTATGCGTAGGAATTATTTCGGAATTGTTGAAGAATGTTTGACATGGTTAAATCGAGGACAAAGTATCGAGAAATCTAGGTGACGCTTTATACTTTCTTAAGGATTTTCTTCTCGAACCGGAAGTTCGGAAATCTTTAGTAACCGAATAGAGTCGTTTAATTGATAATAAATGTAGTTAAATATTTTCCGGAAGTTTAGAGGCCTGTTTGACCATTTTAGGATTTTAAGGAAATTCGGGGTCAAAACCGTAATTTCCTTAAAAGTTAGATTTTCGGACTTTAGGAAAACGTGATAGACGTGCTAGACCCCGTGGACTGTTAGAAAGTGTTTTGGACTGTGAGCATGATAGATTCTAGGATGCGGTTCTAGAATGGGAATCAAATGATCTTGTATAGATCATTTGGGTAGAAGTCCTAGACTTCTCGAGTGAACGAGTTTTGATATATATATATATATCTTGCGATGAACAGGTTTTGTGTTCTTCCCGAGGGAAGCAAGAGTGTCTTGAGAGTTAGCGTTGGGACGAGGTAAGTCTCCGGACTTACTTAGCGCGTATTCTATGTATTAACATGATGCGTGTTTGGTGGTGTGTGTTTACGTATTTGTCATAATCATTAAACCGGTAAAATAGGACCACCGACTTTTATAAGTAATTTTGGCCCAAGTGTATGATAACGGGCGGTGACATCATCTGCCCAACTCTTGCAAGAGTGGGAGGTTCTCGGCGACTACCCGTGCGGGTGAGACGGATGGATACATCCTTACCGTGCCTTGCCAGAAATAGGGACCGGGGCGAGATCATTGGGGTCTCGTGTCACAACCGAAGTTGAATTAGAACGAAATACGAGTTAAGAAAATTAAAGATAATAAACCGGACTTGCGTGATTTATGTTTTGTGATTTTTATGTGTGTTTGTGCCTTTCCCATTATTCTAATGCTTAGAATGTGAGCTAACGGTTTTAAACCGTTTATGTAGTTGACTTGCAAGTTAGGGACGCCGCCGAGTAAGGCGGAGGAGTGGACAGCCGGGGTGCCCGTACATTATAGGACGGAGAATATTTTTGAGTCGTTTTCACCTTGTTGTTTATTGGATGTTGACACACTTTAACTTTGTATCGTATTATGTGGTTTTGAGGACTCGGCTGAGTTTCCCAGTTGTACTTTTACTTTTTGCTTTCTGCATACATTAAACATGTTTTCGAGTTTTCCGCCATTATTCTGTGCCGTTGTTGAAAGGTCCAGTGAAATTGTTGTCAGGCTAAGGGTCGGGACCCACTGTGCGGTCTCGCCCGTAGCGCCCCGAGTCCCGCGGATTTGGGGTGTTACACTACCTCTGTGACAAGGGTTACCCTGATAGACCGGGTTTCCTAGTTCCATACTCGAAGATCCGGTATCATTTGAATCAGTTTGATAATGAGCCACCCAACAACAAAAAAGAAGCATTCAATTGGGCACACTCTTCTCTAAGAAGTTGTATCGGACGTTGTTTTGGTATCTTAAAAAAGAGATGGAAGTTGTTGGCTATAATGCCATGTTACCTGGACTACACACAAGTTAACATCCATATTGCTTGCTTCGCACTACACAACTTCATTCGGTAATACTCGGGGTAGGATGACTTGTTGGAAGATAAAGAGGAGATGGCAACGACAAGCCAAGAGGAGGGAGAAGAAGAAAAGGGGAGCAATGACAACGGAAGAGGAATGACAAATATTCGTGACCGTATTGCTTCGGCAATATGGAATTCTGGTAGGAGTATGTAGCAATAGTTTAGTAGATTGTCCTAAAAATGTTGGAATCACTTTTTTATAATTCGGTGTAAGTTTGCTTTATTTTCAAACAACTTATCTATTCATAGTTCTCACTGTATATGATCAAAACACTTGTTAATGTAGAAGATGAAACACGTTGTCATTGCAAAAGTTTGCCTTCTATTCTTACATCCAAGTAGTAACTACAACACAAATGAGGTACGAAACAAGTACTGATATTACAGAGAACAAGTACATGCGTAACAAAGGCTAATAGTACATCAAATACACTACAAGTGCTACCCCGATAACTAAACCTCATACAAAAGCATTGAAACATTCTCGAGATTGAACCTGCCTGTTTGTTTCTCTCTCTTCAGCAAGTTCCCTACTTAGTGATTCAATGGTGTCTTTGTTTTCCATATCCCACATGCGCAGTTTTCGGACTTTATAGTCCAATGTTTTCTTAGACTCACGTAACCCTTCAATATACTCTTCGAGTACTTTAGAGTTGGGGATATCAGCAAATGTGCACCTCAACATCTCATCTTCAACTAGATTATCCTTTGGCATTGATAGCCCACCATGTCTCCAATCAGTGTAGTTTGGATCTCCGCGGTCACAACTAGAGTCGTCCGACATAGTACCTATTGAAAAATAAACCTCGACATTAAGAAGAGATCAACAATACAACATAAGAATCCATATCATTACACCATGTTTGTTATCAAGTTGGTTATCAAGTGAAACAGGTTGGTTGTCAAGTGTAGTATCAGACTTATGTATGTTGTGCATCCGTATCATTACACCATTATGAAACCAAGGCCAAATCATTTCAGCATCAGCACCATTGAATTCATTCTAATAGCTATTGTACGTGTATCACATACACTCAAGGATCATTCATTTGGTAAGGAAGAACAGATACTAGCTGAAGCATAAAAAAGATATCATAAGAAAGCAACAAAAGTGAGCATCAGTTCAGAAATATATCATAAGGAAGAGCAAATATCATAAGAAAGCAGGAAAATATCATCAGAAAGATATCATCAGAAATATATCATAAGGAAGAACATATACTAGTTAAACACATACACTCAAGGATCATTCTTATGATATCTTACTTATGATATCCTTACAAGCATTAGTCCAGCAGCAGACGCATTAGAAATATATCAAAAACCTCAAATTAACCTGTATATAGGTGATCATCAGTTTAGGTAGCATCGGTGAGCATCAGAAAAGATCAACAACAGAGAAGATCGGGAAATTAAGTTGTATATAGGTGGCATCATTGAGCATCAGTTTAGGTAGCATCATTGAACATTAGAAACCTCAAATTAAGTTGTATATAGGTGAGAAGACAAACGACAAAATCGGGAAATTGAGAACAGAAAACATCAGCAACAGAGAACATGTAACACCCCGAATCCGTAGGACTCGGAGTGCTACTGGGCTAGGATCACACAATAGATCCTGACCCTAGCCTGACAACAAGTTCACTGAATCTTACAACAAGACACCAATAGATGAAAACCAAAACATCAAACTGGTACAAAAGTATCAAAAGGTTTATATAACGCTGTTGAGTACAAACAAAACCTAACGTATATACATGGTCAAAATATCCCGTAGCCCACGAGTACGACCCCGGTGTACGGAGCCCTCAGCAGATCGCCCGCTCTGGATCACTCTGCAGCTCTCCTATCCTGCAAAGTATCTACAACACGGTATAAAACCGTTAGCTAACCATACACATATATAAGAAGATGCAGGAGCACAAACACACATCAGAAAGTACTAAACACCTCATCATGATATCACGCATTTATCCGGTTTATTATCTTTATAATCATAGTCCAACACACAACTCATATATATAAATATCTCAATATGAACGTATGTGACACGAGGAATATAACCCTCGCCTCTCGGGAATGGTGCCAGCTGGAGTGGTGATCCGGTCCCACCTCCCGTGTACCCTATGGGAGTGGACAGGTGTCCGGCCCACTGAACCATACTGGCCTGCCCATAGAGAACCTCCAGACTCCCAGCGGGATGAAAGGACAAGTTGTCACGGCCCTACAATGGCAATCAATAGACCATAGGTCGGTAATAACAATATCATAACACGGGCTATCAAGCATATACACACACCACTCATGCACACATCCAATATAAGGATGGTAGTTAAGTAAGTCCTATAGACTTACCTCAACCTCGGGAGTCCTAGACTCAAACTCAAACGGCTCCGCTCTGGAGATCAACACAGCCTAAACAAGGTATAAAACATATATCACACTCATATCCATAACAGGGGTCACACCTAAACCCAAGGGATCCATAAGGATCATATTCCAACTCGTAAACCTCAAAGTCGTAACCGGCATAAACGATACCGTACTCAACCTCATTCTATCCTCATACTCGTACCTAGCATGCTACTACAGCTCATACTAGGAAAGGAAAGGATCTACCTAACTCTAGGTAGAACCGGGACAAAACGCACCTGCGTGATAAAGGGGACGCAAGGGCGAAACGCAGGCAATCGCGGGCGCGGCGGCACTCAGCCGCGGGGGTGGTGACAAGGGCCGCTGGCAACTCAGGCACGGCGTTGGCACGGCGCGGGCGCTGCAGCACAAGGTCAGTAGGGGCAGTGACTTCTGGCCACGGGGGCGGTGACACTGCAGAGAGCGATTTCGCAGTTTTTCCTCGGTTCTTCACGTGATCAAATCACGTCTCTTCTATTCCAAATCCACATACAAACATGTACATACACATACTAACATCAATACCCTTAGCATACATCTAATCCTAAGCTAGGAAGAGGGAAACCAAGGAAGAAGGAAGGAAAGAAAGAAGGAGAAGCAAGCACTTACCACTTTTGTGGTCCTAAGCTGCAGGGAGAGATCAACACACCCAGAAGCTGGCTTCCAAGTCCAGCAACCACTTCCACTAGCATCCACAACACTCAAGCCACAACAAACTCTCTTCCAAACCAAAGGAAACCAAGAACAAGATCAAAGTGAAGCAAGGGAGAAGCAAGAAGAACGTGGGAAGGTTGAAGAACTGAAGTGAAACCCTTGATCACGAGCCAAGGAAAGAATTAGAGGAGGAAAGGGTAAAGCACGGGTCAAGAAGTCAACAAAGCCGGCTGCAGCCGCCAGAATCCGCAGGCGCGGTCTCCTGAGCCACAGGGGCGAATACCCACAGGGGCGGCACCTGATGCCCGCGAGGTGCGGCTTGGCCAATCTCGTCCAAAGCTAAACTCGGCTAAAGTCCAATCTCGGTCCGAAAGACTAAGGCTCTTACACCTCACCCCCCTAAAAACAAGTTTCGTCCCGAAACTTGTAACACCCTCAAACCTCTCGGACTCAAAAGCCGAGGTATAACTCTCTTTATAGCCTCAAACACGGGCATGGAGGAACTCGTCATCTCCAACTGTAAGATCACTATACTATCCAGGGCATAGAGTAAGAACACCTCTAGCAAGAACCTCATCAACATAATCACGGCATGGAGGGAAAAACACCTCCAGCAAAACTACGTCCACCAAAGTAGCATGGAGGGAAGAACCATCTCCAGCTAAACCTATCACATCACAATAGCATGGAGGAAAGAACCATCTCCAGCTATAAATATCCGGCGTACTAGCACAACAAGATCTACTAAGATCACATATCAAATCATAGCTAGTACGAAAATAAACACATCATGGCATATAAGCACATAAGCATAACATCACCAAGATAGTACTAAGATCTACTCGTCGATCCTACTAGTACATCTATCTCGGCATAAAACTCTGGATAGTTCCTCTGGATACTATCTTCAGTCTCCCATGTAGTCTCATCAGATCCTCATCTCGTCCTTTGTATCCTCAACATAGAAATGTCCTTCGAATGCAGGCGTCTCATACCTCGTTCTAGGACTGCAATCGGATGCTCAACAAAGGTGTGGTCCGGCTCAACCACCAAATCATCATAACTCACAATATGTCTCAGATCTGGTACATACTCCCTCAGCTGAGATGTGAGAGCCCTTTTCTTTCGGACTGAGATCGGACCATAGCCGAGATTGGCTTTGGCCGAGATTGGCCTTTCCGCACCCGCGGGCGTGACCGCCTCCCCTGCGGGTTCCCGCTCCCGCGGCCCTGTGATCCGCACTTGCGGTTTACGGCGGCTGCAGCCGGTTTTGTTGACTTCCTTGACCGTGCTTTACCTTCCTCTTCCTTTCTTTTCTTACCTTGTTGAGCAAGGGTTTCATTTTACTCTTATCCCACTACAGTCCTTCCTACGTCTTCCTTGCTTCTTCATCTCTTCCTTTGGATCTTGCTTGAGAGTTTTGGAGTTTGATAAGGTTTGGGTGTGGTTTTGTGTTGCTGAAGGTTGAGTGCATGTTTGATGAGCTGCAGAGGTCAACTAAGAGTTAGTTTTGTTCTTCCTTGGTTGACCACAGCTGTGGAGGTGAGCTTCTTGCTTCTTCTTCCTTCCTTTCTTTCTTGTTCTTCCTTCTTAGCTTAGGAGTAGATAAATTGTTCATAGGGTGACGTTTGATGTTGTATGTTGATGCATGTGTGTGACTATAGAAGAGACTAGACGTGAATTGATCACGTGTAGAGCTAAAGAGAAGCCGCGAAGTGTCATTTTGCATTGTCGCCGCCCCCGCGGCCAGAAGTCACCGCCCCTGCGGAAGACGTGCCGCAACGCCTGCGCCGTGTCAGCGCCGTGCCTGCGTTGTCAGCGATTCTTGTCACCGCCCCCGCGGCTGAGCATCACCGCGCCCGCAGTTGCCTGCATTCCGCCCCTGCGTCCTTTGATCATGCAGGTGCGTCTTGTCCCGGGACTACCTATAGTTAGGTAGTTCCTTTCCTTTCTAGTATGAGGGAACTAGTATCATTCTAGGTACCGGTTTATGATGAGTATGATATAGATATGCCGGTTACGGCCTTGAGGTTATGAGTTGGATATGATCCCTTATGGATCCCTTGGGTCTAGGTGTGACCCTTTGTGTGATAGGATTGTAATATATATATATATGTGTGTCTTGTATAGGTTGTGTTGTCCTCCAGTTTGGAGTGGACGTTTCTGAGAGTGGATTAGACTTGAGTTATTTCTGAGATCGAGGTAAGTCCATAGTACTTACTTAGCTACTATCCTTATATTGGATGTATGCTTGAGTGGTGTGTGTTATGTGCTTTATATTATGTGTTATTATTGGGTCACCGACCTATGTTATATTGACCGCCCATTGTAGTGGTTGTGATAACCTTTCCCCTTCATCCCGTAGTGGAGTCTGGGAGGTTCTCTGTAGTCAGGCCAGATCTGGTATAAAGGAAGGCCCCTCACCATTTCCACAGGGTACACGGGAGGTGTGCTGATACTACCCCAGCTGGTTAGAGTACTCAGAGGCGGGGATTATATTTCTCGTGTCACCTATCTTCATATATATCTATTTATACGATTGAATGATTCAACTTATTAAAGATAATAAACCGGGTAAATGTTTGATATCATGTTGAAGTGTTTATTATTTCTGAGGTGTGTTTGTGCTTTAGCATCTTCTTATATATGTGTATAGTTAGCTAACGGTTTCATACCGTGTTGTGGATCCCTCGCAAGTTAGGAGAGCTGCGGAGTGATCCGTTTGACTTTGTACTCAACAGTACTCTGTATTATCCTTTTAACATGTATATATATATATATATATATTTATTTTATATTATATNCTGATACTACCCCAGCTGGTTAGAGTACTCAGAGGCGGGATTATATTCCTCGTGTCACCTATCTTATATATATCTATTTATACGATTGAATGATTCAACTTATTAAAGATAATAAACCGGGTAAATGTTTGATATCATGCTGAAGTGTTTATCATTTCTGAGGTGTGTTTGTGCTTTAGCATCTTCTTTATATATGTGTATAGTTAGCTAACGGTTTCATACCGTGTTGTAGATCCCTCGCAGGTTAGGAGATGCGGAGTGATCCACTTTTTACTCCAGTACTCTGTATTATCCTTTTTGTATATATATATAATATTATATATATATATATATATATATATATATATATTATATATATCAGTTTTTATGTTTTGTTTTAATCTGTTGGTGCCTTGTTGTAAGATTCAGTGAAGTTGTTGTCAGGCTAGGGCCAGGATCCATTGTGAGATCCTAGCCAGTAGCACTCGAGTCCTACGGATTGGGGTGTTACAAAGTTGGTATCAGAGCCCAGGTTGACAACAATGGCACTAGTAATCTGCAATAAAGTTCGAATAGATAAATAAACAGAACCCGAAAGGGGTCTGACTTTTCAAAAGGTTTTGGTTTTAAAATGAGTACAAATGTTTTGGGTTATCGTGTACGTGAGCCATCACCCCTCTGAAGATCTCGACAGTACACATATATAGATATTCTGTTGTGATTGATTTGATACATACATATGGCATATATATAGCCTTCTAAGCTAGGTTTACGTCCTCTGCAGATGGTTCAGACTAGAGCCTTACCTGCAGCTGGGCGAGGTAGAGGTAGAGGTAGAGGTAGACCCCCTCTAGGCGAGGACGAGGTAGGATACCTGCTGATGGTTCCCAGGCAGCAGGAGAGATCCACGAGGAGGTTGCTGAGAGCGCCGTTCCTGAGACTGGGAACGGGGCAGCTGAGGACAGGGGGCACAGAGAGCCAGTCTGGTGAGTCTGATCGTGTCTCTATGGGTAGATCAGAGTTTCAGGCTTATATCAGACGTGTTGAGGAGGCTGCTAGAGCCGGTAGGCGTGCCCCAGACTTACAGGCACAGGAGGGACCATCTGAGAGGTCCCACACCGTTACTCAGGTACCAGCTGTACAGGTACCCTGCTGAGATTGCCAGAGCACCGGAGGAGCATAGAGGGCCTAGACCAGATACCTGGTTGAAGGCATTCCATCAGATGGGTGTACCCCCTTTCACTGGGAAGGTGGGGTTTGAGGTTGAGCTCTGGATCGGGCATGTAGACTCAGCTCTGGAGTCTATTCGCTGTCCAGCTGATAGGCAGATCGAGTTGGTGCAGACTCTGTTCAGAGAGCTGGCACACACTGGTGGAGGTCAGTACGGGGTCAGGTTACCAGCTATGACCAGATGAGGACCTTGATCGAGAGCGTTTCTGCCCTGCCTCACTGAGGAAGGAGAAACTGCGTGATTTTGTTGAGGCCGGATTTGAGGATGTGCCAGTTTCAGAGGCCATCAAGAGATTCCAGGAGGAGCTGGCTTTACTGGGTCCAGCTGCACCTCCTGTTGATCAGCATGTTTATCTGTTCTCTCGACGATTGAGGGATGGTACCCGAGCCTACATGGCAGGTTTTCACTGTGAGTCCTTGATGGACTATCAGGACAGAGCTGCAGATTATGAGAGAGAGAGGGCTGGACAGAGGAGAGCTTCTCAGGCCGGAAGGTCTGAGAAGAGACAGCGTACGGGCAGGCCAGTGGTACTGCTGGAGCTGCTAGTGTTGGGGTAGTCAGAGACGTCAGGGTCGTTCTGTATCTGCACCAGCTACAGAGATGGGACGACAGTGTTTTAACTGTGGAGATCCAGGGCATCTGAAGCCCGAGTGCACGAGGCCGTTGGTGACTTGTTTTACCTGTGGTAGACAGGGTCATAGAGCCGTTTATTGCCGCCAGGGCGGAGCTGCATCTCAGCAGGGTTCTTCTCCTGCCAGTGTAGCGGGAGGTGGGCAGAGGCCACCTCAGCAGCAGCAAGACTCAGGGACAGCAGAGAGTCCCAGATCGCCCTACGACTCAGGATCTGCTCCTGGGCCGAGTAGAGGCAGAGGCCGTGGTGGGGGCACCACTGATACCAGAGGCCCACAGGGTCGTGTTTTTGAGCTGAGGAGTGCAGAGAGCCAGCTGCACCTACTGCTACAGGTACCATTCTGATTCATGGTTTTATTTGACTGTGCTAGCGTCTTGGGTTAGATACAGTTGAGGGGATGCCCTTTATTATAGGGTTACCTGATGGTGGTAGGGTCAGAGGTACCCGTGAGATTCACGGTTGTCCCATTTCTGTAGGGACCCGTGTGTTACTAGTTGACTTCTTTGTCATGCCACTAGAGCATGAAGAAGTCATTTTAGGTATGGATTGGATGGCTAGACACTCTGCAGTTCTAGATGTAGGTAGGAGGACTGTTACCCTCTCTACCGAGTTAGACCAAATAGAGGTTTTCCGAGGTTGGGACCTTGGAAAGGTAGGCACAGTTATCAGTGCT
This sequence comes from Fagopyrum tataricum, assembly GCA_002319775.1. Lineage (NCBI taxonomy): Eukaryota > Viridiplantae > Streptophyta > Magnoliopsida > Caryophyllales > Polygonaceae > Fagopyrum > Fagopyrum tataricum. Next base: position 19,670,935 of record CM008283.1, on the reverse strand, counting down.
ATACGGGCAGCTAGACTGATTGCACAGGGTTGCGAGGCCTTTTGGTGTTATGCCATGAAGGAGGGGAAGAGTCCAGCTGTAGAGGACATTCCAGTTGTCTGTGAGTTTACTGATGTTTTTGTTGAGCCGTCCAGCTTGCCGCCTCAGAGGAGTGTGGATTTCAGTATCGAGTTAGAGCCTGGTACGAGACCCATCTCGAAGGCTCCATACCGGATGGCGCTTGTCGAGATGCTGGAGCTGAAGAAGCAACTCGAGGAGTTGGCTGAGAAGGGCTTCTTTCGCCCTAGTGTGTCCCCCTGGGGAGCACCTATCCTCTTCGTACGGAAGAAGGACGGATCGTTGAGACTATGTATTGATTATAGAGAGCTGAACAAGGTGACCATCAAGAACAAGTATCCACTGCCGCGTATTGATGATTTGTTAGATCAGCTATAGGGAGCTACTGTGTTCTCCAGGATTGACCTGTGTTCCGGGTATCACCAGCTGAGGGTGAGGGAGCAGGATGTGCACAGGACAACATTCCGGACCCGATATGGCCACTACGAGTTTGTAGTGATGCCATTTGGGCTTACGAATGCCCCAACCGTTTTTATGGAGTTGATGAACAGTATCTTCATCGACTTCCTGGATCAGTTTGTGGTGGTGTTTATTGATGACATTATGGTATACTCTCGTAGTGAAGAGGAGCATGCAGGACATCTGAGGACTATATTGCAGGTTTTGCGGGATAGAGAACTTTATGCTAAGTTCTCTAAGTGTGAGTTCTGGATGCCAGAGGTAGCATTCCTGGGTCATGTGGTTTCAGCTGAGGGGATCAAGGTAGATCCAGCGAAGATAGAGGCAGTAGCAGCATGGACGACACCGACGAACGTCAAGGAAGTACGTAGTTTCCATGGCCTAGCCGGTTATTACAGACGCTTCGTGGAGGGTTTTTCTGTGATTGCCCGTCCACTGACGAGTTTGCTGAGGAAGACTACCAGATTTGTGTGGTCTGATCAATGCAGGCAGAGTTTTGAGGAGTTGAAGAGGCGTTTGACTTCTGCTCCTATTTTGGCACAGCCAGAGGGTAATGAGGATTTTGTGGTCTACAGTGATGCATCCAAGCTAGGCTTGGGATGTGTTCTGATGCAGCGAGGTAGAGTGATTGCATATGCGTCTCGACAGCTGAAGACGTATGAGGAGAACTACCCGAATCATGATCTGGAGTTGGCAGCGGTAGTTCATGCACTGAAGATCAGGCGACATTATCTGTATGGTGCTACATGTCAGATCTTCACAGACCATAAGATTTTGAAGTATATTTTCACACAGCGGGAATTGAATAACCGCCAGCGTAGGTGGCTCGAGCTGATCAAGGACTTTGATTTAGAGATTTTGTACCATCCAGGGAAGGCGAACGTGGTCGCCGACGCCCTAAGCAGGAAGACGCCTCGAGAGCAGGCGATTGCGAGGCTGACAGTTCAGCATCAGTTGCAGAGAGATCTTATCTGGTTAGAGTTGGACATCCAGTTTCCTGATGAGGATGCCCAGCTGCGTACATTAGAGGTCCTTCCTGATCTGTTGGATGAGATCCGACAGAAACAGGAGACCTGCCCGACTTTACAGAGGATCAGAGATAGGATGTCTCGGGATGAGGCACCACAGTTTCTGCTTGGAGGAAATGGAGTTTTGAGGCGCAGCGGTCGCGTCTGTGTACCTGCTGATACAGAGCTGAGGCAGAGGATTTTACAGGAGGCTCGTTGCACCCCTTACTCGGAACATCCATGTACGAGTAAGATGTATCAGGATTTGAGACGTATATATTGGTGGGGAGGGTTGAAGCCCGATGTAGCCAGATTTGTAGCTCAGTGTGCGACCTGCCAGTAGGTCAAGATCGAGCATTTCCGACCTGGAGGTGAGCTCCATCCCCTTCCTGTTCCACAGAGGAAGTGGGAGGACGTCACCATGGATTTTGTGACCGGACTGAGGCTGAGCCGGAGTTTTGATGCCATTTTGGTCATAGTGGACAGACTGACGAAGACGGCACGTTTCATTCCTATTCGAGAGACGTGGCCGGTAAGCAGATTAACTGAGGAGTACACTAGGCAGATAGTGAGACTCCATGGTGTACCGAGGACGATCGTCTCAGACAGAGATGGGCGATTTACCTCGAGATTCTGGAAGCAGATTCAGATTGCCTTGGGTACGAGTTTGCACTTCACGACTGCGTTCCATCCTTAGACAGATGGTCAGTCAGAGAGGACCATTCAGATACTGGAGGATATGTTGCGAGCTTGTGTGTTGGATTAGGGACAGGTGTGGACGGATCATCTCCCACTTGTTGAGTTCTCCTACAACAACAGCTGGCATGCATCTATTGGGATGGCCCCATATGAGGCACTGTATGGATAGAGATGTCGTTCCCCGTTATGCTGGGATGAGCAGAGCAGTGTCAGTGGTTTAGCACCTGATCAAATTCAAGATGATATGGCTCGGGTAGCATTATTTAGAGAGCGTATGTTGACTGCACAGAGCCGTCAAAAGTCTTATGCTGACAGGAGGCGTAGACCTCTAGAGTTCAGGGTTGGAGCCCATGTGTGGCTGAGAGTGTCCCCGACACGAGGTGTTAGGCGTTTTGGCATTAAGGGAAAGTTGAGTCCCCGATATGTCGGACCGTTCGAGATTCTGGATCGAGTTGGGAGTGCAGCTTACAGATTAGCCTTGCCTCCGAGATTAGAGGGTGTTCACCCTGTATTCCATGTGTGTCAGCTGAGGGAGTACATACCAGATCCAAGGCACATTGTGAGTTATGAGGATATGGTGGTTGAGCCGGACCACACTTTTGTTGAGCATCCGATTGCAGTCCTAGAACGAGGTATGAGACGCCTGCGTTCGAAGGACATACCTATGCTTAGGATACAGTGGTTGAGACGAGGACCTGAGGAGGCTACATGGCAGACTGAGGATAGTATCCAGAGGAACTATCCAGAGTTATATGCCGAGATAGGTGCACCAGTAGGATCACCGAGTAGATCTTAACACTAGCTTGGTGAGTCTTATCTGCTTATATGCTTATATGTTATGATGTGTTTATTTTCATGCTAGCTTTGATGTGATTATGATCTTATTAGATCTTGTTATGCTAGTATGATTTTCTGTTATAGTTGGAGATGGCTCTTCCCTCCATGCTATTGTGGTATGTTTAGGTTTAGCTGAAGATGGTTCTTCCCTCCATGCTATTTTGATGGACATAGTAGTGCTGGAGATGTTCTCCCTCCATGCCTTTCTGTTATGGTTATGATATGGCTAGAGATGTGCTTCCTCTATGCCTTGTGATGTGTTTACAGCTGGCTAGAGATGGTTTCTCTAGGCCCTGGATAGTATAGTTACTGCTGGAGTTGATGATTTCCTCCATGCTTATGTTTGAGGTTATAGAGAATGTTACCTCGGCTTCTGAGTCCGAGTGGTTTTAGGATCTTGCAAGTTTCAGGACGAAACTTGTTTTTAGAGGGGTGAGATGTGAGAGCCCTTTTCTTTCGGACTGAGATCGGACCATAGCCGAGATTGGCTTTTGCCGATATTGGCCTTTCCGCACCCGCGGGCGTGACCGCCGCCCCTGCGGGTTCCCGCTCCCGCGGCCCTGTGATCCGCACCTGCGGTTTACGGCGGCTGCAGCCGGTTTTGTTGACTTCCTTGACCGTGCTTTACCTTCCTCTTCCTATCTTTTCTTACCTTGCTGAGCAAGGTTTTCATTTTACTCTTATCCCACTACAGTCCTTCCTACGTCTTCCTTGCTTCTTCATCTCTTCCTTTGGATCTTGCTTGAGAGTTTTGGAGTTTGATAAGGTTTGGGTGTGGTTTTGTGTTGCTGAAGGTTGAGTGCATGTTTGATGAGCTGCAGAGGCCAGCTAAGAGTTAGTTCTGTTCTTCCTTGGTTGACCACAGCTGTGGAGGTGAGCTTCTTGCTTCTCCTTCCTTCATTTCTTTCTTGTTCTTCCTTCTTAGCTTAGGAGTAGATGAATTGTTCATAGGGTGACGTTTGATGGTGTATGTTGATGCATGTGTGTGACTATAGAAGAGAGTAGACGTGAATTGATCACGTGAAGAGCTAAAGAGAAGCCGCATAGTGTCATTCTGCACTGTCGCCGCCCCCGCGGCCAGAAGTCACCGCCCCTGCGGAAGACGTGCCGCAGCGCCTGCGCCGTGCCAGCGCCGTGCCTGCGTTTCCAGCGATTCTTGTCACCGCCCCCACGGCTGAGCGTCACCGCGCCCGCGGTTCCCTGCATTCCGCCCCTACGTCCTTTGATCACGCAGGTGCGTCTTGTCCCGGGACTACCTATAGTTAGGTAGTTCCTTTCCTTTCTAGTATGAGAGAACTTGTATCATGCTAGGTACCGTTTTATGATGAGTATGATATAGATATGCCGGTTACGGCCTTGAGGTTATGAGTTGGATATGATCCCTTATGGATCCCTTGGGTCTAGGTGTGACCCTTTGTGTGATAGGATTGTGATATATATATGTGTGTCTTGTATAGGTTGTGTTGTCCTCTAGTTTGGAGTGGACGTTTCTGAGAGTGGATCAGACTTGAGTTACTTCTGAGATCGAGGTAAGTCCATAGGATTTACTTATCTATTATCCTTATATTGGATGTATGCTTGAGTAGTGTGTGTTATGTGCTTTATAGCATGTGTTATTATTGGGTCACCGACCTATGTTATATTGACCGCCCATTGTAGTGGTTGTGATAACCTTTCCCTTTCATCCCGTAGTGGAGTCTGGGAGGTTCTTTGTAGTCAGGCCAGATCTAGTATAAAGGAAGGCCCCTCACCATTCCCACAGGGTACACGGGAGGTGTGTTGATACTACCCCAGCTGGTTAGAGTACTCAGAGGCGGGGATTATATTCCTCGTGTCACCTATCTTCATATATATCTATTTATACGATTGAATGATTCAACTTATTAAAGATAATAAACCGGGTAAATGTTTGATATCACGTTGAAGTGTTTATTATTTCTGAGGTGTGTTTGTGCTTTAGCATCTTCTTATATATGTGTATAGTTAGCTAACGGTTTCATACCGTGTTGTAGATCCCTCGCAGGTTAGGAGAGCTGCGGAGTGATCCGGAGTGGTGATCTGCTGAGGGTTCCATACACGGGGCCACATCATCCTGAATCTGATCACGTGTCAAACCACTGGCCGTACTAGGCTCATCCCAACATAACGGTGTACGACATCTCTGCCCATACAGTGCCTCATAGGGTCCATCCCAATAGATGTATGCCAATACACAAACTCGCAGTATATCCTCCAGCGTCTGAATGGTCCTCTCTGGCTGACCATCTGTCTGAGGATGGAACGCAGTAGTGAAGTGTAAACTCGTTCCCAGGGCAGTCTGAATCTGCTGCCAGAAGCTCGAGGTAAATTGTCCATCTCTGTCAGAGACGATCGTCCTCGGTACACCATGGAGTCTCACTATCTGCCTATTGTACTCCTCAGCTAATCTGCTCACCGGCCACGTCTCCCCAATAGGAATGAAACGTGCCGTCTTCGTCAATCTGTCCACGATGATCCAGATGGCATCAAAACTCCGGCTCAGCCTCAGTCCAGTCACAAAATTTATGGTGACGTCCTTCCACTTCCTTTGTGGAACAGGAAGTGGATGGAGCCCACCTCGAAGTTTGCAATGCTCTATCTTGACCTGCTGGCAAGGCGTACACTGTGCCCCAAATCCGGCCACATCGGCTTCAGTTCTTTCCACCAATATAAACGTACATCTTACTCGTACCTGAATGTACAGAGTAAGGTGTACAGTAAGCCTCTTGTAAAATCCTTTGTCTCAGCTCTGTACCAACAGGTACACAGACGCGACCGCGGCGTTTCAAAACTCCATCTGCTCCTAGCAGGAACTGTGGTGCCTCATCCCGAGACATCCTATCTCATATCCTTATCAAGGTCTGGCAGGTCTCCTGCTTCTGTTGGATCTCACTCAACAGATCAGGTAGAACCTCTAAAGTACTCATTCGAGCATCCTCATCCGGAAACTGAATGTCCAACTCTAACTAGATCAAATCCTTCAATACCCCCTAGCTGTGCCCAAACAGGAGCAGAAGTCAAACGTCTCTTTAGCTCCTCAAAACTTTGTACCCACTGATCTAACCATACAAATCTGGTAGTCTTCCTCAGTTGTCCTGTGCACATCCTGCTCTCTCACCCTCAACTGGTGATATCCTGAGCGCAGGTTCATCCTGGAAAATACTGTCGCTCCTTGAAGCTGATCCAACAAGTCATCCATACGTAGCAATGGATACTTGTTCTTAATAATCACCTTGTTCAGCTCTCTGTAATCACTACACAGTCTCAACGATCCGTCCTTCCTCCGTACGAAGAGGACAGATGCTCCCCATGGAGATACACTAGTGTGAATAAAACCCTTTTCGGCCAACTCCTCGAGTTGCTTCTTCAGCTCCAACATCTCAGTAGGCGCCATCCGATATGGGCCTTCGAGGTCTACCTCATACCAGGCTCTAACTTGATACCAAAGTCCACACTCCTCTGAGGCGGCAAACCGGACGACTCAGCGAACACATCTGCAACTCACAGACCACTAGGATATCCTCTAATGTTGGACTCTCCCCCTCCTTCATGGCATAACGCCAGAAGACCTCACATCCCTGTGCAAACAGTCTAGTTGCTCATATCGCACTGATAACCATGCCAAATTTTCCAAGGTTCCAACCTCGGAAAACTTCTATCTGTCCTAACTCGGTAGAGAGGGTAACAGTCCTCCTACCTACATCTAAGACTACAGAAAGTCTATCCATCCAATCCATACCTAGTATGACTTCTTCATGCTCTAATGGCATGACAGAGAAGTCAACTAGTAAAACACGGGTCCCTACAGAAGTGGGACAGTCATGAATCTCATGGGTACCTCTGACCGTACTACCATCGGGTAACCCTATACTAAAGGGTATCCCCTCAATCATATCTAAACTCAAACACTCAATACAAGCATCAGATATAAAAGAAGACATAGCTCCAGTATCAAACAAACTCGAACAAGTAAACCATGGATCAGAATGATACCTGTAACAGGCGGTGCAGCTGGCTCCTCTGCACTCCTCAGCTCAAAAACTGGCCCCTGTGACCATCTGGTGTCAATGGTGCTCCCACCACGACCTCTGCCTCTACTCGGCCCAAGAATAGATCCTTGAGAAGTAGGATGATCTGGGACTCTCTGCTGTCCCTGCACCTGTTGCTACTGAGGTGGTCTCTGCCCACCTCCCGCTACACTGACAAGTGAAGAACCTTGTTGAGACGAAGCTCCACCCTGTCTACAGAAAACAGCCTTATGACCTAATCGGCTACAAGTGTAACACATCACTGTCTGCCTCGGGCACTCTGGCCACATATGTCCATAATTCCCACAGTTGTAACACTGTGGTTTCTTATCTGCAACTGGTGCAGATAAAGGATGACGCGGGCGGCTCTGGCCTCGCTCTGAACCAATAACTCCACCAGTATCCTGCTGAGATAAATCTATGCCCCGTTTACAGAAAATAGCTCTGTGACCTTGTCTGCCACAAGTAAAGCAAGTCACCAACGGCCTCGGACACGCTGGTCGTATATGTCCAGGTTCCTCACAGTTATAACATCGTCGACCCATAGTTGCAACCTGTGTAGATACGGGGTAACTTGGTTGTCCCTAGTTTCGTTCGGAACTAACAACTCCACCAACAACACTGGTCTCTCCAGTCCGCTGTCTCTTCTCAGATCTTCTATACTCTTCTGGAACTTGGGTGATCTCAGCAGCACATGACGGTATAACTGGCACTTGAGTCACTCCATGGAATCCCTCAGAGGATCTCTCCTGTACTGGCAGATCCGGGGTAGGTCTACCTGCTCTGGCTGCTTCCTCCACTTGCCTGATATACGTGTGGAAATCTGGTCCCCTCATAGAGACACGATCCGAGTCATCTAACCGGACTCGCTGTGATGTACGTCTCCCAGTTATACCGTTCCCAATCTCAGGAACAACATTCTCAGCAACAACCTCACAAACCTCCTCTGCTGCAGGTGGATCAACAACGGGAATCTGAATCTGTCCTACATCTACTGGAGGAAGAGGGGATCTATCCCTACCTCGCCCATCTGCAGGTAAGGCTCTAGTCTAAACCATCTGCAGAGGACGTAAATCTAACTCAGAAGGCTATATATATATTGTATATATCAAACCAATCACAACAAAATATCTATATATACATACTGTCGAGATCTTCAGAGGGGCGATGGATCACATACACGATATCCCAAAACATTTTGTACTCATTTCAAGACCAAAACCTTTTGAAAAGTCAGACCCCTTTCGGGTTCTGTTTATTTATCTATTCGAACTTTATTGCAGATTACTAGTGCCATTGTTGTCAACCTGGGCTCTGATACCATCTTTGTAACACCCCGAATCCGTAGAACTCGGAGTGCTAATGGGCTAGGATCTCACAATGGATCCTGACCCTAGCCTGACAACAAGTTCACTGAATCTTACAACAAGGCACCAATAGATGAAAACCAAAACATCAAACTGGTATAAAAGTATCAAAATGTTTATACAACGCTGCTGTGTACAAACAAAACCTAACGTATATACATGGTCAAAATATCCCGTAGCCCACGAGTACGACCCGGTGTACGGAGCCCCTCAGCAGATCGCCCGCTCTAGATCACTCTACAGCTCTCCTATCCTACAAAGTATCTACAACACGGTATAAAACCGTTAGCTAACCATACACATATATAAGAAGATGTAGGAGCACAAACACACATCAAAAAGTACTAAACACCTCATCATGATATCACGCATTTACCCGGTTTATTATCTTTATAATCATAGTCCAACACTCAACTCATATATATAAATATCTCAATATGAACGTATGTGACACAAGGAATATAACCCTCGCCTCTCGGGAATGGTGCCAGTTGGAGTGGTGATCCGGTCCCACCTCCCGTGTACCCTATGGGAGTGGACAGGTGTCCGGCCCACTGAACCATACTGGCCTGCCCGTAGAGAACCTCCAGACTCCCAGCGGGATGAAAGGACAAGTTGTCACGGCCCTACAATGGCCAATCAATAGACCATAGGTCGGTAATAACAATATCATAACACAGGCTATCAAGCATATACACACACCACTCATGCACACATCCAATATAAGGATGGCAGCTAAGTAAGTCCTATAGACTTACCTGAACCTCGGGAGTCCCAGACTCAAACTCAAACGGCTCCGCTCTGGAGATCAACACAGCCTAAACAAGGTATAACACATATATCACACTCATATCCATAATAGGGGTCACACCAAGACCCAAGGGATCCATAAGGATCATATTCCAACTCGTAAACCTCAAAACCGTAACCGGCATAAACGATACCGTACTCAACCTCATTCTATCCTCATACTCGTACCTAGCATGCTACTACCGCTCATACTAGGAAAGGAAAGGATCTACCTAAATATAGGTAGAACCGGGACAAAACGCACATACGTGATAAAGGGGACGCAGGGGCGGAACGCATGCAATCGCGGGCGCGGCGGCACTCAGCCGCGGGGGCGGTGACAAGGGCCGTTGGCAACGCAGGCACGGCGTTGGCACAGCGCGGGCGCTGCGGCACAAGGTCCGCAGGGACGGTGACTTCTGGCCGCGGGGGCGGTGACACTGCAGAGAGCGATTTCGCAGTTTCTCCTCGGTTCTTCACGTGATCAAATCACGTCTCTTCTATTCCAAAGCCACATACAAACATGTACACATACTAACATCAATACCCTTAGCATACATCTAATCCTAAGCTAGAAAGAGGGAAACCAAGGAAGAAGGAAGGAAAGAAAGAAGGAGAAGAAAGCACTTACCACTTTTGTGGTCCTAAGTTGTAGGGAGAGATCAACACACCCAGAAGTTGGCTTCCAAGTCCATCAACCACTTCCACTAGCATCCACAACACTCAAGCCACAACAAACTCTCTTCCAAACCAAAGGAAACCAAGAACAAGATCAAGGTGAAGCAAGGGAGAAGCAAGAAGAACGTGGGAAGGCTGAAGAACTGAAGTGAAACCCTTGATCACGAACCAAGGAAAGAATAAGAGGAGGAAAGGGTAAAGCACGGGTCAAAGAAGTCAACAAAGCCGGCTGCAGCCGCCAGAATCCGTAGGCGCGGTCTCCTGAGCCGCAGGGGCGAATACCCGCAGGGGCGGCACCTGGTGCCCGCGGGTGCAGCTTGGCCAATCTCGGCCAAAGCTAAACTCGGCTAAAGTCCAATCTCGGTCCGAAAGACTAAGGCTCTTACACCTCACCCCCCTAAAAACAAGTTTCCTCCTGAAACTTGTAACACCCTCAAACCTCTCGGACTCAAAAGCCGAGGTATAACTCTCTCTATAGCCTCAAACACGGGCATGGAGGAACTCGTCATCTCCAACTGTAAGATCACTATACTATCCAGGGCATAGAGTAAGAACACCTCTAGCAAGAACCTCATCAACATAATCACAGCATGGAGGGAAAAACACCTCCAGCAAAACTACGTCCACCAAAGTAGCATGGAGGGACGAACCATCTCCAGCTAAACCTATCACATCACAATAGCATGGAGGAAAGAACCATCTCCAGCTATAAATATCCGGCGTACTAGCACAACAAGATCTACTAAGATCACATATCAAATCATAACTAGTACGAAAATAAACACATCATGGCATATAAGCACATAAGCATAACATCACCAAGATAGTACTAAGATCTACTCGTCGATCCTACTGGTACATCTATCTCGGCATAAAACTCTGGATAGTTCCTCTGGATACTATCCTCAGTCTCCCATGTAGTCTCATCAGATCCTCATCTCGTCCTTTGTATCCTCAACATAGAAATGTCCTTCGAACGCAGGCGTCTCATACCTCGTTCTAAGACTGCAATCGGATGTTCAACAAAGGTGTGGTCCGGCTCAACCACCAAATCATCATAACTCACAATATGTCTCAGATCTGGTACATACTCCCTCAGCTGAGATGTGAGAGCCCTTTGCTTTCGGACCGAGATCGGACCATAGCCGAGATTGGCTTTGGCCGAGATTGGCCTTACCACACCCGCGGGCGTGACCGCCGACCCTGCGGGTTCCCGCTCCCGCGGCCCAGTGATCCGCACCTGCGGTTTATTGCGGCTGCAGCCGGTTTTGTTGACTTCATTGACCGTGCTTTACCTTCCTCTTCCTTTCTTTTCTTACCTTGCTGAGCAAGGGTTTCATTTTACTCTTATCCCACTACAGTCCTTCCTACGTCTTCCTTGCTTCTTCATCTCTTCCTTTGGATCTTGCTTGAGAGTTTTGGAGTTTGATAAGGTTTGGGTGTGGTTTTGTGTTGCTGAAGGTTGAGTGCATGTTTGATGAGCTGCAGAGGCCAGCTAAGAGTTAGTTCTGTTCTTCCTTGGTTGACCACAATTGTGGAGGTGAAGCTTCTTTCTTCTCCTTCCTTCCTTTCTTTCTTGTTCTTCCTTCTTAGCTTAGGAGTAGATGAATTGTTCATAGGGTGACGTTTGATGGTGTATGTTGATGCATGTGTGTAACTATAGAAGAGAGTAGACGTGAATTGATCACGTAAAGAGCTAAAGAGAAGCCGCGAAGTGTCAAGCATATACACACACCACTCATGCACACATCCAATATAAGGATGGCAGCTAAGTAAGTCCTATAGACTTACCTCAACCTCGGGAGTCTCAAACTCAAACTCAAACGGCTCCGCTCTGGAGATCAACACAACCTAAACAAGGTATAACACATATATCACACTCATATCCATAATAGGGGTCACACCTAGACACAAGGGATCCATAAGGATCATATTCGAACTCGTAAACCTCAAAGCCGTAACCGGCATAAACGATACCGTACTCAACCTCATTCTATCCTCATACTCGTTCCTAGCATGCTAATACCGCTCATACTAGGAAAGGAAAGGATCTACCTAAATCTAGGTAGAACCGGGACAAAACGCACATGCGTGATAAAGGGGACGCAGGGGCCGAACGCAGGGAACCGCGTGCGCGGCGGCACTCAGCCGCGGGGGCGGTGACAAGGGCCGCTGGCAACGCAGGCGCGGCGCTGGCACGGCGCGGGCGCTGCGGCACAAGGTCCGCAGGGGCGGTGACTTCTGGCAGCGGGGCGGTGCCACTGCAGAGAGCGATTTCACAGTTTCTCCTCGGTTCTTCACGTGATCAAATCACGTCTCTTCTATTCCAAATCCACATACAAACATGTACATACACATACTAACATCAATACCCTTAACATACATCTAATCCTAAGTTAGAAAGAGGGAAACCAAGGAAGAAGGAAGGAAAGAAAGAAGGAGAAGCAAGCACTTACCACTTTTGTGGTCCTAAGTTGCAAGGAGAGATCAACACACCCAGAAGCTGGCTTCCAAGTCCAGCAACCACTTCCACTAGCATCCACAACACTCAAGCCACAACAAACTCTCTTCCAAACTAAAGGAAACCAAGAACAAGATCAAGGTGAAGCAAGGGAGAAGCAAGAAGAACGTGGGAAGGCTGAAGAACTGAAGTGAAACCCTTGATCACGAGCCAAGGAAAGAATAAGAGGAAGAAAGGGTAAAGCACGGGTCAAAGAAGTCAACAAAGCCGGCTGCAGCCGCTAGAATCCACAGGCGCGGTCTCTTGAGCCGCAGGGGCGGATACCCGCAGGGGCGGCACCTGGTGCCCGTGGGTGCGGCTAGGCCAATCTCGGCCAAAGCTAAACTCGACTAAAGTCCAATCTCGGTCCGAAAGACTAAGGCTCTTACAGAACATATACTAGTTGAACGCCTGAACACATACACTCAAGGATCATTCTTATGATATCTTACTTATGATATCTTTACAAGCATCATTCCAGCAGCAGAAGCATCAGAAATATATCAAAAACCTCAAATTAAGTTGTATATAGGTGAGCATCAGTTTAGGTAGCATCATTGAGCATCAATTTAGGTAGCATCATTGAGCATCCAGTGAGCATTGGAAAAGATCAACAACAGAGAAGATCGGGAAATTAAGTTGTATATAGGTGGCATCATTGAACATCAGTTTAAGTAGCATCAGATGCATCAAAAACCTCAAATTAAGTTGTATATAGGTGAGAAGACAACCCAACGAAATCGGGAAATTGAGAACAGAAAAGATCAACAACAGAGAAATACAAGAACCCGACGAAATCGGGACAAGGTGAAGAACTCTGAAAAGGTGAAGAACCCAACGAAACCCTAGAACTAGAACTCGGAAAAGGATGACATTATTCAATTGCTCGACACAACGAAACCCTATAACTAGAACTCAGAAAAGGTGAAGAACAGAACTATAGGTGAGAAGACAAACCGTTGAAAAATTAAACCCGTAAACCCATATAAACTCATTTAGTTTATAACCCGTAAAAAAAATTACAAGTAAACAAATCCTTAATGAACTCATCCAATAACATTCACGTAGTCATAACACGGTATGAGAGAAAAACCTCTCCACTGTACATCTTTCTATTGTTCATCATGGTGAAAACCCTCGGTTGAAAAACTATGGCATCCCCCCACTAAATATGATATAGCAATAACCCTGCAAATCCCTACAAACTCCTAGTCGGAAGAAATATTCAAATTCAAAGATGTTTGTAATATTCTTGTTCTCAAAACCCAAAAGCATAATACAACCACTTTTTCTTATTGATTAGTTTCCGAAACTTCAAACCAAAAAGTGTGCTTGAGGATTAATGCATTAGATTCACATAAAGGACTCTAAACATAGATCCCCATAACTCCTCCTCTGTAATGTAACCGTGCCATCATTGTTATCTTCCTTGAGGTTTCAACTCTGATAAAGTCGTCAACCTTCTCAACCCTTCTTACAATCGACCACGATTTACATTTTCCAGTAAACTGACTCTATTACTTCTTGAAAGAGTTGTGTAATATATACCAATATTTTTTTTTGACATTCTTGGATAACTCTAACATCTATAAACGATCTTGTGCTTCCTCCACTCCAATTCCGCATTCGTCACCACCAATGGAATTGTTTTATGAAGTCTTTTCAAATCAATGCCATGATAGGTTCATGTGGAAGAAAAAATGCAAAATTTATGATCTATGATAGAGAAAATTTTCTTTGAACTAAAACCTAAAAGAAATTATATGCCATAATCCAACTTTTATTAATTGACTCGACATATCTGAAAACGATGTTGTTGATCTTCCCTAACTATGATTCATGGTTTTGCCCTCCCCAAAATCATGAAAACAAACAACCTTTAACATTGGATAAGGAATCATGTAGCCTTTCTTAAACCTCTTTTTGGATGGACTTTCTTCCTCCGATATGACTTTCTTTTCATCCCAATCGGATTTATTTTCCCTTTTTACCAGATTTGGTTTTTTTTTCTTTGCATGGTTTCCCTCATTCACCTAGGGAGAAAGTAAATAATTAAAAAATAATTAAAAAAGTGTTCATGCTTTTCAAAATTCGGGGATGGTGGCTAGGGTTTTGTTGCTACTAACATGGGCCTTTTTCTCTAGATATGTAGGAACCAATTGGGCCTTTTGACCCAATTGTCAAATTCAGTATTTAATCATATATCCGAAAAAAAATACTTTTACAAATAAAGAAAATTAAAGTTCGGGAATCCAATATGAATTGTTGTGATTTTTATTGATATTTCTTGTAAAGGAAAAAAAATATTTATATATAATAATAGTTTTTTGTGTTTATTGTGAAACACATTTAATTTTATTTTTTTGCAGGACCCGCATCTTTCTCCAACAAATCTCCTATGTCCTATGATATATACTTGTACGGGTTAGGTTCTCCTTTTTGTTGATGTGAAGTTTTTCGAGTTTTGGAGCTAGTCTAGGTGACAATTCGAGTTGTTCGTCTAGGAAGAGTCGTGGATTTGCGATCAATTCCTGAAGGCTTTTCTTCGAGTTCAAATATGAGGTGTTCACAATTGTTTTCCTTGAAGACTTCTTTGCTTCCGGGAGTTCTTTTTGTACTTTTGTGTATTTCTTTGTTTTTTGTTCCTTCACGACGATAAGTCCGTCTTCCAATTCTTTCGGCCTATTGATCCATTAGACGGCGTGTCGTCTAGTGCATCGAATTTCTTTCCTTTATAAAAAAAAGATTGGCGTAGTATCCTTATTGGAGGTGGTTATTTTATTTTTTGCAAATAATGAGGCAATGGTGCACTTTATGTTAATTGGATACAAAATGTGTAGTTTGAAATATGTGACACTAAGTCTTTTTAAAAAAAATTCATTTAACCACGGTTGGCCCCAGTTCAGTGCTCTCCACGATATCAACTTCATTTGCCCCTTCATCTTCTTCCTCCTCCTACTCGAATCAAGTTCCGTTCATCGAAGGGATCCTGAAATGTTCGCAGTCTTCCTCTCCCTCCTCCGAAATAGAAATTTCCCGTCTTCAAAGGCCAAATCTTTCGATCAAGAAGACTTAATTTCAGAAGCCCGATTTTAGGGGATTGAATCTTTGTTGATCAATTCTCTCTCGAATCCTTCTCATTTTAACGCATTTGACCTCAAGTCGGCATATTTGTTGTCTCTTTGAGTTTTTGTATGATTCGATTTCACTACATTCATTTCCACCTCCATTTTCAAAAATATGGTAATTAATGGAAATTAATCTCATTAAGTCGTCAAATTATGATGATTTAGATCCAACAATTGATGTCATTAAGGAACATTATAATTTGCATATTTCATAAGTGTTCTTCTTACTCTCTTTGTCATCATACCTACCAATGTCCAAACTTGAAGTTATGTTGCACACTTTTCTTTAGTTACGAGGTTTGGTCTAAGAAGATAGATGTACAAGTATCCTTGTTCATTGTATGATAGATGCATCTGCCTTTAGTTGTGATTAGAGCCAAAACTTGGGCATTTATATCCAAAATCTTTGTAGTTGGATGCAGTAAAAGATGTCAAATTATGATGATTTAGTTTTTTGATTAAGATCCAACAATGGTTGTCATAAGGAACATTATACTTCAAACACAAATGTAAACGAACACCCGTTTTAATCAATCATCCTACTGTAGATTGTAGAAATATCGTTAAGTGTGTATATTTCGAACTGGATAGGGCTGGACTGCAAACATCTATGTTTGATAAAGTCAACATTTTGTTCACAAAAACGTATACATTTTTAAATTAGTTTTATTCTTTACTTTCCTTACCTTCATTATAGATCTATTTTGCTATTACAATGAATGATCCATTTGTGTTGAAGGCATGGGCAAAGACGTTCCCCAAGAACAAGCATGTGAAGTTTCTAGCCGGCGGTGCTACAAAGTACACCCATGCCCTCGTTCTTGAGCTTCACCTCTCAGACAAAGGACTCGGTTTTCGCTCCCGTAGGTTTGCGCCCCTTGTCGGGGATCTCAAGGTCAAGGTAGCTAATGTTGAGGGTGGTGGGGAGTTTACAGTTTCTATTGCCGATGAACTCATCAAAGCACTGTGAGCCACTCATCATCTACAGATCACCAGATCAACTTTTGATTTTGTAACCCTCAAAACTTAAGTTGGATATGTAATGTTGGATATTGAAATCGAAAAATTAATATTGGGTAATTGAAGTTGGATAACCGAAGTTGAGTAATCGAGGTGAAGTTGCATATGTAACGTTAGATTTTGAATTGGTGTAACAAATATTGAATAACCAAAGTTGGGTAACCGAAATAAAGTTGAATATGTGAAGTCGAGTATTGAAATCAGGTAACTAATACTGGGTAACCGAAGTTGACTAACCATAGTAGACTAACCGAAGTAAAGTTGAGCATTGTATTTTTTTACTTCTTACTAGTATTATTGGAAAAAATATCATTTAAGTAAATTAACTATTATCTTCTTCTTTTCCTTTTTACCTATCATTATTTTAAAAAAAACATTCATTTACAAATACAATTTCTACACACTATTATTATTTATTTATTTATTTTACTTATTTTTTATAATAAAAAACAATTAGATCGACCTATTTTCTAAAGAATGTCTATACACTATTAAAAACATTACATACTTTATACACCTATAATTTTATAAAAAGTGTATATACTTACCAACTTCCTCCTATTTTTTCCCCTTATTTTAAAATAACTATTCTAAAAGATAAGTCAATTCTCATCACGAAGTCATACTTATCTTAGTAATCAGTCAATCAAAAAGTTTTTGTGCCATTTCCTTTTCAGTAAACAACACATGATTCATTGACCATTACCCGTTTGATTTGTAAACCTTTTTCGACAACCCTTTATAGTATCTTCATAAAGCTCTTTTTTCTATAATGTTTTCATAACTCTTTTTTACAAAATATTTTTATAAAGCTATAATTTATCTGGACTTACAATATATATATATATATATATAAACCGACAAGAATTGTAAATAAGGAAAATCATCTTGTCTCCGTCCATTTGAATAGACAAATTTTGTTTTTAGGTTGCAATTAAAGATAATTTAAAATCATAACAAAAAATTGCAAAAGACTAAAGAACGAAAGTAGTAATAAAATGTTATTGTAAACAAACATAAGTTTTGACTTTTAACATAATTCGCACTTTTATATATATATATAATGCAATTAGTTTTGTATTTCAAACATTGTTTTTCAAAATTGTTGTTAAATAACACAAGTTCTGAGATTCTAACCCTAATTTTTCATCGTTGGTAATAAAAATAATCCTAAATTTTTTAAATAAAATATTTCTCGATACTTTTGTTGACATTATAATTGTACTGCCGGCCGCAGTATATGATATTAAAAAAATTATAAAGAATAATATCAACTATGAGATATGAATAAATATTATAAACTTTAAAATTATTAGTTGGTATACAAACTATTTAACAGTAAACCAAATTTGATACGGATAAATTTTATTACAAAAAACCGACCATAAATTTTAATTACACAAAATCATCCTACAATATTTTTTCTTTCAAAAACCACACATATATTTTTTTGTATACCTAACGAATTATGTAATAAAGGTTAATTTATCACTTTATTCTTATATATTTTATGTTATTTATGTAAAATATTATTATAAGACCGATTGAGAAATTTTTAAAAAATAAAAATTTGGTTAAAAGACCCATACTTGATGACATTTCTATAAATTTTGGAAATTTTATTTATAATAAGACCAATCGTTAAATTTTAAGATTTAAAACAAAAAATGGAGTTCGTCTTCCATAAATTTATGTAAAATATATCGCTAATAAATGATCAAATTACATAAATTTAATGAAGTGATATCTTCTTTTATTTAATTTCACCCGAAAATAATTTTTTTCCTCAAATTACCCATAAAAACAATAATGGCACCAAATATGGGTCTCTTGCACAAAAAATTTTAACATAAATTTAAAACTTCTTAATCATTTATAAATAAACTAATTTAAATATTTGAGAATAAAGTGATGACTAAACTTTATTACACAACTCGTTATGTAAACAAAATAATATGGATGATTTTTAAAAAAAAATATAATGTATGAGTGATTTTGTATGATTAAAAAATTTGTAGGAGGTTTTTGTAATAAAATTTGGCTACAATTTAATCCATTTTAAAATTAGTTTAATGTGAAATAATTTATAATTAAATAAAAATTTATAATGTGAGTATTAATTATGATTCATGTATCATAATTATATTATTTTCAGTCATTTTTTCTTTTCATATTGTTAACATTTATTTCCTTTCTATAATTGTACCGCCAACCACTATCGATAATTCCTTAATTGTATAATAAACTACGGTTACAAATCCATAGTTGTTGAAAATCCATAATTGTTATACCACTGATTTAATGCATGACATTAAAGGTTATCTTTTTTTATTTTTTATTTTTTATTTTTATTGAATATATTTTGGATACCTTGTACTTCCCTCTCACCCCTTCCCTCGCCTATATATATACCTGACCGCCCTCTGCATTCTCTTCACTGCCTCTCTATCTCACTATCTCTGCTCGTCGCTTTACCTCATCCCTCTCTTCTGGTACTCTCCCCTCTCTCTATCCTCTCAGCCATTTCCGCTTTCTTGTCAATTTCCGACACAGCTGATCGCCGATTTTCTTGACCGCCGCTCTGCATTTCAGTATTTCGCCTTCTTTTTTTTTATTTCGATCGGGTTTTTCGCAGAATCTCATAATTTAAGCGCCTTTTCATTTCTTGTGCAGCAAAAAATGTCCGGAGAGCATTTCACTCGTGGTGTCAGTGAAGGTAAGTCTCATAATCCGGCGAGATCCGGGGGGAATTACCAGGCTCAACTAAGGATCAATCAACTTCAGAGAGCTCAGAACGTCGGAAAATATGCGCAGAAACCACCGCTCTCTCGATCTGTGGAGCCGAAGAACAAGGCTGGGAATCATGAACGTGCGATCGTGCCCTTGAGTAACATGGAGAGGTTTCTAATGGCAATTACGCCTTCTGTTCCTGCTCATTCTATCTCTAAGGTCCAATTTCTGCTTCTAATTAGTTAGTTATATGTACTATTGCTGTTTAAGTTCATTATGGTAATTCGCTTCTTTGTTTTTTTTATAAACGATATTTTTTGGGGTTTGACAATGCAGGACTTGAAGACTTCCAATGTTGAAAATCAGTCTTACTTTCTGCTGGCTGAACTCTGGGAATCATTCAAGAAATGGAGTGCTTACGGGGCTCCTGTGCCTTTGCTGTTGAATGACAGTGATTATGTTATTCAGTATTATGTACCTTACTTGTCCTCTATTCAAATCTATGTCGAACCTTCAAAATCCCCCTCACATCTGAGGTATAATTTACTTGGCTTCTTTACTCTAAGCTTGCTCATACTCTTTAAACAAGTTATAAATGTTCAAGATCTATGCATGCACTGGTTTGTTGAAATGTTTCTTCTGATGATATGCTGTGTAAATATTACCATTGGAGGTTGGATTTGGAAAATGAATTGAAACCAGTATAGACACTTATAAATGCTGCAATAATGGCACATCTAGTTAGAAGGTTGCATCGTGATAGATATTGGATCAATGAATTGATGTTGAAGATTAACATAGTGATTCTTAATTGAAGAAATACCTCATTGCAGTGGATTAAATTCATGCCTTGTATTCTAACTCATAATTGCTGTTATTTTCAAGCTCCGTAAATTCATTTCTGATTTTTTTCCCTTAAGGTTTTAGTTATATTTCTAGTCATTCTGATCAAAGGTTTACAGTCGACTGTCATGTTGGTGATTTATATGTTGGGATAGATAATGGCGATCCATACTAGTTTTATTAATAGTGCTGTCATTCTGATCAAATATTTTTGAGGTGATTGAGATTTACAATTCTTAATTGTATTGGTGATTTGTGTATGGAAATTAATGAAGCATCTAGGACATAGAAAAGAGTCTATATGGAAGGATTTTAAAGTTTGTTGTCAATTATTAATGGAGAGTCTCTAAAAATCTTCATCAGTACCCGCCATTTAACGTGGCGGTTGTTTGTCTCTTTTTGTCTTTGCAAATTGGAGTCCTCTATGTATGGATATGATCGGAGTAATACAAATGTGTAATGATATGTACACTATATTATTACTGTCACTAGATGTATTTCATTTGGATATTTTGAAAATGAGGACATCGTGAACATTGTTTACCGTCAAAATGTTGTTTACAATTTGTATTTATGTTTCACTTTAGATTACTTTATCATGTCTTTTGCCTTTCTTGATGGTAGCATAATGATTGATCTTTTTTGTAACAGGGGAGGAAGTCAGGAAAATGGAGGTGAATGCATTGTAAAAGATTCAACTAGTGAGTCTGAGAGTTTGCCTAAAAATGATGGTGGATCTGTTAATTTGCTAGAGAGTTTGCTGTTTGAGTACGTTGAACATGATACTCCTTATATTCGTACACCATTGTCTGCCAAGGTAGTGTGCTCCTTCACCGAGTATAAGAGGCAATCATAGAAATGCTTTTATTTTATTTTTTTTCTGCTTCTTACATTTTCCTTGTTGTTGACTGGAACAGATATCCGAACTTGCTGTACGTTTCCCTGTGCTGAAGAATTTAAGGAGCTGTGATGTCCTGCCTTGCAGTTGGTTTTCTGTAGCATGGTATGCATTATTGAACTTAATGTTGTTAAATTATACACAGCGGAAAATACATGATTGTAATATATGGAATGTTGTAGGTATCCAATATGCAGACATCCAATAGGGCCGGCTACGAAAGATCTGGAAGCATGCTTCTTGACTTATCATTCTCTGCATACACCTATAGAAGGTAACTTGCGCTTGCTTTTATTCCTTCAATATGTAGCTCTGTTTGCTTTTATTCAAATTTCAAAATGTGACAGGTGGTAGCAGTGTACAAGCACCTACTTATGGGAAGGGGATGAAGTGTGTCCGAAAGATCCCTCTGCCCAGCTTTGGACTTTTTACATACAAGTACAGAGAATCTATGTGGGTTGGTGGTAGCAGCAAGGGTAAGAAGGTGCTCAACTTGCTCTCAGAGGCTGCTTATGACTGGCTCACTACGCTCAACTTCCATCATCCCGATTTCAGCTTTTTTGCGAGTAGAAGGTAGTTATCCAAACATTCTTCTATGAAAGAATAGCTGTTATCTGTTCTCTTCTTCTCTTCACAAAGGAGAGAGAGCTAGAATACAATGTAGCCTTGTAGTGCCCAGGGGAGCAATATGTTTCAGTTCAAAGTGTTTACTAAGAAGTTTTGTTAGTTCCATCATTTCATCTGCTTTGTATTGTTTGTAAGAGTACTACACTCTAGTCTGTTTAAGTTCAAGAGTACTTTTGTTTGCTCCTTCCGTTGAAGTATTGTACCTTATCATACACAATATCTTACAAATGGAAGAATATAAAAAGATTAAAATGAAGTTTAGAGTATTTTCATGTGTTGGTTAAGTTTCTTTTTATTATTATTGTTTTAGCTCTGTTAGGTGTTGTCTATTCTGTTTGTTTCATTCATATAGAGGTTGTCTAGTATCGTTTACGGGCCTGTTTGGCATCCATATCTGCTAGATATGAGTACCGACATAAAAATAAAATAAAAAAAACTCATATCTATATTTGGTATAAAGTATATGGATATCAAACTGATATCTTGATATATTTTTAATAGACATTTTCTGTAATATTTAATATTGTTCATTCCTCTTCTATTCTTCCTCCCCAAGTCAAAAATACCCTTGTTTACCATTAGATTAGGGTTCGTTTCTGTCAAATAATATTTAATATTTTTCATTCCTCTTTGGTATCCATATCTAGATATCAAGATATAGGTATGAGATATCTTAATGTCTTATACCTATATCTTGATATCTAGATATGGATACCAAAGAGGCATACTTGTTTACCATTGAATTAGACTTCATTTCTGTCTAATAGTATCTAGATATGGATACCAAAGAGTCATACTCGTTTACCATTGGATTAGGGTTCGTTTCTGTCTAAGAGCGAAACACTAACTAATTAGTGTGCATTTGGTGAAACAAATTGATCCCTCAATTCAATTATTTTTTGCATCCTTCTACGCACGTAGATCGATTTGAGAAGATTCTCTCTTACCTAATTTACGGATAGACCCTAGAAAAACAATTGATTTTTGAAGAATAACCAGCAGGCGTCCATTATTATGTGCAAATTACACAGCTCAAACATCCGAGACTACACTTGCTGATCCAATGTAACAATATGACACGAATTTATCGTTCCCCATTGGCACATAATGATCATATGACCAGAAACAAAACTACCTTGCTTGCACATTTTGCTAAGTTTACACCATTATGTGAAAGAACGTACAGATAAATGGAACGTATGTATAAGAGAAGAGCTATTCATTGAGAAGATTCTGAAGCTTAGTCTCAAGCGTGTCCGAACAAATCTGCCCCATCATGTGGTAAAACGACATCATATCTGACAATTGTTCGACTGACATCTTCCCTATTATTGCCCTTGCTAATATTTCCCTCTCATCGTCCATCTTCAACCTCCTATAAGCAGAGTTGTTTCTCACCGTAGCTCCAACCTGCTTCAGCCTTTGCTCCTGCTGAGCGCTCAATGCAGTGTTCTCCTGTAAATTTCCACATCTCAAAATCTCATGACTAATTCATCAAAGATTCATAATTATTGATAGATCTAAAGTATCCTGTACCTCCAAGAACACAGCTCCTGCTTCCAGATCAGAATCTTTGAAAAGCTGTGATCCTTTCCCACACGTGTATACATTCTTTGCAATTGAGAAGCTTCTGACGATCATCTTTCGCTTGTTCTCCATTTCTGGGTTCAGCTTTGGAGGCATTGGGATGCTTGGGGGTAACCCACTTATCTTCTTCGCATAAGCTATCACTGCCTTAACAAATTTCTGCATACATCAAGTGAATCCAAGTTTAAGCACAAAATCGAAACTCTAGCTCAAATAACTTGCAAGGAATTTAATCACCTTGTAGGCAAATGGGCAACCCGGGTAGTCAAACTCATCGGTGTTACCATGTCTCATTCGCTCAGGATGAAACTGAAGCCCCATGATGAACTTACCCTCTTCTGGATTATATGCATCCGGGTCATAAAATCCTTCTATCAATCCATCCGGGGCAAAAGCCATAGGAACAAACCTCTGTGCTAGTCTCTTCACACCTTGATGATGGTAACTATTAACCAATATCTCCATTTTATCCTTATCAAGAGACTCTTTAAACCAATCATGCAAAGGAGTGTTTCTTTCAACCTTCACAACATGCCTATGCCCGTCATAGTCTTCATAGTTGATATGAGCAACTTTCTCAGTATCAGGAGACACCTTTGATAGCTCTTTCTCAACATCATGGTAGAGAGTACCTCCACATGCCACATTAAGGATCTGTGATCCCCTGCAAATTCCCAAGTAAGGTATGTTCCTCTCAAGACATAGCTTTGCAAGTCCAAGCTCAATCGAATCCTTTTCTCGGTCAAAGGCCGTGTCACTGGCGTGTGCAAGCCTTATCTCCTCCAGCTCTTCGGGGCTGAAATTGGAGAGCTCTGACTCGTAAAGAGAAGGATCAATGTCTTCTCCTTCACATAAGAGGACCCCATGGATAGGCCCGAAGCTCTCCAGTAGCATGTGAACCCCGGTTACTCTAGGGACTATTACAGGTACTGCCCCATAGCTGACTATTAGGTCTAGATGATATTCACCTGTCATACGCATTCATATTACCATCAAACTCTGCCAGAATAGCGATAAAATATATACATGTTCATGGAAGAATTCATCATTGCTCGATCAAATTGAAACGTTGAAAAACATATTAACGATCAAATAAGAAAGCAGCAAGGATGGAATAGCGGTGTCAAATAATCATGTAGTATGGCATAATAAACACGCCAATCTGTATCAATGAATTCATATGAACAAGTAACGGAATCAAAAGAAACAAAAACCCTAACCGACAAAATCGACGAATTTGTTCTTGCGAACGGTACGGCGGGAGACGATAAGAACTCGAGGAAGGATGGAAGAGAGATCTGTGTTTGCTTTAGCCATATCCGCCTGCATTCTTTCGATTTCTTCCATTGCAATTTAAAAAATGAGTATGAAGGAGAGAATCGAAGGGAAACGAAGCGACGGATGATCCGATGATGTATTAGGGATTGTTATTATCCATTCATACAAAGCGCCGCGTATTTATTTAGAGAAAATAACAATCAGTGGCTTAATTGTTGTGGATTTGGATTTCATAATGGAAACGATATATTCAACTAATGCAGTCAAGTTGTGATCGGATGCTAACGTGGCAGCCAGTAAGCCAACCCGCCAACTAAGCAGTTGCCTCCACGTGAGTTTTTTAACTTATCTCTTCGTAACCAAAATGGAAAGGTATATTCGTTTTTCTATTAAAGTACAAAATCACAGGAACTATCATGGAATACATGTATTTATGTAAGCTTTTTCAAAACACAATCAAATATCTTCGATAAAAGTTCCATTCTGTTACAATGGGGAACTTTAATTATCTTTAGGAGATTTTACATGGTTACTATTCGCGGATATTTTTGACCATCTACACAATAACGCGAACTCCGCATGCGCCCCAAGGTTGAAGCGCATGCGGATTCTATATGCGCCCGGGATCAGCCGTAGAGCAAATGCTCTGAATGGGCCGTGCGCATCGGGTTTGGGGCGCATACACAACACGATTCGATCGTACCTTTTGCGATTTTTTTTGTACGCCCGAAGAGCATTAATCTTATTGTTTTAGTAGTTATATTTGGAAGATTAAATATTTATATAATTTAAGATAATTTAGAAATTAAAACTTATTTATAAAACAAAGATAAATTCAATTTGAAAACTGGTAGATTTAAACTTTTTTATTTCATTATATTTTTATATTTCATTATATTTTGCAGTGTGAATTTGAAACAGGATATTGCATTAGCAAGGATTGAGAGATTAGTCCCGAACCTCTAGTTGTTTCCTTACTTAAATTCGCAAACTTACATGGTATGCTTTTTACTCGGAAGAGCCAAAAGTTATAGGAATTTGGCTCGATTGTAGTTGTTTGGGAACTCGACTGTAGTTGCCCAATGCAACTCGATTGACCTAAGTTTTATTCCACTCTTGAAGTGATTTGGATAATCATTTAATCTCATCTTTTTGTTTTTATTTTAAACACTTGTTTTTTCATTTAGAAGAACTCTTAAAACGATATAAGGATAACATAATCCCTTGGGAGATAACATTGACTAGTTAGGCATATATTTGCATTGACATTAACTTATTGATGGAGGACCATTACGTGAACCATCATATGACTCACCACCGCCCCAAAGGAACCAAGGACCAACTACAAGGTCACGGGCCAAGGAGGTTCAAGAGACTACGTCAAGGGAGTTATTGTTAATGCATGGTAGATTACAAGAATTATTTAATGTTAATAAGTCACTCATTATTCTCTTAACTATTTCAGGAACCTATGATCAAGATTGCTCAACCATGCAAACGTTGGATCAACGAGGAAATGAAGCTGAGTTTGGAAGCTTGCTAGCGGAACGTATGCATGGCAAAGGCACGGAACACACGCCTGGCGGACGGGAAGGAGCAGGCGGAAGCAAGAAGAAGCAAGCGGGAAGCAAGCTTGGCGGACGGGAGGAAGCTAGCGGAAGCAAGGGAGCACCGGCACTCCTCGGCGCGAACCCTAATTTCCGCCCGTGCTTTTCGGCGCCAGCGGCACTGATCGGCGGGAACCCTAATCTCCGCCCGGGCTCCGCAACGTCAACGGGTCCGAACCCTAATTCCCGCCCGTGCTCTTCGACGCCAGCGGCGCTGATCGGCGTGAACCCTAATTCCCGCTAGAGCTCCCCGACGCCAGCGAACACGAGCTCCTCGACGCCAACGACACCTACCGGCGTGAACCCTAATCCCCGCCTGGCGCTCTCGGAAGTCTCGGTCGAGATTCTTAAATCCCGCCCGATGTCCTCGGTAGTCTCGGCCGTGATCTTTGAGACCCGCCCGGAGCACTCGGCCACGAACTCACATTTCCGTCCGTCCTCTTCAACAGCAATGCCGCAAGATCTTAGCCTCCGTCCGGGATGGCTGAAAATCTCGGGTCTTCAACGACAAACTCGGCCGGGATCCGGAACCCTAATTTCCGCCGGGTCAACCCTTGAACCCTAAATCCCGCCCGACTGAGCCCGTACGTCCGCCCGGCCCGCCGACTGATGCTTGGGAAGCAAGGAGGCTTGAGAAGCAAGGATCTATTTTCATGGAATTATTTGTGGACAAATAGTTTTTGTTAAGTTTGTTAGCTACATTTGTTGGAGCTCTCTTATCAGCTACTTTCACTAATGTATTTTTGTTTTATTTATTTATTTTTGTCTTAGATAAGGAGTCTATATATAGTCTCTTTAGTTGCTTTAGTCTGACACATTATTTTTTCTTGAATATTGAACGTTGTAATTCATTCACAAAATTAATCAAAGAAAGAGAGAGCTTTGGTTGACATTGTTGTTGTTTGCTTGGTCGAGCTTGTTTGTGTCAACCAATCTGGATTGGTTCTTCGAGCCTTCACGAGTCCCTCTTTGTGTTAGTTCCGTCGGGAGCTAGTGTAAGGTTGTATTGGGGTTGGGTCAAAGGCATTCACGAGCCAGGGTCTTGACTACTTAGCCAAGGTTCTTCATCGTTGACCTTTTGGTTCTACTCAATGTTTTTCCTACTTCCATTTTCATCCTCACGTCTAGTTCACATCCACTTCCATTTTCTACCTGATTTGGGATCATTGTACCTAGATCGGCTAACCCACGGTTCTATTCCCGTATCAGTTGGTATCAGAGCTCAGTTGGTACAGTTGATCATTTACATTCATTTTTTTTTCTCTACCTTTCGATTATTGCTTGACTAATTGTGGATTTGACTTGTGCTTGAAGTGATCAAAGCCAAAGGCTTCTTTTGGCCGGCCATCATCTAGAGGAGGGTTGATTCTCAAAAAAAAAAAAAAAAAAAACGCACCTTGCCTTACAACAAGAAAGTTTCGGCAGCCTCGGTCGAGATTCCCAAATTTCCCCCGAAATTTTCAACAGTCTCGATCGAGATTCCAAAATCTCGCCCGGAATTTTCAACAGGCTCGGCCGAGTTTCCCAAATGTCGCCCGGGATTATCAGTTTTCTCCTCTCCTAGAAAGTCTCTAGTCAAAGTACAAGAGACCGTTACAAGTTAAAAAAAAAATCACTACCATTGCCGGTCCATCTACTAGTCCATCACCAAGCACAAGGAAAGGTCCCCTCTTAGTGAGTAATCCCTCCTTCAAGTCCCGATTCATCACAATCCCAAAAGTCAATACTCCACTTTGGGGTGTCTTGATCCATTTCCAACTCTAACATTAGTTCCGGCGTTCTAGTCCAAAGAGTTGCTAAGAAGGTTCGAACTCGTGATCCTAAGGTGTTGATCCTTACAAACCGAACCACAAGCGTGACAATACCAACAAGAGAGTGAGAAATACACAAGTGAGGTTATTTTTCACTAACCTAATCATTTCATTGTTTGTCTACTTTGAGCATGTCTAGGTCGCGAAGCCCAAACAAGGCTAGCAGCGAGACCGTCACGCCCGAGATGTTCGACCTATTGAAAAAGTTGTCCGATTCCGTAGCTAGCCTATCCAAACGGATGGAAACTATGGAAGCCCGAACCCCACCGCCTCGGACGCCACCCATGAGAAGCACCTATGAGTTTGGCGGACCCTCTCACGTGACTAGAGAGACGGGTCATCAAGGGCAAGGTAATAGACACTCCGACGCCTTTCCTAATGCATCTAACGTCCCACCTTTTGGTGATGATTTTCAGCGTCGGAATGAAGTCCCTTTTGAAGACGAACCATGGGAGGACTACCCACGACAATACCAACCGCCGAGGCAAGGAAGAGAACGGAAGAATGCTCGGCCCTACCAAGAACAAGATGGTCTAGGCAAGGTCAAAATCAAGATCCCCGCCTTTGAAGGAAAGTGTGATCCCGACGTCTACATGGAGTGGGAGACTAAGGTTGAAAAAATCTAGTTGTGTCACAACTTCAGCGACCATAAGAAGGTTCAACTAGCCGCCCTAGAGTTCCAAGGTTATGCCTTGGTATGGTGGGATCACGTGGTTAAGGAGAGAGTGCGAACATTAGACCCTCAAATCACTACATGGGAGCACATGAAGGCACTCATGAGATCAAGGTTCGTCCCTCCCTACTACACCCGAGAACTTCGGCAACGATTGGAAAATTTGAGACAAGGCTCTCTTAGCGCTGAGGAAGAGGAGATTCCGGCTGGCTTGCCGCCCATTAGGGGCATTGAACACCAAATAAATTTAATTTCCGGAGCCACTCTCCCCAATAAACCGGCCTATAGGATGAACCCTAAGGAAGCCCAAGAAATTCAAAACCAGTTTCAAGACTTGCTAGATAAGGGGTATGTTAGGGAAAGCTTAATGTGCCGTTCCCGTCCTCTTAGTACCCAAGAAAGATAATACTTGGAGAATGTGCATTGATTGTAGAGCGATCAATAACATTACTATCAAGTATAGGCACCCCATCCCACGTCTAGATGACATGCTTGAT
Source organism: Fagopyrum tataricum (assembly GCA_002319775.1). Lineage (NCBI taxonomy): Eukaryota > Viridiplantae > Streptophyta > Magnoliopsida > Caryophyllales > Polygonaceae > Fagopyrum > Fagopyrum tataricum. Next base: position 19,641,797 of record CM008283.1, on the reverse strand, counting down.
GAGCTACATGGAGCCACAATCTTTACTAAGATTAACCTTAGGAGTGGCTACCATCAAATTAGAATGAGGGAAGGGGATGAGTGGAAAACGGCCTTTAAAACCAAGTTTGGTCTCTATGAGTGGTTAGTAATGCCTTTTGGACTAACTAATGCTCCTAGTACTTTCATGAGATTGATGAATCATATTTTGAGACCTTACATTGGTTTGTTTGTTGTGGTATATTTTGATGACATTCTTATCTATAGTAAGTCATTAAAAGAACATGAAGATCATTTGAGAGATGTGCTTGCTACATTGCGTATAGAATACTTGTATGCTAATATGAAAAAGTGTGATTTCTATACTAACCGAGTCATTTTTCTTGGATTTGTAGTAAGTGCCAATGGCTTGCAAGTGGATGAAGAAAAGATCAAAGCCATCAATGAATGGCCTACCCCTCGATCGGTTTGTGATGTAAGGAGCTTCCATGGCTTAGCTACTTTCTATAGAAGATTTGTGAGGGACTTTAGCACCATTGTCGCACCGCTCACGGCTTTGACCAAAAAGAAGGTTCCATTTGAGTGGAATGAACCTCAACAAAGAGCATTTGAGGAGCTAAAGAAACGTCTCACCCATGCACCACTCCTAGCTCTACCGGATTTCACTAAGCCTTTTGAGGTTGAGTGTGACGCTTCCGGCATAGGCATTGGAGGCCTACTTATGCAGGAAGGTAAGCCTCTAGCTCTCTTTAGTGAAAAATTGAAGGGTGCATGCTTAAATTATTCCACATATGACAGAGAATTGTATGCCTTGTTTAGAGTGCTCAAAACGTGGCAACATTATCTTTGGCTCCAAAAGTTTGTTTTGAAAACAGATCATGATTCACTTAGACACTTTAGGAGCCAAGATAAGCTAGATAGGAGGCATGGTAGATGGATGGAATTCATTGAAACTTTTCCTTACATTATCAAGTATAAGAAGGGAAAAGATAATGTAGTGGCGGATGCCTTATCTAGGAGATACACTTTGATCACCACTTTGGATTCTACGATGTTAGGTTTCACTTACATTAAGGAATTATATGTGGATGATGCTGATTTTGGGGAGATATTTCATAGATGTACTACACAAGGGCCTTATGATAAGTACTTTTTGTTTGAGGGATTTTTGTTTAAAATGGATAAGGTTTGCATACCTAAATGTTCCCTTAGGTTGTTATTGGTGGAGGAAGCCCATAAGGGAGGCTTAATGGGGCATTTTGGGAGAGATAAGACCTATCACATGTTGCAAACCCATTTTTTTTGGCCTCACATGTTAAGAGATGTAGAACACATGCTTAAGAAGTGCATTGAATGTCTTAAGGCTAAATCTAGATCACAACCCCACGGTTTGTACACACCTCTACCAACGCCTAGTGCCCCTTGGGAAGACATAAGTATGGATTTCATTGTAGGGCTACCTAGGACTAAGAAAGGAAGAGATTCAATTTTTGTGGTGGTAGATAGATTCTCTAAAATGGCACATTTTATTCCATGTCATAAAACTAATGATGCATACAATGTCGCAAATTTATTCTTCAAGGAGATAGTTAGATTGCATGGAATACCTAAGACTATTGTTAGTGATAGAGATATTAAATTCTTGAGTTTCTTTTGGAAAACTCTTTAGGGAAAGATGGGAACTAGATTGCTATTTTTGACCTCTAGCCATCCTCAAATGGATGGACAAACGGAAGTCACCAATAGGACCCTAACTACACTCCTTAGAACCATTTTGAAAGACAATTTGAAGGAATGGGAAGACATTTTGCCACATGTCAAGTTTGCTTATAATCGAACAATGCATTCTTCCACTTCTTTGTCACCTTTTAAATGTGTTTATGGTTTTAACCCTTTGACTCCTATGGATCTTTTACCGATCCCTCAAAAGGATCGAGTAGCTTTTGATGCTTTGGAACAAGCGGAAATGATAAAAGAACTCCATGAAAAGACCAAGTCTATGCTTGAAAGGAAAGGAGTTGAAGTCGCAACTAGAAATAACAAGGGACGAAGGCAATTGGTTTTCCAACCCGGTGATCTAGTTTGGTTACATCTAAGGAAAGAGAGATTTCCGGAGAAACTCCAATCGAAGCTAGCTCCACGGGGTGATGAACCGTTCAAAATTCTACACCGGGTTAACGATAATGCATATGTTTTAAATTTACCGGAGGACTATGGAGTAAGCACAACTTTTAACGTGGGAGATTTGAGCCGATATGAAGGAGAGTTAGAGCAAGGAATTAATTCGGGGTCGAATTCTTCCCAAGAAGGGGTGGATGATGGAGGACCATTACGTGAACCATCATATGACTCACCACCGCCCCAAAGGAACCAAGGACCCATTACAAGGTCACAGGCCAAGGAGGTTCAAGAGACTACGTCAAGGGAGTTATTGTTAATGCATGGTAGATTACAAGAATTATTTAATATTAATAAGTCATTCATTACTCTCTTAACTATTTCAGGAACCTATGATCAAGATTTCTCAACCATGCAAACGTTGGATCAACGAGGAAATGAAGCTGAGTTTGGAAGCTTGCTAGCGGGGAACGTATGCATGGCGAAGGCACGGAACACACGCCTGGCGGACGGGAAGGAGCAGGCGGAAGCAAGAAGAAGCAAGCGGAAAGCAAGCTTGGCGGACAGGAGGAAGCTAGCGGAAGCAAGGGAGCACCGGCGCTCCTCGGCGCGAACCCTAATTTCCGCCCGTGCTTTTCGGCGCTAGCGGCACTGATCGGTGGGAACCCTAATCTCCGCCCGGGCTCCGTAACGTCAACGGGTCCGAACCCTAATTCCCGCCCGTGCTCTTCGACGCTAGCGGAGCTGATCGGCGTGAACCCTAATTCCCACTCGAGCTCCCCGACGCCAGCGAACACGAGCTCCTCGACGCCAACGACACCTACCGGCGTGAACCCTAATCCCCGCCTGGCGCTCTCGGCAGTCTCGGTCGATATTTTTAAATCCCGCCCGGCGTCCTCGGTAGTCTCGGCCGAGATCTTTGAGACCCGCCCGGAGCACTCGGCCACGAACTCACATTTCTGTCCGTCCTCTTTAACAGCAACGCCGCAAGATCTTAGCCTCCGTCCGGGATGGATGACAATCTTGGGTCTTTAACGACAAACTCGACCGGGATCCGGAACCCTAATTTCCGCCGGGTCAACCCTTGAACCCTAAATCCCGCCCGGCTGAGCCCGTACATCCGCCCTGCCCGCCGACTGATGCTTGGGAAGCAAGGATGCTTGGGAAGCAAGGATCTATTTTCATGGAATTATTTGTGGACAAATAGTTTTTGTTAATTTTGATAGCTACATTTGTTGGAGCTCTCTTATCAGCTACTTCCACTAATGTATTTTTGTTTTATTTATTTATTTTTGTCTTAGATAAGGAGTCTATATATAGTCTCTTTAGTTGCTTTAGTCTGACACATTATTTTTGCTTGAATATTGAACGTTGTAATTCATTCACAAAATCAATCAAAGAAAGAGAGAGCTTTGGTTGGCATTGTTGTTGTTTGCTTGGTTGAGCTTGTTTGTGTCAACCAATTTGGATTGGTGCTTCGAGCCTTCACGAGTCCCTCTTTGTGTTAGGTCCATCGGGAGCTAGTGTAAGGTTGTATTGGGGTTGGGTCAAAGGCATTCACGAGCCGGGGTCTTGACTACTTAGCCAAGGTTCTTCATCCTTGGCCTTTTGGTTCTACTCAACGTTTTTCCTACTTCCATTTTCATCCTCACGTCTAATTCACATCCACTTCCATTTTCTACCTGATTTGGGATCATTGTACCTAGATCGGCTAACCCACGGTTCTATTCCCGTATCACTTATACTTCGTTTATATAACATGCTTTTATTGAGTGTTATTGCTAGGATTAAGTGACAAATTTATACAATCGGTAAAAGTTCTAGTCAAGTTTTTGGCGCCGTTGCCGGGGACTGTTGAAGTCATATCTCATTTGTGCGAAGTTGCCTCTATTTGGGCAAGTGTCTTGTTACATTTGATACTTTTTTGTGTGTGTTTGTGTTTATAGTTTGACAAAGTGGTGAACCTAAGGAGCTCAAGAAATCAAGAACTTGTGCCTTTAGACTTAAAGATTTCAAGAACACTTACCAAGCTAAGAAAACAAAAGAAATCAGTCATGGATCAAGAAGAAGAGATGGCTAGAGCTAGAGAGATGCTCAACAAAGGCAAATGACAGAAGAGATTGAAGCTCAGTTGCTTGCTCAAGGAGTAAGAGATGCAATGTACCATGAAGGGGTTTATAGAGAAATGCCAAGGAGAGCTTAATTATGTCCGAGAGCGAGTCTATGCACCTAAGACTCTAACAGAACGCATGGATCAAGCCAAGAACATCGCTCCTCCCGGATTAGTTTTTGGGAACAATGTTCCTTAAAACTTCGAGATCAAGTCATCCATAATCCAAATGATCATGCAAAATTAGTTTGGTGGAGGACCAAGTGAAAAGAGGTTTGTGGATCGGCATCCTCAAAACTTCGAGATCAAGTCATCCACAAACCTCTTTCACGACTTTTGGAGTGTCCACAAACCTCCTAGACTCGGCGGCTGCACTCTCAGCAACTTCCTCTCCCAGATTGAGCCCAACATGGGCTTCCACATTGGCCTCAACAACGGCCTCCACATTGGCTTCCGTATCGGCAACTATTCCTCTCTCTGTGGTTCAAGTAGAGCAGCTCGGCCTCAACCTCTAGCAATTAGGGCTCTACCCCTACGTTTGGGTGGCCCAATTGCTGGTGTTGCAGGATGAAGAGGTGGACAACCTCATCCCCTACCCGTAGTGGGTGATAAGCTATCACGTGTCATTTGTACAAGAAGAACGACTAAGATTAGTATCATTATAATGCTAAGGACAAAATCACACTAACTTACTACTACCGAGATCTGCAAAGTGAAGTGGTGAATTCTGTACTACTACCTAACCCGACTAAGCAAGAACTAAAACTTTAGAATTCATTTTGGGAAAAACCAAATCCCTTTTTGGGTTATGTTTATTCTTGACCATTTTAGAAGATTTCGAGTGTCATTGTTGCCAACCTAGAGCTTTGATACCATGTTGTAACACCCTGAATTCTAGAAATCCGGAGCGTTACTAGCTAGGACCTCACAGTGGGTCCCGACCTTAGTTTGACAACAATAACTACGGACCATGCAACAAGGCACAAATATTAAAAAGTCAAATATTTTATAAAATATAATAATAAGTCTTAAAAGACGCAACTCGACACAACAGCAACCAATATCCGGAATGGAATTGTAACACCTCGAATTCGTAAGACTCGAGGTGCTACTGGGCTAGTATCTCACAATGGATCCTGACCCTAGCCTGACAACAAGTTCATTGGATCTTACAACAAGACACAGATAGATTAAATACAAAACATGAATATGAACATATGTGACACGAGGAATACTCAAATCGTATATATATAGATATCAACAAGTTCATCATGCTTTCACACATTTACCCGGTTTATTATCTTTATAAAGTCCAATACTCAAATCGTATATATATAGATATCAATATGAACATATGTGACACGAGGAATATAACCCTCGCCTCTGGGTGCTCATGGCAGCTGGAGTGGTCCCTGGTCACACCCACCCGTGTACCCTAAGGGAATGGGGAGTGGCCAACCGTGTACCAAGTCTGACCCAACCACAGAGAACCGCCCAGACTCCAAAGGGATGAAAGGGACAGCGGTCATGGCCCTACAATGGGCAATCACCATACCATAGGTCGGTAATAAACCATAACGCATGCTATAAAGCATATAACACACACCACTCATGCACACATCCAATATAGGGATGGTAGCTAAGTAAGTCCTACAGACATACCTCAACCTCGAAGTAATCTCAACCATGTAGTACTCTCAAGTATGATCAGCTCCAAAACTGGAGAACAGCGCTGCCTATTCAAGGCATACAGAGATATCAATCTCCTATCAAACAAAGGGGTCACACCTAGACCCAAGGGATCCATATAACACACACCACTCATGCACACATCAAACAAAGGGGTCACACCTGCAGAACGGAAAGACGCAGGGGCGGAACAAGGCAAACCGCAGGCGCGGCAAAGCTCGGCCGCAGGCAAGCGCAGGCACGGGCGCAGGCGTTGTGACCCGGCTCCCGCAGGGGCGGCGGCTTCCAAGCGCGGGGGCGGCGACAGTGCAGAAAGTGATCCCGCGATTCCTCTTCGGCTCTTCACGTGATCAAATCATGTCTTTTCCATTCCAAAGTCACACACATACATATACATACATATTCCAACATCAATCTACATTCAATTCATCTAATCCTAAGCTAAGGAAGATGGAATTCAAGAAAGGAAGAAAGAAGAGAAGAATGGAGCTTACCACTGCTGTGATCAACCAAGGAAAGAACAGAACACACCCTCAGCTGACATCTGAAGCTCAACAATCATGCACAACATCAAGCTCTACCAAATCCACACACAAACTCTATCAAACTCCAAGGAAAACTCAAGCAAGATCAAGAAGGAGGAAGGGAGAAGCAAGAAGGACATTGAGAAGGCTGGAATAGAGTGAGGATGAAACCCTTGATCCATCCAAAGAAGAAGCTTAAGGAGGAAGGAAAGGAGAAGGTAAAGCACGGTCAAAGAGTTAACAAAGCCGGCTGCAGCCGCAGGAAACCGTAGGGGCGGAATTTCCTGGCCGCAGGGGCGGATCACTACTCGAGCCGCAGGGGCGGCTCCCTAAACCCGCGGGGGCGGCTAAGGCCAAAACTTGCTCCAAGACTAAGGCTCTTACACCTCACCCCCCTAAAAACAAGTTTCGTCCCGAAACTTGTGAAGTCCTAAAACCACTTGGACTCAAAAGCCGAGGTACAACTCTCTCTCTATCGGAGGAATCACATCTCCGCACATATGGTATCAACCTATATCATTCTATAACCTCAAGCATAGGCATGGAGGAACTCATCATCTCCAGCCAGAAGATCACTATACTATCCAGGGCATAGAGGAAAAACATCTCTAGTCAAACCATCGTCATCACATCACAAAGGCATAGAGGAAGAACATCTCTAGCCGTATCATACTCATAACAGAAAGGCATAGAGGAAAAACATCTCCAGCACTACTATGTCCATCAAAATAGCATGGAGGAATAACCATCTCCAGCTAAACCCTAATCATATCACAATAGCATGGAGGAAAGATCCATCTCCAGCTATACACAGTAATCGTACTAGCACAACAAGATCTAATATCACACATCATATCATAGCTAGTACGAAAAGAAACACATCATAGCATATAAGCACATAAGCATAACACTCACCAAGATAGTACTAAGATCTACTTGTCGATCCTACTGGTACATCTATCTCGGCATACAACTCTAGATAGTTCCTCTGGATATTGTTCTCAGTCTCCCATGTAGCCTCATCAGGTCCTCGTCTCGACCATTGTATCCTCAGCATAGGAATGTTCTTCGAATGCAGGCGTCTCATACCTCGTTCTAGGACTGCAATCGGGTGCTCAACAAAAGTGTGGTCCGGCTCAACCACCAAATCATCATAACTCACAATATGTCTCGGATCGGGTATGTACTCCATCAGCCGAGACACGTGAAACACAGGGTGAACACCCTCTAACCTCGGAGGCAAAGCCAATCTGTATGTTGCACTCCCAACCGGTCCAGAATCTCGAACGGTCCGACATATCGGGGGCTCAACTTCCCCTTAATGTCAAACGTCTAACACCTCGTGTCAGAGACACCCTCATCCACACATGGCTCCTACTATGAACTCTAGAGGTCTACGCCTCCTATCTGCATAAGACTTCTGACGGCTCTGTGCAGTCAACATCCTCTCTCTAATCAGTGCTACTCGAGCAACATCATCTTGAATCTGATTAGGTGTCAAACCACTAACACTGCTCGGCTCATCCCAACATAACGGAGTACGAAATCTCTGTCCATACAGTGCCTCATATGGGGTCATCCCAATAGATGCAAGCTAGCTGTTGTTGTATGAGAACTCAATTAGAGGGAGGTGATCCGTCCACACTTGTCCCCATTCCAACACACAAGCTCGCAACATATCCTCCAGTGTCTGGATGGTCCTCTCTGACTGACCATCTGTCTGAGGATGAAAAGCAGTAGTAAAGTGCAAACTCTTTCCCAGGGCAGTCTGAATCTGCTGTCAGAACCTCGAGGTAAATCGTCCATCTCTGTCTGAGACGATCGTCCTCGGTACACCATGGATTCTCACTATTTGCGTAGTGTACTCCTCTGCTAATATGCTCACCGGCCACGTCTCCCGAATAGGGATAAAACATGTCGTCTTCGTCAGCCTGTCCACTATAACCCATATGGCATCAAAGCTCCTGCTCGAGCCCAGCCTAGTCACAAAGTCCATGGTGACGTCCTCTCACTTCCTCTGTGGAACAGGAAGTAGATGGAGCTCACCTCCAGGTCTGCAATGCTCTATCTTGACCTGCTGGCAGGTCGCACACTGTGCCACAAATCTGGCCACATCGGGCTTCAGCCCTCCCTACCAATATGAAAGTCTCACATCCTGGTACATCTTACTCGTACCTGGGTGTACAGGTAAGGGGTACAGTGAGCCTCCTGTAATATCCTTTGGCGTAACTCCGCATCAGCGGGTACACAAACGCGACCGCGGCGTCTCAATACTCCATCTTCTCCTAGAAGTAATTGTGGTGCCTCATCCCGAGACATCCTCTCTCTGATCCTCATCAAGGTCGGCCAGGTCTCCTGCTTCTGTTAAATCTCGTTCAACATATCAGGAAGAACCTCTAAAGTACTCAACCAGGCATCCTCATCAGGAAATTGGATGTCCAACTCTAACCAGATCAGGTCTCTCTATAATTGAGATTGTATTGTCAATCTCGCAATCGCCTGGTCTCGAGGCGTCCTCCTGCTCAGGGCATCGGCGACCACGTTTGCCTTCTCCGGATGATACAAAATCTCTAGATCAAAGTCCTTGATCAGCTCAAGCCACCTACGCTGGCGGTTATTCAATTCCCGCTGCGTGAAAATGTACTTCAGACTCTTATGGTCTGTGAAGATCTGACAAGTAGCACCATACAGGTAATGACTCAAGATCTTCAGTGGATGAACTACCGCTGCCAACTCCAGATCATCAGTCGGGTAGTTCTCCTCATACGTCTTCAGCTGTCGAGACGCATAAGCAATCACTATGCCTCGCTGCATCAATACACATCCCAAGCCTAGCTTGGATGCATCACTGTAAACCACAAAATCCTTTGTACCCTCTGGCTGTGCCAAAATAGGAGCAGAAGTCAAACGTCTCTTCAGCTCCTCAAAACTCTGCATACACTGATCAAACCATACAAATCTGGTAGTCTTCCTCAGCAGACTCGTCAGTGGACGGGCAATCACAAAAAATCCCTCCACAAAGCGTCGGTAATAACCGGCTAAGACAAGAAAGCTACGTACTTCCTTGACGTTCGTTGGTGTCGTCCAAGCTGCTACTGCCTCAATCTTGGCCGGATCCACCTTGATCCCTTCAGCTGATACAACATGACCCATGAATGCTATCTCTGGCATCCAGAATTCGCACTTAGAGAACTTAGCATAAAGCTCTCTATCTCGTAGAACCTGTAGCACAGTCCTCAGCTGCCCTGCATGCTCCTCTTGGCTGCGAGAGTACACCAAAATATCATCAATGAAGACTACCACAAACTGATCCAGGAAGTCGATGAAGATGCTGTTCATCAAATCCATAAAGACTGTTGGGGCGTTCGTAAGCCCAAATGGCATCACTACAAACTCGTAGTGTCCATATCTGGTCCGAAATGCTGTCCTGTGCACATCCTGCTCTCTCACCCTCAGCTGGTTAAATCCTGAGTGCAAGTCAATCTTGGAGAATATTGTCGCTCCCTGAAGCTGATCTAACAAGTCATCAATGCGCAACAATGGATACTTGTTCTTGATGGTCACCTTGTTCAGCTCCTTGTAATCTATACACAATCTTAGTGATCCGTCCTTCTGTACGAAGAGGACAGGTGCTCCCCATGGAGATACGCTAGGGCGGATAAAACCCTTCTCAGCCAACTCCTCGAGTTGCTTCTTTAGCTCCAACATCTCAACAGGCGCCATCCGGTATGGGGCCTTCGAGATCGGTCTCGTACCAGGCTCTAAATAAATACCAAAATCCACACTCCTCTGAGGCGGCAAACTGGACGACTCAGCAAATATAATCTCACACAGAGGGGTAAGCGATTGTCCCCAAATCACGAGAAGTCACCCGGAGATGATTAAGAGCACCAACTTGCCAATCCAAGTGACACAACTCAAAACAGCGCCAAAGTTGCTGGGCAAACGGATTCCGCTCACACATTAAGGTGTCTCGATTCCACGAGAAGAATATGGGATAGAAGAGAAAAATACTCGCAAGTACTTGTGTTTAATTTCAATCAAAGTTAAGAGAGAATGACGTCCTAGAAGGCCTTATATAGGCATGTTGGACGTCCTCTAGGGTTTCCAACGGGCTATGGGCTTGATCCAAGATTGAGCCCAATCTAGCTTAAAGAGATAATATCAAATCTTTAAGAGATAAGATCAAACTAAAAGGAAAATAAAATAAAATAAACAAATTAAAAGCAAGCCCATCTTTTATTTAAAAGATGTCCAAGAATGGACTTTAAAATAATAGATCTAATTAAGGCCTTATTTAATAATAAAATAAGCCCAATTAGCTCTTAAATAAACGTCCAACTCCTTAGACATGCAACTCCATGCTTCTTGACATCGAATCCTCCTCCTTGACCATGCATACGTGATCATGCATGTTATCTCCCATCTCCAATCAAAGGTCTTCAATGTATCTCCAGAAATGGTCTTCTCATCACATTCATGAATAATCTCCTTAACATGTTGATAAATGTCCTTAATTCTTCCTCTCCTTCTCCTTAGAGTGATCAACACTCCGTGCTTCCTAGCTTCCATGCTCATGATCTATATTCGGGCTAGGTCTTGAGATGCTCCTGCATCATCCTCCCTTTCTTGAAAAGGATTCGTCCACGAATCCTTGATGTCCATCCAAGGTGGCATCCATGCATGTATAACACCTATAAGATCAACAAAGAACACATAAGAGGTGTATATACCTGTAGGAGAAGAATATATAACTAGATGAAACGGAACAATATTACTCCACATAAAAATTGTACATACAAGGTCATAAAAATAATTTATAACTAAGTATGTCAGCTTTATAAAGAAAGTAATAATATCATTCCATGGTATCATCTTAGTCCAATTATGTACTTCCCTAAGATCCTTAATTAAAGAAAAAACAATATTTAAGGCATATAAGAAGTCTAAAAATATCTTAAGATGAAATCTCAAGACGGGGTAAACACATTTATCATCAAGGGTATCATATCTTATGATCTTCCAAATGATATGAAAGACATAATCATGAAGCCTTAATAACAAGAAAGGACACAGAAAAAGACAAAACACCTTAAGAAACAGGGGAAAACAATGAATTGCAAGACCGCTATTCTTAATAGTCTCAACTTTCTCTTTGACAAGACTTCTAGTATGAAGTAAGGTTTTTCCCATCACAAGGTAAATAAGGTACTTAGTCATGGAGCCATTAAATTCAGAATTGAATCTAGATGACACAACTAAATCAATATTCATGTGTGAAGGTGTATAACATTCAGCACACTCTTCTTCATACTTAAGCAACTTATCATGCTCAATCAAATTTGTAGTTACAACATTATCCTTAATAGAATCAGCATGTATCACAAGAGGTAAATGATGATCAACATGATTATCAAGAGATGAAGTCAAATCAGCACAAATAGGATGAGTAGATTCCGAAAAATCAACATGTAACGCAATATTCATCCTAGATTCGGTATTTCTATCGATATGATCAATAGATTCCAAAAAATCAACAACACGTCCAAGAAAATCAACATGTAAAACAAAGGATGTGTGAATAAAATCAGCATACTCATAAACATATGACTTTGATATAGTATGCTTAGATGAAATCACATTCACAATATTAAACCTCTGAGAGTTAGTACATACAACAAGAAGTTTAACATCATTAATGTACTCATCAATAGGGGCATTTCTTGCATTATAGACAATAAGATCAGCATGCTCCCTAAAAGGCTCCCTAAAGTCAACAAAAGGCATTATATGATCACAAGATGGTCTTAAGAAACTTTTCAGCAATTAAATCATCATGTATCATAAGCTTTCCATTAACTATAGCCTTTAAGTCATGTGGTTCATCACCAACTAACTCTTTATCACTATGATCAAGCTCATCTAATTTAGAGAAAGAAAGTTTAGAATCACTCCCTATTGGGGATGTGGTAACCCCAATTACCCTGTCCACTGAGGATGATGAAGATGGACTACAAGGAGGCGTTGTAGGTGAAGTAGGAGGCTGGAACACTTGGATTGACTGCTCCTCCTCCCTACTCGTTATCTCCTCTTCCACGGCTCTAAATTGTCTCTCCTCTTCGCCCGGTGAAGATGGACTTTCCGTAGGTATTGTTAGAGCTTCTTGGATCACATCTTTGGCGCTAGACGTTGCACACTCAGCTTCTCTGTTTGACGTATGGGGCCTTTTCTTGATCCATGTGGCTATCTCGTCAGGGCTCATGGGTCTAAGTGTGATAGTAGTGCCTTGATGCTCAAAATTATATCGATTAGTTCGTCCCTGGTGGTTGACATCTCGATCATATTCCCATGGTCGACCTAGCAAAAGATGACAAGCAGTCATAAGGACAACGTCACATAAGATGGTATCTTCATACCTTCCTAGACGAAAACTGATGTAGACTTGTATATTAATAGCCAACTCTCCTTGTTCATTTATCCAAGATATTTTATAAGGTGCGGGGTGATCTATCAAGTCTAGTTGTAATTTAGTAACCATTTCTAGACTAGCAATGTTACAACAACTACCACCATCTATGATTAAATCACACACTCTGTCCTTAACAACACATCTACTATGGAAAATGTTTTCTCTTTGCTCCAAATTTAGAGTCCTCGTGTTTTTCAACGCATCAGGGAGTTTAGAGATACTCCCTTTCTTTGATTCGCCATCCGATGGTTGGGGTTCTGTCCTGTCCTCCTTTCCTGGTGTTGACGTGATTCAAAACATTTAAACTCGTTAGGGTTAGTTAAAGATAAACTCTTAGACTACCCTCTTTAAGTGTCTCGCTCAAGCTTCGCAACTTCCACTTAGCCAGTTTGCGAGGATCACTGTGAATCTACAAGAAAAATGTCTCAAGTAATCAACAGGTTAAATGCGTTCGGGCAGAAAACAAGGCGAACTAGATCTCAAAGGGAAAAGGCCTTTTATGTGGTGCTAGCTAGAAAAGAAAAACTAATCTCGCCTGCAAAATCCTCAACCAACAAATCAATAATCTTAATTAAAAAGATAATTTGCGGCCTTTTGAAAATTAAATACAAAAGGAAAAAAGGGAAATAAAAGAGAAAAGGGAAAAAGGGAAAAAAAGAAACAAGCAAAAGATAAAAGGAAAAAGGGAAAGGAAAAAAGGGAAGGAGTGCAATTTATGGTTGTCCTGCAGCAATGTAGGGAGCTCCCAGGGAAACAAATAGATATCAATTAAGCTCAAAGGGGCGCCTGCCAAAACATAACTCGCACAAGATGCACAACCGCGGAAACTGAATGACTTAGCTCACAAGTAACGTCTCCTTTTTCTTTTCTTTTTTGTACGGCCTTTGGCCTTCTTTTTTTTTTATAACTATTCACTTGCGAGACTAACCAAAGGTGGCGGCGGCGGAGCGACAACGGCAGCGGAGTAGCGGCGGCGGCGGCTGAGCGGCGGACCGATGGTGATGGCTGGACCGGTTCAGTTTTTTTTTTTTTAGATCTCGGTTGATGGGCCGAGATAGGTCGGGTTGGGCCGGGGTTAGGGTTTAGCGACGCCGGAGGCGGCGGCTAGGGTTAGGGTTTAGCGACGCCAGAGGCGACGGCTAAGGTTTCGGGTAGGATTTCGAGGGGGCGACGGTTGCGGCGCAGAGAACAAATCTCGGCCAGGATAGGGTTTTGGATCTCGCCCGAGACCGAGGGCTGGGGCGGCGGCTGAGGATCTCGGGCGGCATCACAAGGCCGAAGGCCGTGGGAGCGGCGCCGGGACTGCCGAAAGCGGCGGGGTAGGCAGCGGCTGAAGGCGGCGGGCAAGGGCTTAAGGCCGTAGCCTCAGGTGACGGCTGCGCTGGGGCGGAGCCTTGGGCGGCGGCGCCGGAAGCGGCGGGTTTTGGGGCGGTGGGGGCGTTTTTGTTGTGGACGGGTTAAAATCCGATCAATACAAGAAAAAGATCGAATCTTAGGCAAAAATCTGTATTAAAATTAACAATTGGCCACAAAATCCTTCTTTTCAAGAAATTGAATGCGGAATTGAAAATCGCAGAAAATAACGAGTATAGTAGAAACTAACCGTTACGGATCCTGCTCCGGTGACTCTTTTTGTGTAGAAATTTCTTGACGGATCTTGAAAGCTCGATTTTTTTTTTGTATGTAAAAAACGTGAGAAATTTCTTGACGAGGTTACCCGTCAGTTGGCCTGATCTTTCAACACCAAGACTCGAAATGAAGAAAATGAATAAAAAGATGAAAACTTGAAATAAAAATGGAGGAATGATCCAATGATTGTGAAGGATCGATAGATGGATAGATCTAGTCGAACCCTTAAGGCAACCAAGAGCACGATAGGGAAACAAAGGCCCTAACACAAAACTTGGAATGACTTGAAGAAGCCCTTCCGCTATAATCTCACATAGAGGGGAAAGCGATTGTCCCCAAAGCATGAGAAGTAACCCGGAGATGATTGAGAGCACCAACTTGCCAATCCAAGTGACACAACTCAAAGCAGCGCCAAAGTTGCTGAGCAAACGGATTCCGCTCACACAGTAAGGTGTCTCGATTCCACGAGAAGAATATGGGATAGAAGAGAAAAATACTCGCAAGTACTTGTGTTTAATTTCAATCAAAGTTAAGAGAGAATGAAGTCCTAGAAGGCCTTATATAGGCATGTTGGACGTCCTCTAGGGTTTCCAACGGGCTATGGGCTTGATCCAAGATCGAGCCCAATCTAGCTTAAAGAGATAATATCAAATCTTTAAGGAAAATAAAATAAAATAAACTAATTAAAAGCAAGCCCATCTTTTATTTAAAAGATGTCCAAGAATGGACTTTAAAATAATAGATCTAATTAAGGCCTTATTTAATAATAAAATAAGCCCAATTAGCTCTTAAATAAACGTCCAACTCCTTAGACATGCAACTCCATGCTTCTTGACATCGAATCCTCCTCCTTGACCATGCATACGTGATCATGCATGTTATCTCCCATCTCCAATCAAAGGTCTTCAATGTATCTCCAGAAATGGTCTTCTCATCACATTCATGAATAATCTCCTTAACATGTTGATAAATGTCCTTAATTCTTCCTCTCCTTCTCCTTAGAGTGATCAACACTCCGTGCTTCCTAGCTTCCATGCTCATGATCTATATTCGGGCTAGGTCTTGAGATGCTCCTGCATCATCCTCCCTTTCTTGAAAAGGATTCGTCCACGAATCCTTGATGTCCATCCAAGGTGGCATCCATGCATGTATAACACCTATAAGATCAACAAAGAACACATAAGAGGTGTATATACCTGTAGGAGAAGAATATATAACTAGATGAAACGGAACAATATTACTCCACATAAAAATTGTACATACAAGGTCATAAAAATAATTTATAACTAAGTATGTCAGCTTTATAAAGAAAGTAATAATATCATTCCATGGTATCATCTTAGTCCAATTATGTACTTCCCTAAGATCCTTAATTAAAGAAAAAACAATATTTAAGGCATATAAGAAGTCTAAAAATATCTTAAGATGAAATCTCAAGACGGGGTAAACACATTTATCATCAAGGGTATCATATCTTATGATCTTCCAAATGATATGAAAGACATAATCATGAAGCCTTAATAACAAGAAAGGACACAGAAAAAGACAAAACACCTTAAGAAACAGGGGAAAACAATGAATTGCAAGACCGCTATTCTTAATAGTCTCAACTTTCTCTTTGACAAGACTTCTAGTATGAAGTAAGGTTTTTCCCATCACAAGGTAAATAAGGTACTTAGTCATGGAGCAATTAAATTCAGAATTGAATCTAGATGACACAACTAAATCAATATTCATGTGTGAAGGTGTATAACATTCAGCACACTCTTCTTCATACTTAAGCAACTTATCATGCTCAATCAAATTTGTAGTTACAACATTATCCTTAATAGAATCAGCATGTATCACAAGAGGTAAATGATGATCAACATGATTATCAAGAGATGAAGTCAAATCAGCACAAATAGGATGAGTAGATTCCGAAAAATCAACATGTAACGCAATATTCATCCTAGATTCGGTATTTCTATCGATATGATCAATAGATTCCAAAAAATCAGCAACACGTCCAAGAAAATCAACATGTAAAACAAAGGATGTGTGAATAAAATCAGTATACTCATAAACATATGACTTTGATATAGTATGCTTAGATGAAATCACATTCACAATATTAAACCTCTGAGAGTTAGTACATACAACAAGAAGTTTAACATCATTAATGTACTCATCAATAGGGGCATTTCTTGCATTATAGACAATAAGATCAGCATGCTCCCTAAAAGGCTCCCTAAAGTCAACAAAAGGCATTATATGATCACAAGATGGTCTTAAGAAACTTTTCAGCAATTAAATCATCATGTATCATAAGCTTTCCATTAACTATAGCCTTTAAGTCATGTGGTTCATCACCAACTAACTCTTTATCACTATGATCAAGCTCATCTAATTTAGAGAAAGAAAGTTTAGAATCACTCCCTATTGGGGATGTGGTAACCCCAATTACCCTGTCCACTGAGGATGATGAAGATGGACTACAAGGAGGCGTTGTAGGTGAAGTAGGAGGCTGGAACACTTGGATTGACTGCTCCTCCTCCCTACTCGTTATCTCCTCTTCCACGGCTTTAAATTGTCTCTCCTCTTCGCCCGGTGAAGATGGACTTTCCGTAGGTATTGTTAGAGCTTCTTGGATCACATCTTTGGCGCTAGACGTTGCACACTCAGCTTCTCTGTTTGACGTATGGGGCCTTTTCTTGATCCATGTGGCTATCTCGTCAGGGCTCATGGGTCTAAGTGTGATAGTAGTGCCCTGATGCTCAAAATTATATCGATTAGTTCGTCCCTGGTGGTTGACATCTCGATCATATTCCCATGGTCGACCTAGCAAAAGATGACAAGCAGTCATAAGGACAACGTCACATAAGATGGTATCTTCATACCTTCCTAGACGAAAACTGATGTAGACTTGTATATTAATAGCCAACTCTCCTTGTTCATTTATCCAAGATATTTTATAAGGTGCGGGGTGATCTATCAAGTCTAGTTGTAATTTAGTAACCATTTAGTGTACCAAGTCTGACCCAACCACAGAGAACCGCCCAAACTCCAAAGGGATGAAAGGGACAGCTGTCATGGCCCTACAATGGGCAATCACCGTACCATAGGTCGGTAATAAACCATAACGCATGCTATAAAGCATATAACACACACCACTCATGCACACATCCAATATAGGGATGGTAGCTAAGTAAGTCCTACGGACTTACCTCAACCTTGAAGTAATCTCAACCACGTAGTACTCTCAAGTATGATCAGCTCCAAAACTGGAGAACAGCGCTGCCTATACAAGGCATACAGAGATATCAATCTCCTATCAAACAAAGGGGTCACACCTAGACCCAAGGGATCCATAAGGATCATATCCAACTTATAAACCTCGATAAACTACAAAACCTCAAAGCCATAATCGGCATACAGATATATCACATCCTCATACACATACCTAGCATGCTACTAACCCGCTCATACTAGGAAAGGACAGGATCATACTACTCTAGGTAGATCCTGTACAAGACGCACATGCGGAACGGAAAGACGCAGGGGCGGAACAAGGCAAACCGCAGGCGCGGCAAAGCTCGGCCGCAGGCGCAGTGACAGCGGCCGCAGGCACGGGCGCATGCGCTGTGACACGGCTCCCGCAGGGGCTGCGGTTTCCAGGCGCGGGGGCGGCGACAGTGCAGAAAGTGATCCCGCGATTCCTCTTCGGCTCTTCACGTGATCAAATCACTTCTTCTCCATTCCAAAGTCACACACATACATATACATACATATTCCAACATCAATCCACATTCAATTCATCTAATCCTAAGCTAAGGAGAGATGGAATTCAAGAAAGGAAGAAAGAAGAGAAGAATGGAGCTTACCACTGTTGTGATCAACCAAGGAAAGAACGGAACACACCCTCAGCTGGCATATGAAGCTCAGAAATCATGCACAACATCAAGCTCTACCAAAGCCACACACAAACTCTATCAAACTCCAAGGAAAACTCAAGCAAGATCAAGAAGGAGTAAGAGATAAGCAAGAAGGACGTGAGAAGGCTGGAATAGAGTGAGGATGAAACCCTTGATCCATCCAAAGAAGAAGCTTAAGGAGGAAGGAAAGGAGAAGGTAAAGCACGGTCAAAGAGTAAACAAAGCCGGCTGCAGCTGGAGGAAACCTGATAACATGAATTATCGACCTAGTTTAGTAGAGCATTTAGTTAGTTTTCCCTTTTCCGCATGCATGTTTTATCCTTAGTTTGTGTTCTTTATACTTGTTTAGTGCAACTTTGCGAGTATAGATGTCTACACACGCTTTTGGTGCCCTTGTAGGTATTTTGGCGTGTTTTGGAGCTAAAACGATGCATTTGAGGACCAAGCCTCGGAATGGACGCTTTGGAGCGATCACGTAGGCACGGGAAAGGAGGAAAAGACGAGCCACGAGCAAACAAGAAGGAATGCACGATATTAGAGCAATCTCGGTCGAGATCCACATGATATCAGCCGAGTTCCCAGCCATCTCGGCCGAGATCCAAGCCATCTTGGCCGAGATTCCATTCCAGAAGTTTCTGTCGGCGAATCTCGGTCTCCATCTCGGTCCCAATCTCGGCCGAGATTTGTGCCATCTCGGGCGAGATTTCTGAGACTTGACGGAGATCACCGACCGAGATTTCCCTCATGCCGAAACACGAAGTCAATCTCGGTCCCGACATTCCAAAATCTCGGTCGACGACCGAGATTTCCGACTGAGATTTTTGTGCGCCGAAATATTTTGTTCTTTTTGGATTAGTTTTGGCCCGGCCCGTTCTTTGGAAGATTATTGGGTATAAAAGGGAAGCTCTAAATAATTTCTAGGGTTCCGCTTCATTTTATTCTAAGGCTTCTATTGGAGAGTGCCGCTTTCTCCTTCTTCTTCTCCCTTGCTCTACACCATTGTCACCATTGTTGAATTACATTGAGTTTTTAGGAAAGATTCAGACTTTTAGATTTAATTCAATTCAGATACGCTTCGCGATACTGGGAATTTGTCATTTTGCTAGTTTCATCTTAATAAAGCTGAGTACTTTCTTTATTCTCTCTTTTAGTTCTCATTTTATGAATTCTTCAATTGAATTGAGTATTGCTTTTGATATGTTGATTGTTGGCTAGAACCATTGTGGTTCTAAGGTGAATAGGGATTTATTTATACCTGGACTATGATGGAATAGTGTTTAATGCTTGGTTTGTATAGCTTTGAAATCCTAGTGGTTAGTTAGGACTTGAATCTAGTTAGAACCCTTCTAGCTAGTAACCTAAGTTGGAGTTGAGACTTACCCGGTGAAACCCCTTCTTAGATACCTTAGAGATTGACCATAGGTAATAGAGGTGAAAACCTCTATTGGGTTGAGTGTGCTTAGATTCCTTCCTAAGCAGGGTAATACCTGAGACTTACCCGGTAATGGTTTATCTTTCCCTTAGCTTGGAATCTGGTTTGTTTAGAATTTCCTACCTCTCTACCTTGAGACTTACCCGGTAATAGGTGGTTGGTTTGGAACTAGATAGTCTTGAGACTTACCCGGTAATAGACTGTCAGCCTAGAAACGTTCTTCCCTAAAGCTTGTTAACCATAGATCCTTTGGAGATGTCCTGAGTCCATGCGTATAAATAATGACCTTGAATCCTTGTTATCCGCTTTCTCTTTATTGATATACTTTTCGTTCGTTTGTTTACTTAGTTTTCAATCAAATCCGATATTTGATTGCGAACTCTACAAAATCAATTAAAACCTTTTTGATCTTTCTTCCCTTCTTTTCCAACCTCTTTCTTTTGCTTTGATTTACACTATTTTAGATCACATTTATAATTCAGACACTTGGTCCCTGAGATCAACCTTGGAATACTTATCCTTACTGTAATTGACCCATACACTGTGGGTTCGCTACAATTTGGGTGTTTATTTCTTGTTTTATAAATTTAAAGCATACCGTGGTTTTAAATAACCTGTGAGCTTTTATCATTATCGCAGGGGCGGAATTTCCTGGCCGCAGGGGCGGATCACTACTCGAGCCGCAGCGGCGGCTCCCTAAACCCGCGGGGGCGGGTAAGGCCAAAACTAGCTCCAAGACTAAGGCTCTTACATGAACAAGTCTAAAAACAACAAATAAACTACATAAATAAATAAACCCCATTCCTAGTACGGAAACCCAGTTGGCCACTTCACCCCCGATTTCTCGGTAGAGATCTAACCTGCAAAGTCTAACAACACGGTAAAAACCGTTAGCTACAATTCTAATACTAAGGTCACTAAGGCACACACACATCGAAGGAATTACTGTAAATCACTCAACATGCAACACACAATGTCCCGGATATTATCTTTTCTTTGGTGAAATTGGTCATTCTATTTTCCAACTTTTCAAGGTAACACGAGAGTCGCCCAACTCTCGCCTCCGTCCCTGTTAACCAGTAAGACTGGTTTTAATGCATCCTTACGTATACGCTACTTAACTAGTCGAGGGGAAATCTTCCGGCACCCTCGGCCTGGACACAAAGCTACGACACGTTATAATACACTTGTGCCTCTCTTTAGAAATTTAAAAGCAGCGATCTAGTTCGTTCATTTTATTTCACAATCGATCATAACACACACTACCATAGTGCACACCCAATACTAAAAGGTAGCTAAGTGATTCCTATGAACTCACCTTATCAGTATTGGTCTCAACATTCTCGAGATTTTGCTAGTCAAAGATCCGATTTCCCTGATCAAACATTTATCAACCCTTAGAACTATTTCAACCCTTAATACTACTCGACTTATCATTCTAAATAATCAGGGTATGATATTTGGCATTGATACCATGACATTCTTTAACAACTTCGGTTCTTGGACCTATACGTCCATTTCAGGTTCTCGTAACATCCTCTTAACGTTTCACTAAAGTTCCACTAGCTAAGAAGTTCGTACTTCTTCTATCATTATTAAACCACTTAATTACTCACGGGTCTCGTTCCGATTCTTCTAACATATTAGTTCACAAATTGTTACAGTTCCAACATTCTAGTTATTTCAATTCATTCCGAACTTATAGTTCATCTCGCATATCAACTTTCTAACCTCACTAATATATAATTAAATTATCATGAAGAATTACTTACATATATTAAACTCATAATTATTTTTTATTGGAATAAGAATAATTTTAATGGAATTTAATTTAACGAAAAGAAAGTGGGTTTGGGGTCTACCAAAATCAGATTGGTAGCAAGCAACCGGTTTAAATGGCACCAGATGGTGTCGGCAACAAGTTACGCAAGGTCCTGGGTTCAAGCCTTGGTTGTGACATAAAATAGTTGGGGTTAATTAGCGGGTGACCCAAAGGTGATGGGTTCAAAACTTGGCAACACATGCAGGAATTCAATTTACTTGGAAACGGAGGTTACCGGTTCGAATCTCCGTAGGTGCAAAAGGGAGTGGGTAGGCGTCTCACAAAATCAAGCCCGGAGATCTCGGGTTTGAGTGTTGGGACAAACAAAAACCAAAGGTAGGTTAGGTGGGTTAAAACAACTGCTTGAAGGTCTGGAGTTCAATACATGGGAGTGGTAAGGAACGTGGGTTAAAACAAGGGAAGCGCAATAGGTGAGAGGTTCGATACCTATGAGCGTATGCTGGCGGTGGTTTGCAACTAGCGTGGAGATCCCTGGTTCGAGCCCCGTCTGTCACCCTGCGTATATTTTTGTCAGTTCATCTCTTCCTTTATGATTTCATGTACTACGGCCATTGCAGAGGAGAAGACTTACCGGTGGTGGCTTGTCGGTGTGGCGTCAGGTGTGGTTAACATGAAGAAGAGGGAGGCGAGAGGTGGTGGCAGGTTGCGTCGGTTCTCCGGCATGCAATGGAGTTCTGTTGATTCACCGGCAATTGCGTGACAGTAATGGCGTGATAGTGGGGTGACACGAGAGGCGGTCGGGGATGGAAGACGGTGTAGTCTGGGAAGACAAAGTGTATATGTTCGGGGATAATTTTATAGCCCATCTCTTTGGCCCAGATCGGCCTTGTCTCACTCTTTTTTTTTCCCTTTGGGCCGTATATATTCAGGATAATTTTATACGTATATGAATACTTTATATTAAGTATAAATTAATATAAAACCAAATCAAGCCGAAATACTCAATCGGAGCTTATTATAAAATTTACATGTTAAAAAATCTCAATGTTTATTTAGGTATTTGACACCATATTAGACTACAACAATCAAGAGGTGTTGTTATTGTGAATATTAAATACCCTCAATTACTCTTAATTGACAACATTAACTTGGTTTCGCGGTTGTCTTTCTTCTTATTTATTTATTTTGAAGGTAAAAGAAAAGTATTATTATAGCATGTCTAGTTCAGCCAAATCCAGGATACTCTGGGGCAGTTCATCAGGACGGTACAAACAAGGTTCAAAAGGACGTAAAGAAGCCATATAGTGCGGCAGGGGTATCCCCTGATCTGTGGATGTGAGTGCAGATGCAAGAAGTGAACACTCTCATTAAGGAGATAATTTCATCACCAAGAGCCATAGAATATGATCGCAGTGGACACACTAATGGTAGGACCTGTAGCAACATCACACAACGTAGGGAGTCTGTTTGAAGTTGGATACTTGAGCCATCAAAAAGTTAAAGCAGTTGCAGACCATACCTCAGTGCCATTAACTCGGCTACCTCCACCGGGAACTTTCCTGGAACCGTTTTTGTTGCTGCCAAGACCACAAAACCAAAAGAATCTCTAATCACCACACCCAAACCAACAGAAGTATCTGAGACAGCCGCATCTGTATTACACCGAAGTGTTCCCAACTCTGGTGGCAACCAAGCTCGGTCCCCCGTATGGATCGGTGCGTTTGTTTCATGCTCACGTACTTGGTGGAGTTTGTAGTCTTTAAGCAACTGCTGGGATCTATTGAGAATGGAACTCCCTTGGCGTGGATCATCAACAAAGAACACATCATTCCTAGCAAGCCAAGCCACCCAACTGAGGAGTATAAATTCTTCTAATCCTTCTTTTCCCTTACATGTTAGCACAATCAGGCCTATCTCAGGGATAGATATAGAATGACAATCATTCAACAACTCAGCTAAAGATGAGTTCTACCACAGTAATCGAGATGGAGGGCACATATAGAGCATATGCCAGATATTCTCCTCTTGCACATTGCATCGGACACACAATGAGTTTTCTGATATATGTCGACGGAAAAGAGCTTTCTTTACCGCCAAAGTTGTAGT
Source organism: Fagopyrum tataricum (assembly GCA_002319775.1). Lineage (NCBI taxonomy): Eukaryota > Viridiplantae > Streptophyta > Magnoliopsida > Caryophyllales > Polygonaceae > Fagopyrum > Fagopyrum tataricum. The sequence goes on along the minus strand of CM008283.1, from coordinate 19,618,045 downwards.
GAATAAGCGCCAAGCGAACATCCGTAACTTGGGAGGGATATTAAGATGCCAAACTAATTTCCAAAAAGAATCTAGTGGCGAAACATTGCCCAACGATGGTTGATTACCGACCATTCCCAGCCAATAAGCTGTTTTGACAGTATATTCTCCATTTGACGTCAGCTTCCAACAAATCACGTCTCCCCCTCTATTCATCATAGTAGGAATGCCCAAAATTGAAAGGGCATCGTCTTGGTGAAAATCACTCATAACTGTATTTATATCCCAAGCAGTCCCATGTGAGGATTGTATTAAATAGTCCGAAACATAGCTATACCTGGACATCACTACTATTGTGGTCCTTGGACGCGGTGTTCCACAGCCTGGTACCCATGAATCAAACCATACTCGGGTCGACATACCATCCGAAATACGCCAGCCTAGTCCTTCCTTGAGCAAAGATCGGGCCCCCCAAATGCTTGACCAAGTGTAACTTGGGTTATAACCATGCGGTGCCGAAAGGAAGTCTGTTTGACGGTAGTATCGTCCCTTAATAACCCTTGCGATTAATGATTCCGTGTTGGTCAGCAGTCTCCAACCTTGTTTGGCAAGAAGCGCCTCATTGAAAACTTTTAGATTACGAAAACCCATCCCACCTTGGGTCTTAGGAAGACATAGCTTATCCCATGAAACCCAATGTAATTTCTGAACATCTCCACGAGATCCCCACCAGAATTGTGCTAACATCGAGTGGATTTCCTCAATAAGCCCACCTTGGATCTTCTTATTTTTGTTTCCATACGAATCTGATGGGTTGAGCACAAATTAGAGGCATTTAAGTCATTTTAAATGATAATATACAACAGCGACCTCTCAAAGTTCAATTTTCCTTGCCCTAGATGAAAAGGGAAAAAAAGAAAGAAAAAGAGAGAGGAGTTAGCATTTGCTTTCGAGTTTCGATGACGGAAATGTTGAGAAATAGAAAAAGTCAAGCGGTGGCATAAGTTTCGATGCATAACTAGTATTTGAAGTATCTTAAATTATATATAAAATATGGTAACAAATTCAAGTTATTTAATACAAATTTAAGTATCTTTTATTATATATAAAATATGGTAACAAATTCAAGTTATATCTATAATACGCTAACAAATTCAAGTGATATATATATAAAATATAAAAAATCTTGTTGAAAATTATAATTATAATTTAGTTAGTGACGGAAAAAATTATTCTCAAAAAAGCTTGTTTAAGAATATTTGCAAATTAAAATCGGTGAGATAATATCGGAATTATCAGATATTGTTTACTGATTAACAAATTATTAAGATTTGAATTTGTAAATATCAAATTACATATTTTTTGAAATCCAGATTTTTGAAATACCAGATTTTTTTTTTTTACAGATTAACAAATTATTAAGATTTGAATTTGTAAATATCAAAATTATTGATTTTTGAAAGTAGCTTTTTATAATAATTTTGGGAGTTGCATGAATTGTGGGTTAACACATGGTAAAAAAAGTTTTTTCTTTTAATAAAAATATAATATTATTGATTTTAAAATACCAGATTTTATTTACGGATTAGCAAATTATTAAGATTTGAATTTATAAATATCAAAAGTATTAATTTTTGAAAGTAGCTTATAAACTATTTTTGGAAGATGCATGAATTGTAGCGTTGATACGTGGTAAAGAAAGTCTCTCATTAATAGATACTAGTGTATCACCCGTGCACTACACGGGTGTTCTTCTATATATTACTAATAAAAATGATTCTATTTTAACTATAAATGTATAAATAACATTAGAAATTGTATTAATTTTTTAAAAAAACTCAAAGTTTATTTTGCATTATTTTATAATATTATAAAATTATAATAAATTATAATTTTTTTAAACATGATAAAACTTGAAACATATTAATTCTTGATTTAACATTTCTTCTATTAGATTGATACAAATAATAGTTACAATCAAACCATATCCTAAAAACTACATCAACTCAATTATATATGTGAGGTTCTAAACTTGAGCCCATTTTTTTAGCCCATTTACAAGTGGATACAATATCAAATATTGTAGAAGAAAGGTATATTGAACTAAACACAATAGATTGCAATGACAAATTTATTGAATTGTAAAAATTTAGTTCCCTGGAAATATACAGGGATATCAAGTTAATATTTTACTTTTGAAAAATAGATGCGTATAACGAATTTATTAAATAGTAAAAATAACATATATTTACGATAAATAAACTTACATTCTCGACAATACACACAATCTATTTTTCAATAATAACTGGTACCTTCAGTGAAAGGTCAAAAACATCTCATTTACACATAACTCAAACACGAATCTTGATATTGAAACTAGACTCCATGCTCAAATCGTTAATTAAGGTGAACTTATTTTTCATGACCTACATCGAAAATAAAGTTATAATTAGTACAAATTCAAAATAATAGTAAAATAAAACATAGAAAGATAACCTACTATTGATGATAAAGTATTATAAACGAAGGAGCTTGAGAATGAGATGTAATTGTGTATCAATAACGAATGCTTTATATAGTAGTAGAGTGTGTTCGGTATCATAACCGTATAACAAAAAATATGTTTGTTTGGGTGAATTTAACTTCCAATGCAATCTTCTAATAATCTACGTATGTGATTGTTATTTTTGTTAGGCAAAAACAAAAAAAACGAATAATAAAACAGTAAAAAAAAAATACGTTAGAATGAGTGAGGATAAATAATTTTGTAATTAGAACTTATCGACCGGTTTAAGAAATTTTATTAATTATTATCAAATCAAACGATTTATAATTTACACATTAAAGATATTGTTGAACATATTCAGAATCATCTAAAACTTATAAAGTGGGTAAAAAAAACTATTGATATCAAACTTTCGAAACACACTGTATATTTTAGATATTGTTAAATAAAACAATAAATAAACGATTTTACAGGTTTGGTTTTGATAATAAATTCTTTTAATTTGACATTTAAAATAATTTCGGAACATACTAAAACAATAAATAAACGATTTTACATATCCGGTTTTGATAAGAAATTCTTTTATTTTTGGCATTTAATAATCCCTTGTAAACATAAATTTTGGGGTGTGTTAAACAATGCGTTTATACGTGACAAAAGAGGTCTTTGCTTTAATAGATATAAGATAAGATAAGATGAAATGACAGTGATCATTAAGTAGGATCCGTGAATTACATTACTTTTATAAAAAAAAATATTTATCACCGACCTTATTCTCCTTTACAAAAATTAAGGAATAAAAATTTGGATTATTCTCAAACCACGTAATATATATATATATATATATATATATCAAACAAAAAGGTTGGATAATACAGAATTGAAGGGCAAAGAAGAATTACGTGTGTGGCCAATTCCATTACAAGAATGATAAATTGTTCATTATTGGCTTTTGAGTGAGGTTACAAAATTGACTGCATTTCTTCCTTTATAAAAGCCTAATTCATCAAAGTTACTTATACTTGAACAAGAGTCGTTCGAAGCAAGCAAGACGAGGGCCATCATCTTTAATGTGAGACGATTCTCAAACGCTGAAGCATAAATTCAAAAGGGGAGTTTGAAGGGTTTCTCAAACTCAACAAAAGTATATAGAAGAGTAGCTGACAAGGACATACTCAACAACAAAAACAAAGGGATCGGAGGACATGTAGGGTGTAAAGCCAAGAAGCTCAAGGTGTTTCACAAAGGGAGAACACAATAAAAAAGCAAGAAAGGAATTGTCTCATTTCCCGTTTGTAGCCATAGAAGCATGGGTCAGAAGTAGCAAGAATCGTCCGATTCAGTCTCTGAGCCCTAGAAACGCCGGCGAATTGCTTTTGATAACAACGTCGACGCCATCAAACCAAAGGAGTGCATTGACATTTACTTAGTTTCAAGCAAGGAGGAGGTGGAATCAGGAGGAGGATATTGCATTGTTCCAGTAAACTTGAGCAACTTTTTTTTGAAGAAGATGGGAAATTTTATGGTTATGTACTTATGTAGGATTGAAGGTTACTTTCGGGGTTAGCACAATAGCATTTCACGCATACGTGGATATTACTTACAAAAAAGCACTCGATCAATATACAATTTTATGGTTATGTATGGTGGCAAAGGGCTCACTAGTTATGAAAACTGCTTTTCAAAATCTCTTATCATCAAGGATGTCCAAGATACAACACATACAAAAGGATTTGGAAAAAAATGAAGGGAAACGAATTGTTCACGCGATCACTGGTTCTGAAAACCGTTAACCCTATATTTATCATCGATTGAGCAAGTCAAGAAAGACCCGCAAATGCCATATACATTGAAAGTCCCACAATCGATAAACGGATTGATTTTTTGTATGAGTTTGGTTCGAAATCATGAGGAGCTGGTGACCTTTAGGTTCCAAAAGCCTTGAATAATGCACAAGAAAAATAGAAGCAGTGCATTCGATCGAGCGATACAAAAATCCAAAGGAAGTAGAAGTTGTCAATCACCAAAGCCACACAGGCTTTACTGTATGTGAACTTCTGCTTTCTCTTTGCTGGCTTTTTTATTTGCATCTCTGCCGGCAGCGGATCGAGCTTTATCCCCTCAATCTCTATATTTAGCCGTTTTTGGGGCGTAGTAGAATTTAACATTTTTCAACTATTTCAATGGAAATAGTATAATTTCGATCCAAATACTTTACTTTTATAGTCTAGTTAAACATTTTTCAACTATTTCGATTGAAATAGTATAGTTCCGATCGAAATACTTAATCGGAATATCAGTGAGCTTTTGTCATAAAAATCGTCAAACAGTTGCTATAGGTTACAAAGTATAACCAATGATCAATGTAAATCGTCAATGTACCGCATCTCTTCATCGAAGATCGCTAACGGAACATCCTAAAAAACCATTCAAGTATATAATTCTATAACCATAATTGTTATTCTATTTATTGTAAATATATTTTAAACTAGCGTCTAACACAAATGAACACTTAAAGTGGGTCAATATCAAACGTGTCTAAGAGGTTCCTACTCCATACTAGAGAATAGGTTCTCACTTGAACTTGATCCTATATATCTATATATATACACACATACACAAGGACAAAACTCATTATCATCACTATAGATTATCCATGCAGTTGAACTCTTCGGATCCTAGAACGAAGTAGTTTAGCAAGACATACCTTACATAAATTCAAAGCTTTTATTAATCGAAAGAAAGCGGACCAATTGGCCAATCGATGTGCATTTGTCAGACGATCACCATTGTAAAACAAAAATTGTCTTTGAAACTTTGAATGAAAACGGGATGAATAAACTATTAACAAAAACACCCTATCTATAGGAGGATTTCTATCTTCCTTCTAGGTTTTGTGATCTAAATCTATCAAACTCTATCTTTTAACTAAAAGATAAATACGTTGAAACGGACATGCTAAAAGAAAACCTAATAATAATTAGGAGAAAAGGAGATAATATTCTTCTAAAACTTGTAACGTGTGGGACCGTTGGCCGACAATATGAGATCGTTCAACCGATTGCGTTGAAATGAACCGAAAAGTATCGTTCTAGAGAAATGATCAACCACTCAGACAAATGATGGAGTTGGCAGATCAGTGGTCGGTCGATCGCTCATAAAGCTTTGAGCGAATTTTCGTAAATCACTCTCAAATCTAAATAAATTTTGTCTTGACCTCGCATTCCTTGACAATAGGGAGAACTTTAGTGTGTTGAGGACATTCTTCCATATATAACTCTATTTTTGCTCTGAAAAGGTCTAGAATACATGCAATTTCATAAACGCACAAATAGATCTTCACAACACAAAAGAGAAGGAAATCTACAAAAAAGCAATCCAAATCTACACTAGATGCTCAAGAGAACATCTAAAAATAATGGTGAAAAGGACGTTGAAATGGATGTTATCAGAAATGAATACCGACTATACAACTCGATTTGTAGTTTTCCGGTCTCTTCGTGTTGCAAACAGTGAACTCATGCCTTAGCTATAGGTGAATGAAATTTTCGAAAGTCATTAAGTTTATTATAAAAATATATTGAGTTTTACAATTCATTTAATTTTTCTTCCTCAATTACTTTTATTATAAAATAACTACAAATTTGTGATGTAGAAAATAAAAAGGATCCTAAAGAAAAACCGAAACTTTTAAACTCGAAAATCGAATCATAAATCTTAACAAAAACTCAAAAAATAAACTCAAAAACACCCTAATTAAATCAATATAAATCATTTTAAAAAATGTTTTATTCAAAACTTAATCATTGTTACGTTGTATGTTAACAACAATCATATTAAAAAAAAAATCCTAAACTCATCGATGTGTGTTTAATCTCTATTAGATTAAATAATAGGTTATCATAAATGAGTGTATAAGTTAAGCATTTTGATTTGATCGCACGTCTGCTTTATGCAGATAATCCCATCCCACAATTAATATATATTCTTTTTTTTTTAGTGATGTTACAAGGACTGTCGAAAACTACTAACGGGACAAGGCGGAAGCGGATTCCGAATACGCCAAGGCTGGGGACGTATTCGAAATACGCTTTCGCCAGGAAAAAAATCTCGGGCGAAAACACATACCACATCAGCCTTGACATTATTGGGTACGGAAGCGTATTCCGCATCCGTCCCATGCTGGTGCGGAAACGACATCTTCCGTCGTAGTGGCGTTATTAGTTTTTCGTACTTTGTACTTTTTTGACGGCATAAATAAGAAAGGTCACATACGAAAGATTACGTAGGGAGCATTCCCGAAGTGAAGGACTTCCGGTCATCCCTACACCAATAGCGTCAGTGGGCCATCCCTGGCAGAACTCTTTCTACTTCTCCAATCGAAGCATCTTCCTTCCTCTCCAGATACTTCCCTTCCCTCTCATCAACGAATTCCTTGCCCTTAGCTACTCGTCGGGGCTCGCCTCCGTATCGTCAACCTCCGAGCCGCGTCTTTGCTATTTGCAGGTTCGATTCCCCCTTTCCCGCTCTCCTACAAGCTTTTGTTTCCTTTGCATACTCAAATTACACATTGTTGGAATACCTAGCTCTTTGATCGTTGACTGGAATTGGAGACTTATTTAAGCTCTGTATATGGAATCTGTATGATCAAAGAAACGTTCTGTGAATTAGAATTGAAGGCTTTAACCAGCTTTTCTTGCAAAATTGTTGCTATTTGTGTGTGTTTGGCTTTGCCTTTGGAGACGGCTTCAGTCTGATTTGTGCCAACAACATCTACTATTCTACTTCTTTAAGAGCAGCTATACAACTATTTTAAACCTCTGTTTGAAACCTACTCGTGAATGGCATATGAAAGCTTAGCATCGGCAGTCACAGTCCGTGATCAACCCATGAGCAAATACTGTGAACAATAAATCTGTATTGGCTTCCATGTATATACCTCCTTCTCTGTAGTGATATTTTTTGTTATCATGCATATCATAACAATGTCTATTTGTGCTGTTCAGTTTTTCTATCTGCTGATATCAGCATGTTATTCAGAATTTCATATTGGTAAATGTTTTTTATTTTCCCTTGACAACCAATTAGTGTCATGGTGATGGCTCACCACCAAAATCAGGCCGAGATTTTGCTCAAAGAATATGTACTGGCAGATTCACTTATAACATATACATCAATCACTTGTGGAGCTTTAGCCTGCAAAATGGTATATTTCAAATTGCTGCATTTTGTTCCAGCTATCTGATGTATACTCCTTCTATTTCTTTTGAAATGGTTAAAGAATGAGACAGTATATATGATTCTTCATTAAATTTATTTTGTCCTTCTCAGGTTTATGATCTCTCTAAGCTAATTACAAGTGCTAACTTCAAGGGGTACTCTGGACTTACAAGAAAACAACAAATTGAGTGGAACAATAGGTCAGACGAGACATGTTTCTCCTTCTATTTAAGTTGCTTATGTATCATTACTGGAATCCTCATGTCTGTCTTACTGATTCAGGGCTGTATCAACATTGCATGCATTATTTATGACAGTAATGTCACTCTACTTTGCATTCTGGTCCAATCTATATTCCAGCGATCAGCATGGGGAACTCCTCATATTTCGAAAGTCATCATTGTCAACATTTGTGTTAGGGGTAAAGATCATCTCTTTCCCTCTCGATTTTGGCCATCTAATAAATGATGACTTGATGAATTAAACTGTGATTGCAACAACTCTGAAGTGCTGCACACAAGTCACATACTAGAGATTCTTTCAATTTAGCTGTCATAGCATACTTGCTGGAGCAATATGTTTCAGATAGCGATTCATTTACATTCTTGGTTTTTGATGCCCCATATCTATATTCAAAGTTGTATTTGTTTTATATGTTGTTTACACATTTTTTTTTTTTAATCTTTGTACAGAAAAGAAAGAACCATTTCATCATCTATATAAAATGTATTTCATGAACAGGTTTCTGTGGGATACTTTCTCTCTGACCTAGGGATGATTTTCTGGTTCTATCCCTCATTGGGAGGATTTGAATATGTGAGTACCCTAACTATCTCTAAAGATAGAAGTTGCCAAAGCAAACATTTTCAAGTTTATAATCCTTTGAGTTATGGATATTATATGAAGGAAGATCAAATGATTTTGAGAAGCATCCCCATGAACCCATTTTATAAGCATAACTTCTGGTTTTGGTGGATGGTTGTTTCAGGTTCTACATCATCTTTTATCCATGTCAGCACTGACATACGCTTTGTTTACCGGGGAAGGACATTTCTATATCTTTTTGGTTCTGATCTCCGAGACAACCACTCCAGGAATTAACTTGAGATGGTAATTCTACTCTTCCTAATTTAATCCTCTGACCTGAATAAGATTTTTACCTTATCCGTTTGTTTGAACGGTTGTTTTCTTTCCTAATTTGATAAATAAAGATTTTTTTCCAAGGTATCTTGATGTTGCTGGATTGAAGAGAACAAGGGTGTATGTCATTAACGGGGTTCTAATTTTCTTCACTTGGTTGGTGAGTAAAAACCTATCAGTATTCTCGAGTTCCAATCTTATGCTGCTTTCGACAATTCTGTCTAGCTTTTAGAATTTGGGTTGGGTTAGTGAATTTGCAATTTGTTTTGTGTTCCTGACCGTGTCTGTTTAGCTCGGACATTCTATCTGTTGATACTGATAGAATCTTGGTTCACTGTGAGGATATGCGATTTATTTTATGAAGTATGTCTACTTCCTACTGCTATCACAGTGCATACCAATCTGTCAAGCTGTGATTTTGTCATAGAATGCAGTTTCATTTTCAAGAGCTGATATGAGAGTGTGCAAGATATACTCAATATGGTTCATATGTTCCTCTTTTGTGCAAAACCTGCAGGTTGCTAGAATACTCTTGTTCATATACGTGTTCTACCACTTCTACTTGCACTATAATCAGGTAAAAGAAACCTTAAGATATTTTGGTATTTTTATCAATATGTTACAGGTTATTTTCCTTTATGAACAAATTAGTGTGCGCTTAAGTACTTTACAACTTCTGCTAACTGCAATAAGTACAAAAGTTCGTTATTTTCTAGCAGTATGTTGGAAGATTTTCGAGTGTTTATCCTGTTCACTTGGCTGTTTAAGTTATATGTTCTGAAACTGTGTCCTCGTCGTTCATGCATGCTGCACCGTCGCTAGTGTCTCTGTGATTCCTTTAGCTGTTTATAGGACTGAGCATGTAATTCTGTGTTAGAACCCACTAGAAGCAAGAATCTCACTCCTAGGATTGCAACTAAAAGCAATTATCTCACTTGTAGTTTTGTTTTGAAGGATCTCCAACGTTTTGATATTCAGTGATAAAATTTAGATGCCAATCACTATCTGCAGCCTAAACTATTTAAAGGGAAAATGCTGGACTAAAAAGGACCACTGTGCCACTACTTATGTCAACTAAGAGTGAATACAGGAAAGAACTCAAAAGGGATAAATTAATAATAAAATAACTATGCTGAAATATAGAAACTAAACTATTGGTGAGCGGCGTGACTTGTGATATTTCTTCCTAGAATATGTCTTCATCAAAGGTGGGATCGTATCAATGCACCCCTCCTGGAAATTCGACTTGTCCTCAAGGCAAAAGGAAGGAAACTGTCCTATTAGATTGGAGCATTCCCAACTAGCTTCCTCCAAGGGCTTATCCACCCATTTGATGAAAAGTTCCAAAGAAAGAGTGTTGGCTACCTTTGTCCATCGATGAGACAACACTTGCTCAGGGAACGTAATTAATTCAAAAGCTTCATCTATTGGTAGAGTAGTTGGGATAACTTGAGTAGGCTACCCGTGCACAGGTCATAAGAGTGATACATGGAACATCGGGTGAATTCTTGATTGAGCAGGAAGGTCCAACTCATGCGCGACTGAACCAATGGGTGACAACACTTTATAAGGTCAAATGAAATGTGGAGATATCTTGTCAAATCTGCGTTGAGCTAGACATTTTGGTCGATAAGGCTGTAGCCACAAGAAAACCCAATCACCTGCCTTGAAAACGAGGTCACGGCGATGGCTAGGAGCTGCTCTTCTAAATCTGTTAGATGAGTCTCTCCTGCACATAGGGATGTATAACCGGTGGATCTCAGCCGTAGACTACCTTGAATGGAGTAGTTCCTGTAGAGGTGGGGAAACTAGTATTGAAAGAGAATTCTGCCCAAGGTAGGCACTGGTGCTAGGATCGAGGTTGGTCCATGGCAAAACATCGCAAATAAGTTTCTTTGCTCATGTTAATCACCTCTAGTCTTGTTGAGCTGAAAAAAATATCCTACCAAAAGGTAGGAAGAAGACCACGTCTCTATCGGATACAATAAGAGCCGAAAAACTTATTAGCAGTGTAAGGATGAGAGATACCGATGAAATGAGCTTATTTACTGAGGTGATCGACAACCATCATAATGGTATAGTAACCCCCAGATATTGGCATCTTGATGATGAAGTCCATTGAAGTGTCTTCCCGTATTTGCTCGGGATTGGAAGGGCTTCAGAAGGCTGGCGGGAGCCAAGGCTTGATACTTGGTCTGCTGACATATCAAGCATTTCTGCACATAAGTCCGAACCTCCTGATTCATCTTGGCCAGTAGAATTATGCAGAGAGCCGTTTTAGTGCTCAAGAATCCAGCGTGGCATGAAAGCAATTTCTGACGCAAAGAAGGATCTGCTGGAAAAATTAACCTCCCCTCGTAGTACAATCTTCCATTATACCTGTCTTCCAATTAGTGAAATCAATTTCTGACGCAAAGAAGGATCTGCTGGAAAAATTAACCTCCCCTCGTAGTACAATCTTCCATTACACCTGTCCTCCAATTAGTGAAATCTGTTGCCACCGGAATTACTAGAGCTAAGAATTCTTCATGATAGGGTCGTCGTGGTTGTGCATCAGCCCCATTACTCTCCTTCCCAACTCAAAACCACCAAATATCAGACCTACCATTACCCCTTATTTCCAGAAGCCTGGAAATTTGAGAAACAAAGTGGCAGAATTGCTTTAATAATAACTAACTATGCTGAAATATAGGTTCTAAACTGGTGAGCAGCGTGACTTGTGTTATTTCTTCCTAGAATAGGTCTTCTTCGAAGGCGGGATCGTAACATTCTGGGTATACTGTCTTAGAAGGATTGAATGAGGATGAATTTTAACTAGAGAATCTCAATTGAGTGGCAAGTTCAGTTCAATATAGAAGGAATACAAAAAAAATGGCACTTGTTTACACTAATTCAGCTTATCTTCTGCCTTCTCGTCTTATTACTTGATAATGCCGCTGCGTATTTTTTCAAATATATTCTTTTTTGTGTACCACAGATTGAACAACTGTCGAGCGTTGGGTTTGTTCTAATTCTTGTTGTTCCAGTAGTGATATCTGCTCTAAACTTGATGTGGTTTGGAAAGATTACAAAGGGTCTGGTGAAGACAGTGATGAAGAGACATTCAGTGTGATTTTTGCAAAAGAATATGTTCAGATATGTATATGGTAGGGTGAATGGGAAAATGTATTCATATTATGGTGAACTAATGTAGTTAGCCAACTAGCCAGAACTTTTAGATCAAAGGGGAAGAAAAAAAAAAAAGGGCTGTTACAATTGATGCAGATTTTGTAAATCTCAAAATGGATATTAGTAAGTAATTAGCATGGGAAGCCATATGTTGACCCAGAAAACTGCCTGTTAATAAAAACCAAAATTGTTTTTACACAGCAGAATTGTAGATTTACAAAATTTACTCATACCCAGAGAACTGCCAGTTGAAGAAATACAGCTGCAGTGAAGATTGGAGACTCTGGTGAATAGTCAGCTTCAAAGTTCAATCTAATGTCAATCTTGATTTCCGCATATCACATATCAGGTTCATCTTCTTCATTTGAATCACCACAACATTTTTCAGTACCCGTCTTCAGCCGCTCTTGCTCAAGATCATATATCTTGTCAGTCATACCTTCCTTCTCATAAGCTTCTATCAAGATAGAGTACGTTACCGAATCCGGTGAACACTGCTTATCCTTCATCCTATTAAAAACTCTTTCCATTTCAATCAAATCATCAGCCTTTGCACATGCACTAAGCACTGCATTGTAAAACAAAGTGTTTTCAGGTATTTCCATCTTGCCCGCTAGCTGAGTCGTATTCACCACTTTATGGAAAAGACCAGCATTGGCATATCCTCTAATTAAGCAGCAAAATGTCTTTGTATCTGCTCTCATACCCTCAGCGCGCATCTGCTTGAACGCGCACTCCATGTTAACCGCATCACCAACATCAGCAAATGCCTCAATTATGTTATTATAAGTAGAGGTAGTCCACGGAAACTTAAGCTTACGCATATACTCCATCACAGAAGACATTTTATCATACATTCGCTTCTTCCCATATACACCAATGAGAATGTTAAAAGTCCTCGTCTCCGGCTCAATTCCAAAGTCTCTAAACTTCTCATACCATCTTTCCATCATTTCAATCTGACCCTTTTTACCAAACAAAGCTATGATTGTGTTCATTGTCCAAACATCAGGCTTGCTAGTTGTACTCTGAAGCATTCCGGATAAAACTTTCTCCATTTGATCATACTTACCTGCTTTACCATATCCATTTAACACTACGTTTTGTGTCACTGTATTAGGGGTGATAGACCGTTCATCCATTTCGTCATAAATGGCCTCTACTTGGTCGAATCGACCAGCGTCTACACAGGGCTTGATCAATGTAGTGTAGGTGTATACATCTGGTTGGCAGTGAGGGAGAGCTTTCATTTTATCGAGAATGTTGACTGCCTCGTCAATCATATTGCTTCGACAATATGAAGAAAGTAAAGCTGTATATAGCTCGGATGTAGGCTCGATTCCTTCTTCGATCATGGAATCAAAGAGCTCTTGGGCACGCTGTGGTTGCCTGGCTTTTCCGAGTAATACTAGAAGTTTCATGTATGTTCCTTCTTTAGGTTGATAGAATGGCTGCTGTTTCAGCATCTCAAAAACCTAAGTAAACAATAATATCGAAAATCAAATTGAAAGAGAACCAAACGAACTACAAATCGAATTGTCTAGTGCTTTAAAACTCAAATTCAAATGCTATTCATCTCAAATTGAGAGGGAAATCAAAATGCGTGGTGCTTTAAAACTGACCTAAGCTTTGAAGGAGAAAGCCAAAAGAAGTCGAAGATAGAGAAATGGAGTACCTCGAGCGCTTCAAGCCATAGCTTCTTCTGAATAAGTTCAGCGAGAGTTTCAGTTACTGTGCTAACCCACGCAGAGGCGTTCTCCTTGCGTTCGATTTTCTTCTTCAAATTTTTCAGAGGAGTTCTCCTAGGGTATCTGGATATCGAACTCTCGGAGACTCCAGGGAATTCTCCGACCTTCCAGAGCCGCTTCTTCGGCTCCGCGTCCGGTCGGCGGTTGCGCGGAGAAGAAGTGGTGGCAGAGGATGGGGCGGAAGCACAGCGGATGGTGGTGAAAACTGGGGGCTTTGGTGAGAAGACAGCGGAAGATCTGTTGTCTTGAGAGGAATGAGATAGAGAAGATAGAAGGAAGGGAGAAGCTGAGGAGAGAGAAATGGAAGCCATTGGTGGGAGTGCAGCAGTAGAAGATTAACGGAGAGGAGCAACAAGAAAGTTGTTACAGATAGAAGACGGAGATGGAGAAAAGGTCAATCACTTGCGTTTTGGTTGGAGACTCGCTCCACTCCTTTGTTTTTATAAACATGTTTAATTTATTATAAATCCATCAAATGTTAGGTTATGAGTTAAATTTTCATTTTCTTACATTTTGTAAACTTTTACATTAGGAATTTAGGAGGGCTATTTGTTAAAAAAAATAGGAGAGGGAAAGTGATTGTTAAATGCTTTTAAATTTTAATTTTAATTTTGATATATAAACATCCCGAGACAAATTCTTAAAATCAAAATACGAAAGATACAACCGTATAATCATAATATCCTTTCATTAACTCATGTGAGGTTTATTCTTCTTCAATTACCATCTCTTCATAAAATTACTTTGAAAAAAACTACGGTTCTTGATGAACGATTTAGAGAAGGGAAAAAAAGAGTGAGTCACAAAATCAGCTATAGGGTTTTTAAAGGTCGTGCAAGCTTTTCCAAGAATCGATACTTTTGGGGGTAAGTGATAGTTCCAATCGTCGGCCGCATTGTTGAGGGTAAATCCGAACGCCCTCATCTTGATTTGTTCTTCCGTGACGTTGGCTGATTTTTTACTCATGTGCACCATGTGGAACTTCCCCAAGTGTCTTGATTGGATCTTCCCTGCCTAGTTCATGGAATGATGGTAGTAGGTGGATCAAGCCTAGTTTCAACTAGAAGTTCACGCCTTCACCTATTGTCAACATGGTCACGACCAAAGGTTGTTGCGTCAAGTTTGTTTGAGTCAACTACCTAAGGGTACATTTCCCCATTTCAACTTTTGGTCTTTGGTGTTCTCGACATTGTCGGATAAATGTCATCTCGATTTCTAGATCAAAAGAAACTCGGAAAACATTAGTAGCACGAGTGTGAACCATGCAATGGTCCACACCAAAGTTGATAATTTAAAAGGCACAACAAAGTGAAAGTATCTCCCCGAAACGGTACCAAAAATTGACAAACGAGTTTTCGTCATTTTGCCTATCAAAGTAATTATCATAAACCAATTTAATAAAAATGAATGCATAAAATAAGTAAGGGTCGAATCCAAGAGAAATGATTGTCAAATTAACGTGCAAAGAAAATTAACAATCACAAGTAACAAAAAATGGGGATTTTGATGTTTGGAAAATGACAAATAAAGGTAAAAAGAAGCAATTGGAAAGTTGTTTTGTAAAAGACTAAAAAAAACACTACACTTGACCGTTTTCACTCTCACAAGAGATGGTTGATCCTAGCTTCCTTGAAGTTTTTACAAGCATTTGTTCTCATCCAGATCGTACATGGATAATGGTTCTACCAACACCAATTATCACTTATTGTTAAACTCAATCCATAAACCTACAAGATCAAATAAAACAATAGCATTCAAGCAAAAGATTAGAAGGACACATATGAAAGAAACAACCCGTTACTTCAATATATGTTAAATTCCCCTCACTAAAGACACTTGCAACTAGAGATGAGTCGCAAACCTAAACTGGCGGTTTAGGTTTGGCCCAAGGCCAAACCTAAACCCAAACCTAGCGAACCCAAACTGGCGGTTTAGGTTCAACCTAAACCGCCGGTTTAGCCACGATTTATTAAAAAAATTTAAAAACCATAAATAAAGTTTTAAAAATAAATAATAATAGTATAAAACAAATCGGAATTAAAATTTAAAATAAATAAATAAATAAAACAACCCGAAATTCAATTTAACAAAAAAAGGACTTGAACCGGTTTTCCGGTTGCCTACGTATCATCTCGGGGTTAAGAGGAATCAAAGCCCACGTAGTTTTCTTACCTTGACTTACCTTTTTGGGACTTCCGAGTTTTTTTTACCCCGCTTACCTTTCGGCCTCTGGACTCAGAAGTAGTGTCATCGTCTTCGGAGTTGGTATCGATTTGGAGTCGTACACCGGTGCATTCCGTTGGTTCCGCTTCACCGCCCTTATCCAATCTTGAACAAACTTGCATCTCCAACTTCTAGGGCTTCAATTGAGTTCTCTTGTGACCGAGTATGTTCCCGCCTTGGCTAAATGCTTACTCCACCGCAACCGTTGATGCGGGCACGGCCATGAGTTGTACAATTCTCACTAATGTTGGATATTTGGGGATAGTTTCTTCCCCCAATCCAAAAAATCAAAATCACCATCAAAAACCAAAACATGTGTTAAGATAATCTTGATATGCCGCATTTGAGGTTGAATGTCTTTGTTCTTTTAGCTAAAATTTGTTGTTTTTGAAAGGAAAAGAAGATGAAGAAGAAGAGGAAAAAGGATTAGGTGTGGTTGAAGAAGAACTAGCACTTGAATCAAATTTATTAAGCAAGTTTCTAATTTTGGTATTAATGTTTTGGATAATGGTAGAAATATTAATGTTTTGTTGTTCTAAGTCTAAACACAAACAATCATAATAAGCAATCAATAAATCGGAAAGAACATCAAGTTTAAGTCTAGGATCAAAAAACGGCGGTTACAAGATAAATCATGTGAATTTCTTGGTAATATTTAAGCCATTTAATTTTCATTCCATACATAACATCTATAAGGGTTGGTATGTTAAAACAATTTAGAAAAGTTTTAGAAACGTTAACGGCTATTTCTTAAAATCTACAAGAAGTTGGAGTGTAACCGTTACTCATGGCATTAGTTGCATCACTAAAAACCTTTAAAACATTACATATATAGGTACAAGTTTGCCAAACATTTTCATCATCAAGAATTGACCAAGGAACGTAAATTGGAGAAAATTCTTGTAAAAAAATTTCGTAACGTTCGGCTTCACTAAGTAATTTGTAAGTAGAGTTCAATGTCTTTTGAAAAAGCAATTGGATGAACATTGTTGGTTAAACATAAAATATTCTTTTTTTTTTCTCAAATCGGAGTTGTGCCAAATATGATCAATAACGTTGGTGATGGAGGTTAGCATATTTTCTAAAATATTAAGTCCATCTTGAACACATAAGTTTAAAATATGACATACGCATCTTTGATGAGTATAAGGAGTTCGCAAATATTGTCTCACATCCTCAACCAAATGATTTACAGCGGCGGTAGTTGCGGATGCATTATCAAAAGAATATGAAAAAACTCGATGTTGTAAATTATATTCTTGTAAAACTGTTTTTATCAAGCTCGCAATGCCTGGTGCATCATGTCTTGAGTAGAAATGTTGAAATCCAATAACATATTTATGCAAAAACATAGCGTTATCAATAAAATGTAAAGTAATGCCCATGTAAAAATGTTGTTGAGATTGTGTACTCCAAATATTACTACAAATCGATATGTGACGATCAAAAGATGTCAAAGTCGATAAAAAAAATTTTCTTTCTTTTGTAGGTAAGATTTAGATACTAATTTAGAAACGGTTTTCCTAAAAGTTGGTTTAAAATAAGGTTGAAGATATTTAGTGTTATATTCTCTAACTTCTTCATATTCGGAATAAGAAAATGGAAATGCATGAGAACAAATAATATCGGCTAATCCTAAACTTTTTTCACTATGATTATACATAAATACAGGAGATTGAGACGTAAAAGATGCAAACTCGTGGGACAATTGTGTTTGTCCCCGTGAAATCCCTAGCTTCTCCGGATGGACGTTTTGCATGTGTGTTTGCAAGGTCCCGTAGCCACCCTTGATCTTCCACGTGTACACCTTCGGACAATAGTTGCATGCAACTTGACAATAATCGTTCACCAGCTCCCCTTGTTGTAATGCTTCGTAAATATTTCGGATGTAAGCATTTTCGGAGGTGGGAGACGTCGTCGTGGAATTCCAGTCATTTCGGAATTGTTGGGCATTTGTGTTTCACTAGGGAAGAATTGAGAAGAGGGGAATGTGAGAGCCTTTTCCTTTCGGACCGAGATCGGACCATAGCCGAGATTGGCTTTGGCCCGAGATTGGCCTTTCCGCACCCGCGGGCTTGACCGCCGCCCCTGCGGGTTCCCGCCCCTGCGGCTCAAGGAACCGCCCCTGCGGTTTCCGGCGACTGCAGCCGGTTTTGTTGACTCTTTGACCATGCTTTACCTTCTCCTTTCCTTTCTTCTTAAGCCTCTTTTGTGGCTCGTGAGCAAGGGTTTCCATTCCTTTCCCCAGCCTTACGTCCTTCTTGTTTCTTCCTTCATCTCCTTGATCTTGTGTGTGAGTTCTCTTAAAGTTTGCAAAGGAGTTGTGGTGTGGCTTTGCTGAGTTTGTTCCTATGTATGTTTGCTGAGCTTGTGATGCCAACTGAGAGTGTGTTGTGCAAAACATTCTAAGGGAAAATCATATAAAACCACAAGTGCATGGTCATGTCAATGTAAATATATGACATGAATCTCAAGGTCATCCCCTAATGGACCATGTTATCCCTACCGTGTAAATATATGACTGAATGTCAATGTAAATAATAGGATTTCCAATCTCAAAAAATGGATCCACTATTCTTTTTTTGGCCTTGCTGATGGCATAATAATTTTCACCAAGGCAACAACGACATCAAGCAATATGATTATATCCGACTTTGTAACACCCCAAATCCGTAGGATTCGGAGTGCTACTGGGCTAGGATCTCACAATGGATCTTGGCCCTAGCATGACAACAACCTCATTGAATCTTACAACAAGGCACCAATAGATTAAAACAAAACATAAACACTGATATATATATATATATATATATATATATATATATATATATATATATATATATATATATATATACATATCAAAAAGGTGATACAAGATACTGTTGAGTACAAAGTCAAACTTAAATCCGTACAATAAGGATAAACCCCAAAATCCCACGATGTCGCCCAGTGTATGGAGCCCTCAGCAGATCACCCTCTCTGGATTACTCCGCAGTTCTCCTAACCTGCGAGGGATCTACAACACGGTATGAAACCGTTAGCTAACTATACACATATATAAGAAGATGCTAAAGCACAAACGCACATCAGAAAGGATAAACACTTCAGCATGATATCAAACATTTACCCGGTTTATTATCTTTAATAAGTTGAAACACTTAAACGTATAAATAGATATATATGAAGATAGGTGACACGAGGAATATAATCCCCGCCTCTGAGTACTCTAACCAGCTGGGGTAGTATCAGCACACCTCCCGTGTACCCTGTGGGAATGGTGAGGGGCCTTCTTGTGTACTAGATCTGGCCTGACTACAGAGAACCTCCCAGACTCCACTACGGGATGAAAGGGAAGGTTATCACAGCCACTACAATGGGCGGTCAATATAATATAAGTCGGTGACTATCATAATCATAAGCATGCTATAAAGCATATAACAACCACCACTCAAGCATACATCCAATATAAGGATAGTAGCTAAGTAAGTCATATGGACTTACCTCGATCTCAGAAGTAACTCAAGTACGAACACAACCAGAAACTTTCACTCCAAACTGGAGGACAGCACAGCCTATACAAGGCACACATATATATATCACAATCCTATCACAAAGGGTCACACCTAGACCCAAGGGATCCATAAGGGATCATATCCAACTCGTAAACTCAAGGCCGTAACCGGCATATCTATATCATACTCGTCATAAACCGATACCTAGCATGCTACTAGTTCCTTCATACTAGAAAGGAAAGGAACTACCTAACTATAGGTAGTCCCGGGACAAGACGCACCTGCATGATCTAAGGACGCTGGGGCGGATCACAAGAAACCGCGGGCGCGGCGGCACTCAACCGCGGGGGCGGTGACAAAGGTCGCTGGCAACGCAGGCACGGCGCTGGCACGGCGCGGGCGCTGCGGCACGTCTTCCGCAGGGGCGGCGACTTCTGGCCGCGGGGCGGCGACAGTGCAGAATGAAACCTCGCGGCTTCTCTTTAGCTCTTCACGTGATCAAATCACGTTTACTCTCTTCCAGATTCACATACATACATATCAATACACATTCCAACATCAAAACCCTTAACATACATCTAATCCTAAGCTAGAAGGATTGAAACAAGGAAAGAAAGAATGAAGAAACAAGGAGGACATACCACGCTGTGGTCTAGGCACGAAAAAGCTCCAAGATGACACCTCCACTAGCTCTCAAGCTCAGCATAACACTCACACACATCAGCATCACCCACAAGATACAATCTCCAAGCAAAATTTCAAGAAAAACTCAAGCAAGCTCAAGTGAAAGGATGAAGAAGCAAGAAGGACGTAGGACTGAGGAAGAGAAGTGAGGAAGGTGACCTTTGCTCAGCAAGGAAAGGAAAGAAGTAAACCTAAAGGGTAAAGCACGAGTCAACAAAGTCAATAAAACCGGTTGCAGCCACCGGAAACCGCAGGGGCGGTTCCTTGAGCCGCAGGGGCGGGAACCCGCAGGGGCGTCGGTCAAGCCCGCGGGTGCGGAAAGGCCATTCTCGGGCCAAAGCCAATCTCGGCTATGGTCCGATCTCGGTCCGAAAGAAAAGGGCTCTCACATCTCACCCTCCTAAAAACAAGTTTCGTCCCGAAACTTGCAAGATCCTGAAAACAATCGGACTCGGAAGCCGAGTACACTCTCTATAACCTCAAACATAGGCATGGAGGAAATCATCAACTCCAGCAGCAAACTATACTATCCAGGGCCTAGAGAACTCGTAGCCACCTATAAACCCATCACAAGGCATAGAGGAATCACACCTCTAGCCGTATCATAATCATAACAAAAGGCGTGGAGGGAGAACATCTCCAGCACTACTATGTCCATCAAAATAGCATGGAGGGAAGAACCATCTCCAGCTAAACCTAAACGTATCACAATAACATGGAGGAAAGAGCCATCTCCAACTATAACAGAAAATCATACTAGCATAACAAGATCTAATAAGATCATAATCACATCAAAACTAGCATGAAAATAAACACATCATAGCATATAAGCATATAAGCAGATAAGACTCACCAAGCTAGTACTAACATCTACTCGGTGATCCTACTGGTGCACCTATCTCGGCAAAGAACTCTGGATACTATCCTCAGTCTCCCATGTAGCCTCCTCGGGTCCTCGTCTCGACCATTGTATCCTCAACATAGGAATGTCCTTCGAACGTAGGCGTCTCATACCTCGCTCTAGGACTGCAATNTTTTGCATGTGTGTGTTTGCAAGGTCCCGTAGCCACCTTGATCCTCCACGTGTCACACCTTCGGACAATAGTTGCATGCAACTTGACAATAATCGTTCACCCGGCTCCCCTTGTTGTAATGCTTCGTAAATATTTCGGATGTAAGCATTTTCGGAGGTGGAGACGTCGTCGTGGAATTCCAGTCATTTCGGAATTGTTGGGCATTTGTGTTTCACTAGGGAAGAATTGAGAAGAGGGGAATGTGAGAGCCTTTTCCTTTCGGACCGAGATCGGACCATAGCCGAGATTGGCTTTGGCCCGAGATTGGCCTTTCCGCACCCGCGGGCTTGACCGCCGCCCCTGCGGGTTCCCGCCCCTGCGGCTCAAGGAACCGCCCCTGCGGTTTCCGGCGACTGCAGCCGGTTTTGTTGACTCTTTGACCATGCTTTACCTTCTCCTTTCCTTTCTTCTTAAGCCTCTTTTGTGGCTCGTGAGCAAGGGTTTCCATTCCTTTCCCCAGCCTTACGTCCTTCTTGTTTCTTCCTTCATCTCCTTGATCTTGTGTGTGAGTTCTCTTAAAGTTTGCAAAGGAGTTGTGGTGTGGCTTTGCTGAGTTTGTTCCTATGTATGTTTGCTGAGCTTGTGATGCCAACTGAGAGTGTGTTGTGCAAAACATTCTAAGGGAAAATCATATAAAACCACAAGTGCATGGTCATGTCAATGTAAATATATGACATGAATCTCAAGGTCATCCCCTAATGGACCATGTTATCCCTACCGTGTAAATATATGACTGAATGTCAATGTAAATAATAGGATTTCCAATCTCAAAAAATGGATCCACTATTCTTTTTTTGGCCTTGCTGATGGCATAATAATTTTCACCAAGGCAACAACGACATCAAGCAATATGATTATATCCGACTTTGTAACACCCCAAATCCGTAGGATTCGGAGTGCTACTGGGCTAGGATCTCACAATGGATCTTGGCCCTAGCATGACAACAACCTCATTGAATCTTACAACAAGGCACCAATAGATTAAAACAAAACATAAACACTGATATATATATATATATATATATATATATATATATATATATATATATATATATATATATATATATACATATCAAAAAGGTGATACAAGATACTGTTGAGTACAAAGTCAAACTTAAATCCGTACAATAAGGATAAACCCCAAAATCCCACGATGTCGCCCAGTGTATGGAGCCCTCAGCAGATCACCCTCTCTGGATTACTCCGCAGTTCTCCTAACCTGCGAGGGATCTACAACACGGTATGAAACCGTTAGCTAACTATACACATATATAAGAAGATGCTAAAGCACAAACGCACATCAGAAAGGATAAACACTTCAGCATGATATCAAACATTTACCCGGTTTATTATCTTTAATAAGTTGAAACACTTAAACGTATAAATAGATATATATGAAGATAGGTGACACGAGGAATATAATCCCCGCCTCTGAGTACTCTAACCAGCTGGGGTAGTATCAGCACACTTCCCGTGTACCCTGTGGGAATGGTGAGGGGCCTTCTTGTGTACTAGATCTGGCCTGACTACAGAGAACCTCCCAGACTCCACTACGGGATGAAAGGGAAGGTTATCACAGCCACTACAATGGGCGGTCAATATAATATAAGTCGGTGACTATCATAATCATAAGCATGCTATAAAGCATATAACAACCACCACTCAAGCATACATCCAATATAAGGATAGTAGCTAAGTAAGTCATATGGACTTACCTCGATCTCAGAAGTAACTCAAGTACGAACACAACCAGAAACTTTCACTCCAAACTGGAGGACAGCACAGCCTATACAAGGCACACATATATATATATCACAATCCTATCACAAAGGGTCACACCTAGACCCAAGGGATCCATAAGGGATCATATCCAACTCGTAAACTCAAGGCCGTAACCGGCATATCTATATCATACTCGTCATAAACCGATACCTAGCATGCTACTAGTTCCTTCATACTAAAAAGGAACGGAACTACCTAACTATAGGTAGTCCCAGGACAAGACGCACCTACGTGATCTAAGGACAAAGGGGCGGATCACAGGAAACCGCGGGCGCGGCGGCACTCAACTGCGGGGGCGGTGACAAAGGTCGTTGGCAACGCAGGCACGGCGCGGGCGCTGCGGCACGTCTTCCGCAGGGGCGGTGACTTCTGGCCGTGGGGGCGGCGACAGTGCAGAATGAAACCTCGCGGCTTCTCTCTTTAGCTCTTCACGTGATCAAATCACGTTTACTCTCTTCCAGATTCACATACATACATATCAATACACATTCCAACATCAAAACCCTTAACATACATCTAATCATAAGCTAGAAGGATTGAAACAAGGAAAAAAAGAATGAAGAAACAAGGAGGACATACCACGTTGTGGTCTAGGCACGAAAAAAGCTCCAAGATGACACCTCCACTAGCTCTCAAGCTCAACATAACACTCTCACACATCAGCATCACCCACAAGATACAATCTCCAAGCAAAATTTCAAGAAAAACTCAAGCAAGCTCAAGTGAAAGGATGAAGAAGCAAGAAGGACGTAGGACTGAGGAAGAGAAGTGAGGAAGGTGACCTTTGCTCAGCAAGGAAAGGAAAGAAGTAAACCTAAAGGGTAAAGCACGAGTCAACAAAGTCAATAAAACCGGTTGGCAGCCACCGGGAAACCGCAGGGGGCGGTTCCTTGAGCCGCAGGGGCGGGAACCCGCAGGGGCGTCGGTCAAGCCCGCGGGTGCGGAAAGGCCATTCTCGGGCCAAAGCCAATCTCGGCTATGGTCCGATCTCGGTCCGAAAGAAAAGGGCTCTCACATCTCACCCTCCTAAAAACAAGTTTCGTCCCGAAACTTGCAAGATCCTGAAAACAATCGGACTCGGAAGCCGAGTACACTCTCTATAACCTCAAACATAGGCATGGAGGAAATCATCAACTCCAGCAGCAAACTATACTATCCAGGGCCTAGAGAAACCATCTCTAGCCACCTATAAACCCATCACAAGGCATAGAGGAATCACACCTCTAGCCGTATCATAATCATAACAAAAGGCGTGGAGGGAGAACATCTCCAGCACTACTATGTCCATCAAAATAGCATGGAGGGAAGAACCATCTCCAGCTAAACCTAAACGTATCACAATAACATGGAGGAAAGAGCCATCTCCAACTATAACAGAAAATCATACTAGCATAACAAGATCTAATAAGATCATAATCACATCAAAACTAGCATGAAAATAAACACATCATAGCATATAAGCATATAAGCAGATAAGACTCACCAAGCTAGTACTAAGATCTACTCGGTGATCCTACTGGTGCACCTATCTCGGCAAAGAACTCTGGATACTATCCTCAGTCTCCCATGTAGCCTCCTCGGGTCCTCGTCTCGACCATTGTATCCTCAACATAGGAATGTCCTTCGAACGTAGGCGTCTCATACCTCGCTCTAGGACTGCAATCGGATGCTCAACAAAAGTGTGGTCCGGCTCAACCACCAAATCCTCATAACTCACGATGTGTCTCGGATCTGGTATGTACTCCCTCAGCTGAGACACGTGAAACACAGGGTGAACACCCTCTAATCTCGGAGGCAAGGCTAATCTGTAAGCTGCACTCCCAACTCGATCCAGAATCTCGAACGGACTGACATATCGGGGACTCAACTTCCCCTTGATGCCAAAACACCTAACACCTCGTGTCGGGGACACTCTCAGACACACATGGGCTCCAACCCTGAACTCTAGAGGTCTACGCCTCTTGTCAGCATAAGACTTCTGACGGCTCTGTGCAGTCAGCATACGCTTTATGATCAAAGCTACCCGAGCCATATCATCCTGAATCTGATCAGGTGCTAAACCACTAACACTGCTCTGCTCATCCCAACATAACGGGGTACGACATCTCCGTCCATACAGTGCCTCATATGGGGCCATCCCAATAGATGCATGCCAGTTGTTGTTGTAGGAGAACTCAACAAGTGGGAGACGATCCGTCCACACCTGTCCCCAATCCAACACACAAGCTCGCAGCATATCCTCCAAGGTTTGAATGGTCCTCTCTGACTGACCATCTGTCTGAGGATGGAACGCAGTCGTGAAGTGCAAACTCGTCTCTAGAGCAGTCGGAATCTGCTGCCAGAATCTCGAGGTAAATCGCCCATCTCTGTCTGAGACGATCGTTCTCGGTACACCATGGAGTCTCACTATCTGCCTAGTGTACTCCTCAGCTAATCTGCTCACCGGCCACGTCTCTCGAATAGGAATGAAATGTGCCATCTTCGTCAATCTGTCTACTTTAACCCAGATGGCATCAAAGCTTCGGCTCAGCCTCAGTCCGGTCACAAACTCCATGGTGACGTCCTCCCACATCCTCTGTGGAACAGGAAGGGGATGGAGCTCACCTCCAGGTCGGAAATGCTCGATCTTGACCTGCTGGCAGGTCGCACACTGAGCTACAAATCTGGCTACATCGGGCTTCAGCCCTCCCCACCAATATATACGTCTCAAATCCTGATACATCTTACTCGTACCTGGATGTACCGAGTAAGGGGTGCAATGAGCCTCCTGTAAAATCCTCTGTCTCAGCTCTGTATTAGCAGGTACACAGACGCGGCCATGGTGCCTCAAAACTCCATCTGCTCCAAGCAGGAACTGTGGTGCCTCATCTCGAGATATCCTATCTCTGATCCTCTGTAAAGTCGGGTAGGTCTCCTGTTTCTGTCGAATCTCATCCAACAGATCAGAAAAGACCTCTAATGTACGCAGCTGGGCATCCTCATCAGGAAACTGGATGTCCAACTCTAACCAGATAAGATCTCTCTGCAACTGATGCTGAACTGTCAGCCTCGCAATCGCCTGCTCTCGAGGCGTCTTCCTGCTCAGGACGTCGGCGACCACGTTCGCCTTCCCTGGATGGTACAGAATCTCTAAATCAAAGTCCTAAATCAACTCAAGCCACCTACGCTGGTGGTTATTCAATTCCCACTGCGTGAAGATATACTTCAGACTCTTATGGTCTGTGAAGATCTGACACGTAGTACCATACAGGTAATGTCTCCAGATCTTCAGTGCATGAACTACCGCTGCCAACTCCATATCATGAGTCGGGTAGTTCTCCTCATACGTCTTCAGCTGTCGAGACGCATAAGCAATAACTCTGCCTCTCTGCATCAAAACACATCCCAAGCCTAGCTTGGATGCATCACTGTAGACCACAAAATCCTCAATACCCTCTGGCTGTGCCAAAATAGGAGCAGAAGACAAACGCCTCTTCTACTCCTCAAAACTCTGCCTGCACTGATCAGACCACACAAATCTGGTAGTCTTCCTCAGCAAACTCGTCAGTGGACGGCTAATCACAGAAAATCCCTCCACAAACCGTCTGTAATAACCGGCTAGGCCAAGGAAACTACGTACTTCCTTGACGTTCGTCGGTGTAGTCCATGTTGCTACTGCCTCTATCTTCGCTGGATCCACCTTGATCCCCTCAGCTGAAACCACATGACCCAGGAATGCTACCTCTGGCATCCAGAACTCACACTTAGAGAACTTAGCATAAAGTTCTCTATCCCGTAAAACCTGCAATACAGTCCTCAGATGTCCTACATACTCCTCTCCACTTCGAGAGTATACCAGAATGTCATCAATAAAAACCACCACAAACTGATTCAGGAAGTCGATGAAGATATTGTTCATCAACTCCATAAAGACGGTTGGGGCATTCGTAAGCCCAAATGGCATCACTACAAACTCGTAGTGGCCATATCTGGTCCGGAATGTTGTCCTATGCACATCCTGCTCCCTCACCCTCAGCTGGTGATACCCGGAACGCAGGTCAATCCTGGAGAACACAGTAGCTCCCTGTAGCTGATCTAACAAATCATCAATGCGAGGCAGTGGATACTTATTCTTGATGGTCACCTTGTTCAGCTCTCTGTAATCTATACACAGTCTCAGCGATCCGTCCTTCTTCCGTACGAAGAGGACAGGTGCTCCCCATGGGGACACACTAGTGCGAATGAAGCCCTTCTCAGCCAACTCCTCGAGTTGCTTCTTCAACTCCAGCATCTCGACAAGTGTCATCCTGTATGGGGCCTTCGAGATGGGTCTCGTACCAGGCTCTAACTCAATACTGAAATCCACACTCCTCTGAGGCGGCAAACTGGACGGCTCAGCAAAAACATCAGTAAACTCACAGACAATTGGAATGTCCTCTACAGTTGGACTCTCCCCCTCCTTCATGGCATAACACCAGAAGGCCTCGCAACCCTGTGCAATTAGTCTAGTTGCCCGTATAACACTGATAACTGTGCCTACCTTTCCAAGGTCCCAACCTCGGAAAACCTCTATATGGCCTAACTCGGTAGAGAGGGTAACAGTCCTCCTACCTACATCTAGAACTGCAGAGTGTCTAGCAATCCAATCCATACCTAAAATGACTTCTTCATGCTCTAATGGCATGACAAAGAAGTCAACTAGTAACACACGACTCCCTACAGAAATGGGACAGCTATGAATCTCACGGGTACCTCTGACCCTACCACCATCGGGTAACCCTATAATAAAGGGTATCCCCTCAATCGTATCTAAACTCAAACGCTCTACACAGGCATCAAATATAAAAGAATGCGTAGCACCCGTATCAAACAAAACTCTAACAGGTAAACCATGGATCAGAATGGTACCTTTAGCAGTCGGTGCAGCTGGCTCCTCTGCACTCCTCAGCTCAAAAAACTCTACCCTGAGCTCCTCTAGTATCAGTGGTGCTCCCACCACAACCTCTGCCTCTACTCGGCCCAGGAGCAGATCCTTGAGTCGTAGGGCGATCTGGGACCCTCTGTTGTCCCTTTGTCTGCTGCTGCTGAGGTGGCCTCTACCCACCTCCCGCTACACTGGCAAGGGAAGAACCCTGCTGAGATGAAGCTCCGCCCTGTCGGCAGAAAATAGCTCTGTGACCCGGTCTACCACAGGTGTAGCAAGTCACTAGCGGCATCGTGCACTCGGGCTTCAGATGCCTTGGATCTCCACAGTTAAAACACTATCGTCCCATCTCTGTAGCTGGTGCAGATACAGAACGACCTTGACGTCTCTGACTACCCCCAACACTAGCAGCTCCAGCAGTACCACTGGCTTGCCCCGTACGTTGTCTCTTCTCAGACCTTCCGGCCTGAGAAGCTCTCCTCTGACCAGCCCTCTCTCCCTTATAATCTGCAGCTCTATTCTGATAGTCCATCAAGGACTCACAGTGAAAACCTGCCATGTAGGCTCGGGTACCATCCCTCAATCGTCGAGAGAACAGATAAACATGCTGATCAACAGGAGGTGCAGTTGGACCCAGTAAAGCCAGCTCCTCCTGGAATCTCTTGATGGCCTCTGAAACTGGCACATCATCAAATCCGGCCTCGACAAAATCACGTAGTTTCTCCTTCCTCAGTGAGGCAGGGCAGAAACGCTATCGGATCAAGGTCCTAATTTGGTCATAGCTGGTAACCTGACCCCGTACTGACCTCCACCGGTGTTGTGCCACCTCTTTGAACAGAGTCTGCACCAACTCGATCTGCCTATCAGCTGGACAGACGAATAGACTCCAAGAGCTGAGTATACATGCCCGATCCTAGAGCTCAACCTCCAACCCCCACCTTCCTAGTGAAAGGGGGTACACCCATCTGATGGAATGCCTTCAACCAGGTATCTGGTCTAGGCCCTCTATGCTCCTCCGGTGCTCTGGCAATCTCAGCAGCAGGTACCTGTACAGCTGGTACCTGAGTAACGGTGTGGGACCTCTCAGATGGTCCCTCCTGTGCCTGTAAGTCTGGGGCACGCCTACCGGCCTCTGCAGCCTCCTCAACACGGTCTGATATAAGCCATGAAACTCTGATCTACCCCATAGAGACACGATCAGACATCGCCAGACTGGGCTCTCTGTGCCCCTGTCCCTCAGCTGCCCCGTTCCCAGTCTCAGGAACGGCGCTCTCAGCAACCTCCTCGTGGATCTCTCCTGCTGCCTGGGAACCATCAGCAGGTATCCTACCTCGTCCTCGGCCTAGAGGGGGTCTACCTCTACCTCTACCTCTACCTCGCCCAGCTGCAGGTAAGGCTCTAGTCTGAACCATCTGCAGAGGACGTAAACCTAGCTTAGAAGGCTATATATATGCCATATATATGTATCAAATCAATCACAACAGAATATCTATATATGATGTACTGTCGAGATCTTCAGAGGGGTGATGGCTCACGTACACGATAACCCAAAACATTTGTACTCATTTTAAAACCAAAACCTTTTGAAAAGTCAGACCCCTTTCGGGTTCTGTTTATTTATCTATTCGAACTTTATTGCAGATTACTAGTGCCATTGTTGTCAACCTGGCTCTGATACCAACTTTGTAACACCCCAAATCCGTAGGACTCGGAGTGCTACTGGGCTAGGATCTCACAATGGATCTGGCCCTAGCCTGACAACAACTCTCACTGAATCTTACAACAAGGCACCAACAGATTAAATATAAAACATGAAAATGTTATAAAAGTATCAAAGGTTTATACAGTACTGCTGAGTACAATCAAAACAGAAATCCGTACAATATGGATAACCCAAAATCCACGATTCGCCAGTGTACGGAGCCCTCAGAGATCACCCTCTCTGGATCACTCTGCAGTTCTCCTAACCTGCGAGGGATCTACAACACGGTATGAAACCGTTAGCTAACTATACACATATATAAGAAGATGCTAAAGCACAAACACACATCAGAAAGGATAAACACTTCAGCATGATATCAAACATTTACCCGGTTTATTATCTTTAATAAGTTGAATCACTTAATCGTATAAAATAGATAATATATGAAGATAGGTGACACGAGGAATATAATCCCGCCTCTGAGTACTCTAACCAGCTGGAGTAGTATCAGCACACCTCCCGTGTACCCTGTGGGAGTGGTGAGGGGCCTTCCTTTATACCAGATCTGGCCTGACTACAGAGAACCTCCCAGACTCCACTACGGGATGAAAGGGAAAGGTTATCACGGCCACTACAATGGGCGGTCAATATAATATAGGTCGGTGACTATCATAATCATAAGCATGCTATAAAGCATATAACACAACACCACTCAAGCATACATCCAATATAAGGATAGTAGCTAAGTAAGTCCTATGGACTTACCTCGATCTCAGAAGTAACTCAAGTACTGATCCACTCTCAGAAACGTCCACTCCAAACTGGAGGACAACACAGCCTATACAAGACACACATATATAATATCACAATCCTATCACACAAAGGGTCACACCTAGACCCAAGGGATCCATAAGGGATCATATCCAACTCATAACCTCAAGGCCGTAACCGGCATATCTATATCATACTCATCATAAACCGATACCTAGCATGATACTAGTTCCCTCATACTAGAAAGGAAAGGAACTACCTAACTATAGGTAGTCCCGGGACAAAGACGCACCTGCGTGAACTAAGGACGCAGGGGCGGAACGTCAGGCAAACCGCAGGCGCGGTGACACTCAGCCGCGGGGCGGTGACAAGGTCGCTGGCAAGCAGGCACGGCGCTGGGCCGCGTGCGGCACGTCTTCCGCAGGGGCGGTGACTTCTGGCCGCGGGGCGGCGACAGTGCAGAATGAAACCTCGCGGCTTCTCTTTAGCTCTTCACGTGATCAAATCACGTCTACTCTCTTCCAGATATCACATACATACATATCAATACACATACCAACATCAAACCCTTAACATACATCTAATCCTAAGCTAAGGATTGAACAAGGAAGAAAGAAGAAGAAGAGAAGCAAGGAAGACTTCAACCACTACTGGTCTAGGCAGCGAAGGCTTAACACACACTCACAGCTGGCTCTCAAGCTCAGCAACATACACTAGCATCACATCAACAACCACAAAGCCCACAATCTCAAGCAAAACTTCCAGAGAAACTCAAGCAAGCTCAAGGAAGGATGAAGAAGCAAGAAGGACGTAGGAACTAGAGGAATGAAGTGATGAAACCCTTGCTCAGCAAGGTAAACGAGAGAAGTAAAGAAGGGTAAAGCACGGGTCCAAAGGTCAACAAAACCGGCTGCAGCCGCCAGAAACCGCAGGGGCGGTCCGAGAGGCCGCAGGGGCGGCGACCCGCAGGTGCGGCGGAGATAGACCCGCGGATGCGGCTAGGGCCAATCTCGGCAAAGCCAATCTCGGCTATAGGTCCGAATCTCGGTCCGAAAGAATAGGGCTCTTACACTGTAAATCATGTTGTGCCTGCACTTTGATAGTCGATACATCAATTCTGATGGTAAAAATCAATAGGTGATGACGAGATTGAGTCTTGCAGGCCAGATAAGCTATTCTATGCACTTATTAGTCAATGTAAAGTATGTGTATACATTGGCACTAACTATCACGATTGACTACTCTTCTCCAACATACTGCCTTTATCGAATGAACGATCAACACTTTATTTGCTATGGATTTGCTATGAAGATAAATGCAATATCAAAGTTATATGAAATTACTTATCACTAAGCAATATAATGAAAACAAACCAAATATTAGAAGTAGATCAAAGATTATTATACACGAAAATGATATCAATACAAAACTATATATAATGCTATGGTAGACTCCCGATACATGCACGTATAACTAAGCTGTTCACAAATCCTAACATTTCTTTTTCATTTTTTTGTAATTTTTATACATGTTAATAATATTTATGTTACAAGACTTAATTTGATTGCAGATGAGTTTAATTTAGGTATAATTCAAATTTGTGTTAATTTGAATTACACGTATAATGATATAAATGCCGTACAATATAAGTTACATATACTTGGAAATAATTAGTATAATAATATCTTTTAGATATAATGATACATCTAAGATAACTATCTATGTGAAGAATAAAGTGATCCAAGATTAATGTAAAATCCTTATATGAACTGTAAATTTCATCGTGTATAAAAGACTCAAGAATGTTATTCGTCTTCATAAATTATTACTAAATTATTGCATACTCAAGATTTAGTATTTAGAATCATTAGTTATGTATAGTAATCATCATATAAGATTTCTGTTGTTCATCAATATCGACATTGTATATCTTATTACAAATTTCTATTATTCATTATCGGATCTTAATCGTACATTATACGGATATTTCGTTTGCAGTATCTCATCTTGAGTCGTGACAAAAAATGTGGAGCATTGGTTGACATGCTATATGCAAAAGTTTCAATTGATGTTCTTTCAATGATATTGGGACAATCGGCTGAATACAACATTCAATGCATATCATTCTAAAATTTGCTTAGAATCACACAAATAGATCACATAGCCATAATCACGGTATATCCATTAAATGCATTTGACAATAAAGAACTGTCGAGAAGCCCTTTTCTTTCGGACCGAGATCGGACCATGAGCCGAGATTGGCTTTGGCCGAGATTGGCCTTTCCGACCGCGGGCCGACTTGGCCGCCCTCGGGTTCCCCCACCTGCGGCTCCAGGAACCGCCCCTGCGGTTCTGGCGGCTGCAGCCGGTTTTGTTGACCCTTTTGACCCGTGCTTTACCTTTCCTTACTTCTTCCCTTTTACCTTGCTGGAGCAAGGGTTTCCATTCACTCTTCATTCCTCAGTTCCTACGTCCTTCTTGCTTCTTCATCCTTCCTTGACTTGCTTGAGTTTCTCTTTGAAGTTTGCTTGAGATTGTAGTTTTGTGGTTGATGCTGTGTATGTTGTGAGCTTGAGAGGCTAGCTGTGAGAGTGTTGTTGAAGCTTCCTGCAGCTAGACCACAGTGTGGTGAGTCTCTCTCCTTGTTCTCTTCTTTCTTTTCTTCTTGTCTTCTTCCTTAGCTTAGGATTAGATGTATGATTAAGGGTTGATGTTGTAATGTGTATTGGTATGTATGTATGTGATATCTGGAAGAGAGTAGACGTGATTTGATCACGTGAAGAGCTAAAGAGAAGCCGCGAGTTTCATTCTGCACTGTCGCCGCCCCGCGGCCAGAAGTCACCGCCCCTGCGGAAGACGTGCCGCAGCGCCCGCGCCGTGCCTGCGTTGCCAGCGACCTTGTCACCGCCCCCGCGGCTGAGTGTCACCGCGCCTGCGGTTCCTGACGTTCCGCCCCTGCGTCCTTAGTTCACGCAGGTGCGTCTTGTCCCGGGACTACCTATAGTTAGGTAGTTCCTTTCCTTTCTAGTATGAGGGAACTAGTATCATGCTAGGTATCGGTTTATGACGAGTATGATATAGATATGCCGGTTACGGCCTTGAGGTTATGAGTTGGATATGATCCCTTATGGATCCCTTGGGTCTAGGTGTGACCCTTTGTGTGATAGGATTGTGATATATATATATGTGTGTCTTGTATAGGCTGTGTTGTCCTCCAGTTTGGAGTGGACGTTTCTGAGAGTGGATCAGTACTTGAGTTACTTCTGAGATCGAGGTAAGTCCATAGGACTTACTTAGCTACTATCCTTATATTGGATGTATGCTTGAGTGGTGTGTGTTATATGCTTTATAGCATGCTTATATTATGATTAGTCACCGACCTATATTATATTGACCGCCCATTGTAGTGGCCTGTGATAACCTTTCCCTTTCATCCCGTAGTGGAGTCTGGGAGGTTCTCTGTAGTCAGGCCAGATCTGGTATAAAGGAAGGCCCTCACCACTCCCACAGAGGTACACGGGAGGTGTGCTGATACTACTCCAGCTGGTTAGAGTACTCAGAGGCGGGGATTATATTCTCGTGTCACCTATCTTCATATATATCTATTTATACGTATTAATGATTCAACTTATTAAAGATAATAAACCGGGTAAATGTTTGATATCATGCTGAAGTGTTTATCCTTTTCTGATGTGTGTTTGTGCTTTAGCATCTTCTTATATATGTGTATAGTTAGCTAACGGTTTCATACCGTGTTGTAGATCCCTCGCAGGTTAGGAGACTGCAGAGTGATCCAGAGAGGGTGATCTGCTGAGGGCTCCGTACACTGGCGACATCGTGGATTTTTGGTTTATCATATTGTACGGATTTCTGTTTTGATTGTACTCAGCATACTGTATAAACCTTTGGATACTTTTATAACATTTTCATGTTTTATATTTAATCTGTTGGTGCCTTGTTGTAAGATTCAGTGAAGTTGTTGTCAGGCTAGGGCCAGGATCCATTGTGAGATCCTAGCCCAGTAGCACTCCGAGTCCTACGGATTTCGGGGTGTTACAAAGTTGGTATCAGAGCCAGGTTGACAACAATGGCACTAGTAATCTGCAATAAAGTTCGAATAGATAAATAAACAGAAC
The DNA here is from genome assembly GCA_002319775.1 of Fagopyrum tataricum. Taxonomy (NCBI): domain Eukaryota; kingdom Viridiplantae; phylum Streptophyta; class Magnoliopsida; order Caryophyllales; family Polygonaceae; genus Fagopyrum; species Fagopyrum tataricum. The sequence goes on along the minus strand of CM008283.1, from coordinate 19,583,498 downwards.
CCGAAAGGGGTCTGACTTTTCAAAAGGTTTTGGTTTTAAAATGAGTACAAATGTTTTGGGTTATCGTGTACGTGAGCCATCACCCCTCTGAAGATCTCGACAGTACACATATATATAGATATTCTGTTGTGATTGATTTGATACATACATATGGCATATATATAGCCTTCTAAGCTAGGTTTACGTCCTCTGCAGATGGTTCAGACTAGAGCCTTACCTGCAGCTGGGCGAGGTAGAGGTAGAGGTAGAGGTAGACCCCCTCTAGGCCGAGGACGAGGTAGGATACCTGCTGATGGTTCCCAGGCAGCAGGAGAGATCCACCGAGGAGGTTGCTGAGAGCGTCGTTCCTAAGACTGGGAATGGGGGCAGTTGAGGGACAGGGGGCACAGAGAGCCCAGTCTGGTGAGTCTGATCGTGTCTCTATGGGTAGATCAGAGTTTCATGCTTATATCAGACGTGTTGAGGAGGCTGCTAGAGCCGGTAGGCGTGCCCCAGACTTACAGGCACAGGAGGGACCATCTGAGAGGTCCCACACCGTTACTCAGGTACCAGCTGTACAGGTACCTGCTGCTGAGATTGCCAGAGCACCGGAGGAGCATAGAGGGCCTAGACCAGATACCTGGTTGAAGGCATTCCATCAGATGGGTGTACCCCCTTTCACTGGGAAGGTGGGGTTGGAGGTTGAGCTCTGATCGGGCATGTAGACTCAGCTCTGGAGTCTATTCGCTGTCCAGCTGATAGGCAGATCGAGTTGGTGCAGACTCTGTTCAGAGAGCTGGCACAACACTGGTGGAGGTCAGTACGGGGTCAGGTTACCAGCTATGACCAGATGAGGACCTTGATCAGAGAGCGTTTCTGCCCTGCCTCACTGAGGAAGGAGAAACTGCGTGACTTTTGTTGAGGCCGGATTTGATGATGTGCCAGTTTCAGAGGCCATCAAGAGATTCCAGGAGGAGCTGGCTTTACTGGGTCCAGCTGCACCTCCTGTTGATCAGCATGTTTATCTGTTCTCTCGACGATTGAGGGATGGTACCCGAGCCTACATGGCAGGTTTTCACTGTGAGTCCTTGATGGACTATCAGGACAGAGCTGCAGATTATGAGAGAGAGAGGGCTGGGCAGAGGAGAGCTTCTCAGGCCGGAAGGTCTGAGAAGAGACAGCGTACTGGGCAGGCCAGTGGTACTGCTGGAGCTGCTAGTGTTGGGGGTAGTCAGAGACGTCAGGGTCGTTCTGTATCTGCACCAGCTACAGAGAAGGGACGACAGTGTTTTAACTGTGGAGATCCAGGGCATCTGAAGCCCGAGTGCACGAGGCCGTTAGGTGACTTGTTTTACCTTGTGGTAGACAGGGTCATAGAGCCGTTTATTGCCGCCAGGGCGGAGCTGCATCTCAGCAGGGTTCTTCTCCTGCCAGTGTAGCGGGAGGTGGGCAGAGGCCACCTCAGCAGCAGCAGCAGACTCAGGGACAGCAGAGAGTCCCAGATCGCCCTACGACTCAGGGATCTGCTCCTGGGCCGAGTAGAGGCAGAGGCCGTGGTGGGGGCACCACTGATACCAGAGGCCCACAGGGTCGTGTTTTTGAGCTGAGGAGTGCAGAGGAGCCAACTGCACCTACTGCTACAGGTACCATTCTGATTCATGGTTTACCTGTTAGAGTTTTATTTGATACTGGTGCTACGCACTCTTTTATTTCTGATGCCTGTGTAGAGCGTCTTGGGTTAGATACAGTTGAGGGGATGCCCTTTATTATAGGGTTACCTGATGGTGGTAGGGTCAGAGGTACCCGTGAGATTCACGGTTGTCCCATTTTGTAGGGACTCCGTGTGTTACTAGTTGACTTCTTTGTCATGCCACTAGAGCATGAAGAAGTCATTTTAGGTATGGATTGGATGGCTAGACATCTCTGCAGTTCTTAGATGTAGGTAGGAGGACTGTTACCCTCTCTACCGAGTTAGGCCAGATAGAGGTTTTCCGAGGTTGGGACCTTGGAAAGGTAGGCACAGTTATCAGTGCTATAGCGGGCAGCTAGACTGATTGCACAGGGTTGCGAGGCCTTCTGGTGTTATGCCATGAAGGAGGGGGAGAGTCCAGCTGTAGAGGACATTCCAGTTGTCTGTGAGTTTACTGATGTTTTTGCTGAGCCGTCCAGTTTGCCGCCTCAGAGGAGTGTGGATTTCAGTATCGAGTTAGAGCCTGGTACGAGACCCATCTCGAAGGGCTCCATACCGGATGGCGCCTGTCGAGATGCTGGAGCTGAAGAAGCAACTCGAGGAGTTGGCTGAGAAGGGCTTTCATTCGCCCTAGTGTGTCCCCATGGGAGCACCTGTCCTCTTCGTACGGAAGAAGGACGGATCGCTGAGGATGGATAGATTACAAGAGCTGAACAAGGTGACCATCAAGAACAAGTATCCACTGCCTCGCATTGATGATTTGTTAGATCAACTACAGGAGCTACTGTTTCTCCAGGATTGACCTGCGTTCCGGGTATCACCAGCTGAGGGTGAGGGAGCAGGATGTGCACAGGACAGCATTCCGGACCAGATATGGCCACTACGAGTTTGTAGTGATGCCATTTGGGCTTACGAATGCCCCAACCGTTTTATGGAGTTGATGAACAAGTATCTTCATCGACTTCCTGGATCAGTTTGTGGTGGTTTTTATTGATGACATTCTGGTATACTCTCGCAGTGGAGAGGAGCATGCAGGACATCTGAGGACTGTATTGCAGGTTTTGACGGGATAGAGAACTTTATGCTAAGTTCTCTAAGTGTGAGTTCTGGATGCCAGAGTAGCATTCCTGGGTCATGTGGTTTTCAGCTGAGGGGATCAAGGTGGATCCAGCGAAGATAGAGGCAGTAGCAGCATGGACTACACCGACGAACGTCAAGGAAGTACGTAGTTTCCTTGGCCTAGCCGGTTATTACAGAACGCTTTGTGGAGGGATTTTCTGTGATTGCCCGTCCACTGACGAGTTTTGCTGAGGAAGACTAACCAGATTTGTGTGGTCTGATCAGTGCAGACAGAGTTTTGAGGAGTTGAAGAGGCGTTTGACTTCTGCTCCTATTTTGCACAGCCAGAGGGTATGAGGATTTTGTGGTTTACAATGATGCATCCAAGCTAGGCTTGGGATGTGTTTGATGCAGAGAGGCAGGAGTTATTGCATATGCGTCTCGACAGCTGAAAGACGTATGAGGAGAACTACCCGACTCATGATCTGGAGTGGCAGCGGTAGTTCATGCACTGAAGATCTGGAGACATTACCTGTATGGTGCTACATGTCAGATCTTCACAGACCATAAGAGTCTGAAGTATATTTTCACGCAGCGGGAATTGAATAACCGCCAGCGTAGGTGGCTTGAGCTGATCAAGGACTTTGATTTAGAGATCCTGTACCATCCAGGGAAGGCGAACGTTGTCGCCGACGCCCTGAGCAGGAAGACGCCTCGAGAGCAGGCGATTGCGAGGCTGACAGTTAAACATCAGTTGCAGAGAGATCTGATCTGGTTAGAGCTGGACATCCAGTTTCCTGATGAGGATGCCCAGCTGCGTACATTAGAGGTCCTTCCTGATCTGTTGGATGAGATCCGACAGAAACAGGAGACCTGCCCGACTTTACAGAGGATCAGAGATAGGATGTCTCGGGATGAGGCACCACAGTTCCTGCTTGGAGCAGATGGAGTTTTGAGGCGCCCGGTCGCGTCTGTGTACCTGCTGATACAGAGCTGAGGCAGAGGATTTTACAGGAGGCTCATTGCACCCCTTACTCGGTACATCCAGGTACGAGTAAGATGTATCAGGATTTGAGACGTATATATTGGTGGGGAGGGCTGAAGCCCGATGTAGCCAGATTTGTAGCTCAGTGTGCGACCTGCCAGCAGGTCAAGATCGAGCATTTCCGACCTGGAGGTGAGCTCCATCCCCTTCCTGTTCCACAGAGGAAGTGGGAGGACGTCACCATGGATTTTGTGACCGGACTGAGGCTGAGCCGGAGTTTTGATGCCATCTGGGTTATAGTAGACAGATTGACGAAGACGGCACGTTTCATTCCTATCAGGGAGACGTGGCCGGTGAGCAGATTAGCTGAGGAGTACACTAGGCAGATAGTGAGACTCCATGGTGTACCGAGGACGATCGTCTCAGACAGAGATGGGACGATTTACCTCGAGATTCTGGCAGCAGATTCAGACTGCCCTGGGGACGAGTTTGCACTTCACGACTGCGTTCCATCCTCAGACAGATGGTCAGTCAGAGAGGACCATTCAGACCCTGGAGGATATGCTGCGAGCTTGTGTGTTGGATTGGGGACAGGTGTGGACGGATCATCTCCCACTTGTTGAGTTCTCCTACAACAACAGCTGGCATGCATCTATTGGGATGGCCCCATATGAGGCACTGTATGGACAGAGATGTCGTACCCCGTTATGCTGGGATGAGCAGAGCAGTGTCAGTGGTTTAGCACCTGATCAGATTCAGGATGATATGGCTCGGAGTAGCATTGATCAGAGAGCGTATGCTGACTGCACAGAGCCGTCAGAAGTCTTATGCTGACAGGAGGCGTAGACCTCTAGAGTTCAGGGTTGGAGCCCATGTGTGGCTGAGAGTGTCCCCGACACGAGGTGTTAGGCGTTTTGGCATTAAGGGGAAGTTGAGTCCCCGATATGTCGGACCGTTCGAGATTCTGGATGCGAGTTGGGAGCGCAGCTTACAGATTAGCCTTGCCTCCGAGATTAGAGGGTGTTCACCCTGTGTTTCACGTGTCTCAGCTGAGGGAGTATATACAGATCCGAGACACATCGTGAGTTATGAGGATTTGGTGGTTGAGCCGGACCAACACTTTTGTTGAGGCATCCGATTGCAGTCCTAGGAACGAGGTATGAGACGCCATGCGTTCGAAGGACATACCTATGGCTTAGGATACAGTGGTCGAGACGAGGACCTGAGGAGGCTACATGGGAGACTGAGGATAGTATCCAGAGGAACTATCCCAGAGTTCTATGCCGAGATAGGTGCACCAGTAGGATCACCGAGTAGATCTTAGTACTAGCTTGGTGAGTCTTATCTGCTTATATGCTTATATGCTGTGATATGTTTATTTTCATGCTAGCTTTGATGTGATTATGATCTTATTAGATCTTGTTATGCTAGTATGATTTTCTTATAGCTGGAGATGGTTCTTTCCTCCATGCTATTGTGATACGTTTAGGTTTAGCTGGAGATGGTTCTTCCCTCCATGCTATTTTGATGGACATAGTAGTGCTGGAGATGTTCTCCCTCCATGCCTTTCTGTTATGATTATGATACGGCTAGAGATGTGATTCCTCTATGCCTTGTGATGTGTTTATAGTTGGCTAGAGATGGTTTCTCTAGGCCTGGATAGTATAGTTTGCTGCTGGAGTTGATGATTTCCTCCATGCTTATGTTTGAGGTTATAGAGAGTGTTACCTCGGCTTCTGAGTCCGAGTGGTTTTAAGACCTTGCAAGTTTCGGGACGAAACTTGTTTTTAGGGGGGTGATGTGAGAGTCCTTTTTTTTCGGACGAGATCGGACCATAACCGAGATTGGCTTTGCCGAGCTTAGACTTTTCCGCACCCGCGGGGCCGCCCCTGCGGGTCTCCGCCCTGCGGCTCATGGAACCGCCCTGCGGTTTCCGGCGGCTGCAGCCGGTTTTGTTTGTAACACCCCAAATCGCGGGACTCGGGTGCTACGGGCGTTTCCTTATTCATTTCCATCCAGTCTTCACGTCCTTCTTGCTTCTCCTTCATCTTCTTTGATCTTGTTCTTGGTTGGAAGAGTTTGGTTGGAGTTTATGTGAGTAGTGGTTGTTGTGTTGATGCTAGTGTGTGTGTTGTTGTGCTTGGAAGCCAGCCTTGGTGTTTGTTGATCCTCCCTGCAGCCTAGGACCTTCAATAGTGGTGAGTGCTTGTTCTTCTCCTTCTCTTCTTCTTTGATTCAATCCTTCTAGCTTAGGATTAGATGTATGTTAAGGGTTTTGATGTTGGAATGTGTATGTGTGTGTATGTATGTGTCTATGGAAGAGAGTAGACGTGATTTGATCACGTGAAGAGCCAAAGAGAAGCTGCGAAGTCTCATTCTGCACTGTCGCCGCCCCCGCGGCCAGAAGTCACCGCCCCTGCGGACGTGCCGCAGCGGTGCCCTGCGTTGCCAGCGATCCTTGTCACCGCCCGGGCTGAGTGTCACCGCGCCCGCGGTTGCCTGCTTTCCCCCCTGCGTCCTTAGATCACGCAGGTGCGTCTTGTCCCGGGACTACCTATAGTTAGGTAGTTCCTTTCCTTTCTAGTATGAGGGAACTAGTAGCATGCTAGGTACCGGTTTATGATGAGTATGATATAGATATGCCGGTTACGGCCTTGAGGTTATGAGTTGGATATGATCCCTTATGGATCCCTTGGGTCTAGGTGTGACCCTTTGTGTGATAGGATTGTGATATATATATGTGTACCTTGTATAGGCTGTGTTGTCCTCCAGTTTGGAGTAGACGTTTCTGAGAGTGGTTTGTAGCGAGATACTCCTGAGATCGAGGTAAGTCCATAGGACTTACTTAGCTACTATCCTTATATTGGATGTATGCTTGAGTGGTGTGTGTTATGTGCTTTATAGCATGTGTTATTATTTGGTCACCGACCTATGTTATATTGACCGCCCATTGTAGTGGTTGTGATAACCTTTCCCTTTCATCCCGTCGTGGAGTCTGGGAGGTTCTCTGTAGTCAGGCCAGATCTGGTATAAAGGAAGGCCCCTCACCATTCCCACAGGGTACACGGGAGGTGTGCTGATACTACTCCAGCTGGTTAGAGTACTCAGAGGCGAGGATTATATTCCTCGTGTCACCTATCTTTATATATATCTATTTATACGATTGAATGATTCAACTTATTAAAGATAATAAACCGGGTAAATGTTTGATATCATGCTGAAGTGTTTATTACTTATGATATGTGTTTGTGCTTTAGCATCTTCTTATATATGTGTATAGTTAGCTAACGGTTTCATACCGTGTTGTAGATCCCTCGCAGGTTAGGAGAGCTGCGGAGTGATCCGGAGGGGTGATCTGCTGAGGGTTCCGTACACGGGGCATATTCGTGGGTTTTTGGAGATTATCCATTGTACGGATTTCTGTTTTGATTGTACTCAGCAGTACTGTATAAACCTTTTGATATTTATATATCAGTTTTTATGTTTTGTTTTAATCTGTTGGTGCCTTGTTGTAAGATTCAGTGAGGTTGTTGTCAGGCTAGGGCCAGATCCATTGTGAGATCCTAGCCCAGTAGCACTCCGAGTCCTACGGATTTGGGTGTGCTACACATCAAGATACCAAGCATGTAGAAGAGACTTGCAACTTTCCTGATCCTATGTAGAAGCGGGTCCAAGACAAGAGAAAAAAGGAGTGGTGCAAAAGGGTCCCCTTGCTAGAACACCATCAGGTGACCAGAAAATCTATCTCGAATGTACAAGGGCGGCTTGACCATACAAGAAATCAAACCATAAGAAGATAAACGGACATCTCTCTAACTCCTTAAGCAAAAAAGTCATGTCAACGAGGTTGAAGGCATTGGAAAAATCCATTGTCAACATAGCTAGAGAACCATTGGCATAACACTCATTCAAAAATCTATTAAACACTATGCAGAATATGCATCTACACTACCTAAAACACCAACTCTAAACTGGAGATCTCCCAAATATTCTCCCATATCCTTACACATTCCCTTCATGGAAACATTAGACACCAGTCGTCTCCATATAGTACCCACTGTAATGGGTCGAACCCATTGTCAGACTTCAATAGTGGCGTAAGAGGAGCCGAAGTTACAAACTCAGCAAAACTCAACGGACACCTACCTCCCAACCACATATTAACCAATGAGGTAATCGCTCTCAAAATACTTGTGGCAACCAAAGAACCCTCACCCCACATAGCATCTAAGATTTGTTGTGCCCTCAAGCCTTCTCTACCGCAATAAGTACCTTTGGAAAAGAACTTAATACATCTAAATACCAAAATCGATATTTGCAACGAAGGGTAGTTCATAAAAGGTAGTGCAAGAGTTAGAAGGGGGAGACTTGTAGGGATGTTTAACCTCTAACACCTTCAAAGTCTCCTCACTATAAGGATCATCTATTGTTGCCATATGTGTAGGCTAGGGCTAGGTTTTGTTTTAGGCGGTAGTGTGGTTTAGACGGAGAAAGTCCTATACCAAGTAGAGAATGGTAAACCAAAAAACATGTTTTTTCTATTAACTTGAAAAAAGTTTAACTACAAGTAAATGTAACCCTACTTTAAATAGCTGGTAGCAATGAGAATTAAATAAAATGTGAACTTTTTTTTTTGAGGATATCAAACTTCATTTAGCGTAAAAATTGTCCTGAATCAAATTACACAGATATTTAGGAAGTAAATAAGGAGAAAATTTACTAAAAAAACCTGGATGTAGGTAGCCAATTTGCAATCTTGTTTGCATTCCGCCGAACATTGGACCATTGATGAACATCCAAAGCCACAAAACCTTAGTGTGCGTTTGACCTAGAACTAAACTGAAGCTTGTTGATCAGAGTCTTGGAGTCAGATTCAAATAATAATAAACTTAATTATATCTTTTACCAAAATTTATTAAAATAGTATATTGTGGGTTGAAAAATCACCCACGTTTAGGGTGTGTTTGGTAGAAGACGGGATTAATCCAAGTTAAATTAATTATAAAAAAAATCTATAATTACCTCCTAAAATAATCTCCCTGAACAATCTCTCTAAATAAACCACGATAATCCGTGCTATCGAAAGCGCCCTTACAAAAGAAATATAATTTAGCTATAAGTGCACTTTTTTCTTTTTTTTTACCATTCTACTAAGTATGTACTTTTATTTTATAAGGTGAACTAAGTATACACTTTTATAATTTAATTATTAAGAGAAAAAAGTGTTTAATGAGGAGAGAGAATGGATAAGATTACAATGGTTTCTTATAGGGGTGGGCACAAATCCCGCCAATCTCGGTCCCGTCGGGCTCATCCCGATTCTGTCTCGATCCCGTCCCAATCCGGCGAGATTTCATTTAAAATTATAAATCCCAACCCGAACCCGTCCATCAAAAACTATCCGGGACGGGATATGGGCCTTAACTTCTCCATCCCGCTAGGCCCGTCCCGTCCCGTATATAATAAAAATTTTAATTTAAAATAATAATTAAGAGTATAATTCATAATATTAGTGAAATACTTATATAGTTATTATATAGTTATGTTTATATATTTTAAAAAATAAATCAGGTTGGTCAAACCATCAAAATTGACAAATGTACCAAATTCATTTAAATATGTTTTATTGTATATATTTGGAACTTTAATTTAAATCTAATATGTTATTATGAAAATTCTGGAAACTTTAAATTTTTTATGCGTTTTAAGTACGATATATACGAATATTTTGTGGATAAAAATCATAATTAAAAACATTAAATAAACTAATGTACAAACGAGATAGGGCCTGTTGAGGGGTAAAATTTCACACATGAAATAATTTTAAGTCTTACCATAATTTAAACCTAAGACTTAAAATTATAAATATTGTACTTTGATGGTCTTTTATCTAAAGTATACTCAAAATATTTCATGTGTGACGAGAAGTCGGTTTTCACTATGAGCATGTCCATGTAATTCCATGAACGCGTCATGACCTAGTTAAATGGGTACATAGTTAAGGTGTTCTTATACAACTAATTACCCTTTAATTAAATTTATAAAAAAAAATCGGTGATCAAGATTATGTTTTGATTTTCAACTAAAGAAAAATAGAGGTCAAAATAAAAGTGAAACATCCATGGAATTTATGGACCATTTATGGAGGCATTTATATGTAAGATGTAACGTCTGATTCCTATTGCATAAATGGTCCAAGTTACTTGCTACACAAGGAGTATTAATGACTACTAAATGTTGCAATTAAAGGGTCAATGGTCACACTAATCACCATATGGGAATTGCGGTTACATACAAGCATTTACATGGAATTATAAATTGCATTAATAGCAAATAGTTCACCATCGTAAACTCCTAACATTCTGAAATGTTATAAATAGAGATGAAAGAGACTAGAAAATGGGTCTTCAATTCTTAAAAAAAAAAAAAGAAGCTCGATCGTAGTCTAGAAAAGAAGAAGAAAGCAAGCAATGATATGGTAGGCATAAGGCAGCAACAGAGATATGCCGTTGGAAAAGAAGATGAAAAAAAAGCATGCACCGTAAGATCGAGCAAATGCGAGGAAGAAAGCCATTATTCAACAACAAAAGGATCCAAGATTGTAATTGGTATTCTCTGTACCTTATTTTTAGTATACTTATTTCATATTGAGCAGGAAATGAAGACCGCAATCCGCTTGAGCCCGCCGCTACAAGTAAAATAGTGGTTCAATCGATCTCAAACGAAGTCATCCTTCAACCCTCAAGGCCGAAGCCGTTTCATACGTCAAGATCAATTCGATCGAGAAGAATGTACGATAAGGTCGGGAAATTATGAGTTCATGGAGAAATATGTCTAGCATAGATTATTTTAGTAGCCACCATCCTCTACTTCAACTTCAACAACAAGCTTCATGTTCCTCTGATGGCTTTCTTACAAAACCAGTGGCCTACTTCTCTATGAAATTCCATTCGATATGCGTCGCCTGTCAACATGCATGAAGTACAACTCGGCGTCATTCTGGTCAATGATCGAGATCTATAGTACCTTATGCGGAAGATATGTCCTTTCACCTCTCGAATCTCTTGTTTCCAACATGCTCCGGAGACTATGCTAGATGGATTTCACCGTTTTCCGGGCTTGGGCCTTCTACTACGAACACGATTTACTCCGGCGTCTTCAACTAAAATATTTTGTAGGCATTGGATTTTCCTATTTTGAAGCATGAATATAAGATATGATGCTCATGAACAATCTAAGTGATTAGGGTGAGAAAGTGCAATACGTGAAGTGGGCACAAGGAGTTGATGTTCCATCTTCCGCAAATGTCCTATGTTTTTAATCCCATCATTGAAGACTATTACAAAGCTTATGTTAAGCAAATGAAGGGGCGTTGTTAATTAGGGGTGGAGATCGACGAGAGGAGAATTTTTTAAAAGCTTTTAAAGAAATACACAAAGAAAACGGGGGGCGTGAAGGTGGCATATGTAAAATGAAAAAGATAAAACAAGACCAAGAAAGTGGTCTTTCAAATTCGTTGTCCAACATCTCAACGAGCACGCAACAACGAGAAGCAATGCATGAAAATCGATCGAATCATAAGTGTTCCAACATCTAATTAGCGTTCTACCTGAGTCTTTATTCACTAGCAAGAAGACCCTTGTTTGTACATCTGGCACTGATACAAAATTCATAGCATTCTGATCAGTTGCAATAGGAAGGAGTGAGTCTTGTGTACGTGGTAGGTCCATGGGCATTAGTTTTTGGCTTTGAATGTCCCATATAAATGACTCCTTATGTTTGGCTGTTTGGCTTTTAAATAGGAGTGAAGCTTGCAGCAAAGTGAAGCAACAAACCTGCATTTATTACTACTTAAATTCCAATGGGTTGGTATTGGATGTATAAAGGGCGAGCCCTAACACCAGAAAAAGACGACCAATCTCTATAAATACAAACAAAGAAAATGGGTCAAGAGGCTTCGTTTATACAAAGACTACAATGGCCATGCTTGTGACAAAAAGATTTTAAAAAATATATGTATACAACCATGAGAAGGATGTACAAAGAGAAAGCTATAAGACACTTTCAAGCATCAAAATATCAAAGAACGTGGAAAAGCAAGAAGCAATATACGCGGGTCGATCGGGTGATAAGAACCTACAAGGAAGAAGACTCGTTTAGACAACATCGAAATTATTCAAGCTTTTAGTCAAGCGGACGAGCTAAGATGGAGATCGGTAAATTAAAAGAACAAGAACCAAAGAGGGAAACGAAGAGGACGAGGAGATGGGGGCCTTCAAGTTCTAAGAAAAAAATTTTGAGAAGAAAGAGCTTCAAGAATGCTAGACTAAGGTTTAAAGAAATAAAGCAAGAATATACTACCGACTTTGCAACGTAGATGGTGAGAGGCACTCTCATGCACAAAGAACATAAGAAAAAAAAGCGGTTGGACACAAAGCTGGTCACCGATGGTGCCGGGGGGCAAGTTTTCCTTTTCTCAAAAGCTCGATGTTAACAAAATAATAATAATAAGCAATCGCGTGCACAGGTCAATCAAAGGAAGCGAATGTTTAGCAATTCATCACCTCTTGATAAGCTCCAATACGACGGAATTGTCTGCCTCTACCTATACATCGCCGCCTCAAGCCCAAAGAAATTGGTGACATTTCGATTGTAAAGCACAATGATCTAAAACAAAGGCACAAGTCTCAAAGCTCGCAAATACAGAAATGGAGGATAATATATGGCTCAAAGCAGTGCATAAGATTCGATCGAATAGCGGTTGATTTAGCTTCAACTTTTCCGGAACGTGAAGAAGAAAATAACTTAGGAGGGAGTAAAAGAAAATATTGGAAGGATATTTGATGTGTATACAATTACAAAGAAGTGGTGTATCCTGCATTTGAGTAGAGAAGGTTCAAAAGCATCGTTTTTTGATTGTTTAAAAGGTTTAGGACAAAATTCAGTAAGAAAAAGAAAGAAGGGAAGCATTTCAAGCAGTGATGCTAAAGTAAGTCATGCTAGTGGTGCTATAAGTTATAAGCAAGAGGGTCCTCAATTTGCAAGAGCCTCCAAAGAATAAGCAAACAACATATACTAAATCCAATAGGTCGAGCATGACGTGAACTCCCATAGTGCGATTGATCTCAAACGGAGTTGGCCACTATACCAAGTTTTAGTTAAATAAAAGAACTACGTCAGATTGATCCTAAAAAGGTACGTAGGAAACTTGACTAAAAAATTGTCAAGTTCAATCGCAAATACCAAGTTAATGATTTTCTAAGGTGTTGGAACTACGGTGACTTGGTTCCGTCTCAAACGGATACGTAGGAAGCTCGGTATAAAGCAAGACGCTCACTGAGTTCGGTCACACCCAAATGCCAAGATCTGTTAAATAAAAGAACTACGTCCGATTTGATCCCTACAAAAGGGTACGTGGAGACTTGACCAAGCAAATCATCAAGTTCAATAGCGGATACCAAGTAAATGATTTTCTAAAAGGCAGATGTAGAATTACGTTTGACTTGATTCCGTCGAAACGGATACGTAGGAAACTCGTCGAGTTCAGTCATTCTCCCCCCCCCCCCCCTCAAAAAGAAAAGAGATGTACTAAACTTTGATTTCTCGTACGCAAATGATAGGCGGGTAATTTGAAAAACCCTTCATAGAAGGTGGGTCCGAGTGATTCGGTGATGCGTAAAAAGTTGAGAAGTATAAGTCATACTTGGTGCATGGACAACCCGTCCTAAAAGTTTGGCGTGATTCCGATCAATGATAGATGAAAATCAAAGTCCGGAAAAATATTA
>CM008283.1:19456067-19554763 GCA_002319775.1 Fagopyrum tataricum | reverse complement strand
ATATAGTTCAGATCACACAAGGTAGTTAGTCTTACTCCCTAGACAAGAGGGCGGTGAATTTTCTTTCCTTCTCTAACTGGTCTTCTTGAGTATCGGATTAATTTCCTGAATCATACTTCAACGTCGCTCTTAACTCACCCGTGATGTTGTCGTTCAAATATTCATTGTTCCAACAACTGATTGATGTCTCTCCACCCTCTCATTTATTGGGTTAACATTAACTCTTTCTGCTCAACCTTGTCCCAGTTCTCTTGCAAGCCTTCTCACTTCATGTGATATCTCACCTTCTGACTTAATTAACTGTACTTTAATTGCTGAAGGATAAACTCCGAACACATTATAACCCTTTGGTTGGGGCGTCTTTGCCTGTGTATGTTCACTATTCTTTGGTTTCTCTCTGAAATGGTATTGTTTCCCTGTGATCGTCCTGGTCCACGGTTTGTCTTATCAGTCTCGTCCATGCTATTTCTCGGTGGTACTGTGTCTCAGGTCATTTGTATTCTTAACTCATCATTTCCATACAAGTAGTGGCTATCGAGCGTCAACGCTACTCTTGGGACGTCTTTACTCTTTAATTGTTCATTTTCCGTTATTTGGTTATTCTCTTCTCTTGTCCACTTGCCTCTGTCGGATTGCCCGCTTGATCTCAAAGAATCCATTTGTGTTGGATGTGTAGGCGTGATAAGGCCATTTCATACTCTTAGCGAGTTCTATACTAAGAAATGATTCTCATATTCTTGTTATTCTCTTTTTGTCCCTGATCTTGGGTCTTTCTTACTTCAATCATTACCCTCAGTCTAATCAGTCATCGCTTAGCAATGGTGGCATCTTGCCCGCTTCACATAAACAAATGTTCGTTCCTTGTGGCTTCTGTATCATCATTCATTCCTGCCAATTCCTTTATTGTACTTGATTATGATAACTCTACCGTTCCTCGGGAGACATGTCCATGTACCCCTTTCTTCGGTTTCTTAGATCTGTTGTCTGCTTCCTTCTCCTTACTCTTACTAGTGTTGTTCGCTTACTCATGCCTGCTTGACTTCCCGGACAAGCGATCCCGCTTCTCACCTTCTTCCCACCGTCCAATCGACCTGTTCGTACTTCATGACACCGTATGGTGACTTATTCTCGCCTCCTCGAATCACTATGATGTGCTCTTCCTTTCTTTCCCGTTTCTTAGAAATATCTCCTGCCATTGGTGTATTGAGCCCTTGTCAAGATGACTCCTTGGTTGATTCCCATGCTTTTCCCACATTGTTTCCCATCTACTTTTCATTTTTCTGGTGTAACTTGGCGTAACTGCAGTGTCCTCCTTTAGTCTTGTATTCTTGGGAAGTCAACAACACTCTTATTTCTGGTACTGTCGAGGTCTTACTTTCGACAATCTCATACTCATTTATCTCTTCTTTGAAAGGTTTTAATCCTCCACTCGCGTGCTTGATATGTAGCGCCTTATTAATTTAACTTCGTGCGGGAAGGGTGGAAAGGTAATTACCTTTACCCTAACCCGACACGGTTATTATCTTGGTGTGTGCCGTCTATACGAGACAGACGACTATAACTAACATTAAAAATCTCTAAGTAAAAGTCACACTAACTTACTACTACCGATATCTGTAGAGTGGAGTGGTGGTTTCCGTAATACTACCCAACCCGACTCAACAAGACTTTAACTTTAAATTCATTTTTAAAACCAGATCCCTTTTCAGGTTCTGTTTATACTTGACCTTTTAGAAGGTTTTGAGTGCCATTGTTGCCAACCTAGAGCTCTGATACCATGTTATAACACCCCAAATTCTGGGAATCCGGAGCGTTACTGGCTAAGACCTCACAATGGGTCCTTGCCTTAGTAACAATTTCACAACGGACCTTGCAATAAGGCACAAATACTAAAACGATAAATCTTAAAATAAAGTACTCAAAGTAATAAGACGTGACCAACATAAAACAACCAATCTCTAGGACGAGTGACTCTAACAGTAAAAGTCAACTAAGGAAATAAATAACCGAACACCCGATCCTAGTACGGAAACCCTAGCTGACCACTTCACTCTCGATCTCTCGGAAGAGATCTAACCTGCATCATCTAACAACGCGGTATAAACCGTTAGCTACAATTCTAATACTAAAGTGTCACTTAAGCACAAACACACATAAGGAAGATACCGTAAATCAATCAGCATGTACACACAGATCCCGATTTATTATCTTTTCATTACGTGACTTGATCCAGTCTAATTTCCATCTTATTTTGTAACACAAGAGTCTCCCGACTCTTGCCCCCGTCCCCGTAAACCAGTAGGGTTGGTGTATGTACCTCTTCCCGTATACCTACTAGACTGGTCGCGGGGCAATCTTCCGGCACCATCGGCCCGGACCGACGGTTACGGCTCCTTATCATGCACTTGTGCCTTACTTAACAACAAAGTACCGTGATCTAATCCGTTCATTTTATTTCTCATAATATAGCACACACCACTAACATGCACATTCAGTATAAAACGGTAACTAAGTGAGTCCTACGAACTCACCTCCACAGTACTGGCCTCAACCTATCGCGATCTTGCCAGCAAAAGATCCGATTACCCTGATCATTAAATTATTCACTCTTAGAATAATTCCAATCTTAATTTCATTCAACTTAACATTCTCACAATCCGGATATGACGTCTAGACTCAATACCCTGAATTCTTTTAACATTTCGGTTCGGGGATCTACACGTCCATCCGAGTTCTCATAACAACAGTCTCATTATCTTATTGAATTGTACTTAACTCAAAAAACGTTATCAGTCTAATATCATTAATACTTCGTTTTCCCTTTATGCTCTTTCTGGTCAAAATTTATCTTTCTTTGAATCAACCCCTAAGATTGTTGATTCTCCGCAGATACGTACCCCTCATTATGCTAACTTTCTTATTCCTTATAAACTCTTAAGCCGGCTTACCAAAGTAGAAATTTCTCTACTCAATACCAATCTAATTGTTCGGTCATTCCGCACTAGTATCTCACTTTAGTTTATTTTTACTTTCCTCTATTCCGGACCCGCAATCAAATTCTCACATCATTAGTCCAACAGTCCGTTCCACACTCTCACTCCGTTTATAATACTTAATTTCATCTTTCTAACTATTCCAATATTTTCGTAAATTACGTAAATTACCGTATCATGCATTATCACTTCAATATAAAATAGTTTATTAAATAATTTCCGCTAAATTAAATTAATCACAAGATCATATGCGGTTCTAACCGGAAATGGGTCGGTGTACGTTAACTGGTTCGGTTAAAGTCGGATGGCACCAAGACAAGCACTAGGTAACGGTTTCGAGTCTTCTTGACAACCGTGTAACGTTTTCCTGGAATCAAGGTCAACAATTCGAGTATCAATCGCAACCACTTCCTCTAACTGGATTAAGCAGGATAAGTAATTCGATACCTCTCCACTATCACAGGTTCAACAATCTGCTACAATCTTCATATGCAATACGGTTTCCCTGTTTGATTGTTATTCCTGCACATTCCCTTATTCATTAATTCTTTCAATCCAACACACTAACCATCGACAACCGATTCATCACTAGCATAGCTTAACAGTCCGTCCCGGTTCGGTCTCTACCCACTGGCTTGAAACAACAACAGACCGATGCAGAGAGTGACTTGTGAATTGACCAAGGTCCGGCGTTCTTCGTAGTCCGCGGACACAGGAGGGAGTGCATATGAAGCTTATCCCGGTGATTTGCTTTTGGTTAGCAAAGGAAGAAGGAGCCGGCGGTGTCGCAAAGGGGAGAGGAAGATTTGAGGCGTCAATCTATCTTGAATCGAGATTGACGAAAACTAAGTAGAGGAGAAGGAGGTGAGGCGGTGAGAAGGTCGGTTAGGCCGGTTCAGATAGCGGCAGGTGTCTCCGGCGCCAGGTACAAAGAGTTACGGATCTGTGGTGGAGCGGATCTGGGGTGGAGCGGCTAGCAGGGAGCAGGCTGAGAATGAGTGCAAAGGAGAGGTAGCGATTGTTTCGAGTCAAAGTCGAGTCTCGGGAGGGTCGTGGATACCATTGTAACACCCCAAGTCCGTAGGACTCGAGGTGCTACTGGGCTAGGATCTCACAATGGATCCTGACCCTAGCCTGACAACAAGTTCACTGAATCTTACAACAAGGCACCGATAGATTAAATACAAAACGTAAAACTGATATATAAATCTCAAAATGTAATACATAAATACCGCTGAGTACAAAAGAAACATATAACCGTACATCAAATATCCCATATCCCACGATAATAATCCCAATGTACGGATCCCTCAGCGGATTACCCTCTTTGGATCACTCTGCAGTTCTCCTAACCTGCAAAGATCAATAACACTGTGTGAAACCGTTAGCTAACCATACACATATAAAGAATGAGCATAAGCACAATCACATATCAGAAATACTAAGCACTTCAACATGATATCACACATTTACCCGGTTCATTATCTTTATATAAATGGTCCAACATACGAATCGTATATATAAATATCAATATGAACATATGTGACACGAGGAAAATAACCCTCGCCTCTCGGGGAGGTTGCCAGCTGGAGTGGTGATCTGGTCACACTTCCCGTGTACCCTATGGGAGTGGAGCAAGTGCCCGTCCCACTTCCATATCTGGCCTGTCCGCAGAGAACCTCCCTGTCTCCACGCGGGATGACACGGCAAAGTTGTCACAGCCCTACAATGGGAAGTCACTATACCATAGGTCGGTAAACATCATAGCACATACTATCAAGTATAAACATACACCACTCATGCAACATCCAATATAGAGATGGCAACTAAGTAAGTCCTATGGACTTACCTCAATCTCGGAAGTAATCCCAACTATGATCAACTCTCATATACGTCCACTCCAATCTGGAGGGCAACACGGCCTATACAAGGCATACATATATACATATCAATCTACTATCACACAAAGGGTCACACCTAGACCCAAGGGATCCATAAGGATCTTATCCAACTCGTAAACCTCTATAACACTAAACCTCAAAGCCGTAACCGGCATATCTATATCATACTCATCATCATCCGATACCTAGCATGGTACAAGATCCCTCATACTAGGAAAGGAAAGGAGCTACCCAACTATGGGTAGTCCTGGGACAAGACGCACTTGCGTGATCAATGGACGCAAGAGCGGAGTGGGCAACCCGCAGGCGCGGCAGGGATCAGCCGCAGGCGCGGTGACACAGGACGCAGGAAACGCTGGCAAGGCGCTGGCGCAGGCGTTGGGGCACGGCTTCCGCAGGGGTGACGGCTTCTAGGCGCGGGGACGGCGTTTGTGCAGAACGTGAACCCGCGGCTTCTCTTTGGCTCGTCACGTGATCAAATCACGTCATCTCTCATCCAAATTCACACACATACATGTACATACACATTCCAACATTAATCTATGATCAATACATCTAATCCTAAGCTAAGGAAGGAAGAATCAAGGAAAGAATGAAGAAGAAGCAAGAACACTTACCACCTTTGTGGTCCTAGGCTGCAAGGAGAGATCACACCCTCAGTAGCTGGCTTCCAAGCTCAGCAACAACAACATCCATCATCAACATCATCAAACTCACATCAAAACTCTTCCAAACTCCAAGAGAAAACAACACAAGACCAAGGAGGGAGAAGGGAGAAGCAAGACGGATGTAGGAAGGCTGAAGAAGAGGAAAAAGGAACCCTTGATCACGAGACAAGGAAAGAATAAGAAGGGAAAAGAGTAAAGCACAAGTCAGGGGTCAACAAAGCCGGCTGCAGCCGCCGGAAACCGCAGGGGCGGGTTTCCTGGCCGCAGGGGCGGATCATGGCTCAGCCGCAAGGGCGGCTCTACAAACCCGCGGGGGCGGCTAAGGCCAAAGTGGCTCCAAAAGATCAAGGCTCTTACACCTCACCCCCCAAAAAACAAGTTTCGTCCCGAAACTTGTAAAATCCTCAAACCACTCGGACTCACAAGCCGAGATACAACTCTCTCTATAACCTCAAACATAAGCATGGAGGAAACCGTCAACTCCAACAACAAAACTCTACCCATGACATAGAGGAAACCATCTCTATCCAAACAATAAACACATCACAAGGCCTAGAGGGATTACATCTCTAGCCGTATCATACTCATAACAGAAAGGCATGGAGGAAACATCTCCAGCAATACTATGTCCACCAAAGTAGCATGGAGGAAAGAACCATCTCCAGCTAAACCTATCACATATCACAATAGCATGGAGGAAAGAGCCATCTCCAGCTATAAATATCTGTCGTACTAGCACAACAAGATCTACTAAGATCACATATCACATCACAACTAGTATGAAAATAAACACATCATGGCATATAAGCACACAAGCATAACATCACCAAGATAGTACTAAGATCTACTCCTCGATCCTACTGGTACATCTATCTCGGCATAAAACTCTGGATAGTTCCTCTGGATACTATCCTCAGTCTCCCATGTAGCCTCATCAGGTCCTCATCTCGACCACTGTATCCTCAACATAGGAATGTCCTTCGAACGCAGGCGTCTCATACCTCGTTCTCGGACTGCAATCGGGTGCTCAACAAAAGGGTGGTCCGGCTCAACCACCAAATCATAATAACTCACGATATGTCTCGGATCTGGTATGTACTTCCTCAGTTGAGACACGTGAAACACAGGGTGAACACCCTCTAACCTCGGAGGCAAAGCTAATCTGTATGCTGCACTCCAAACCCGATCCAGAAACTCGAACGGTCCGACATATCGGGGCTCAACTTCCCCTTAAGGCCAAAACGCCTAACACCTCGTGTCGGGGACACTCTCAGCCACACATGGGCTCCAACTCTGAACTCTAAAGGTCTACACCTCCTATCTGCATACGACTTCTGACGGCTCTGGGCAGTCAGCATCCGCTCTCTAATCAGTGCTACTCGAGCCACATCATCCTGAATTTGTTCAGGTGTCAAACCACTAGCCGTACTAGGCTCATCTCAGCATAACGGTGTACGACATCTCTGCCCATATAGTGCCTCATATGGGGCCATCCCAATCGATGCATGCCAACACACAAACTCGCATCATATCCTCCAGCATCTAAATGGTCCTCTCTGACTGACCATCTGTTTGAGGATGGAACGCAGTAGTAAAGTGCAAACTCGTCCTCAGGACAGTCTTAATCTACTGCCAGAACCTCGAGGTAAATCGTCCCTCTCTGTCAGAGACGATCGTCCTCGGTACACCATGGAGTCTCACTATCTGCCTAGTGTACTCCTCAGCTAATCTGCTCACCGGCCACGTCTCCCTAATAGGAATGAAACGTGTCGTCTTTGTCAATCTGTCTACTATGACCCAGATAGCATCAAAACTCCGGCTCAGCCTCAGTCCAGTCACAAAGTCCATGGTGACGTCCTCCCACTTCCTCTGTGGAACAGGAAGTGGATGGAGCTCACCTCCAGGTCTGCAATGCTCTACCTTGACCTGCTAGTAGGTCGCACACTGTGCCACAAATCTGGCCACATCGGCCTTCAGCCCTCCCCACCAATATAAACATCTCACGTCCTGATACATCTTACTCGTACCTGGATGTACAGAGTAAGGTGTACAGTAAGCTACTTGTAAAAACCTCTATCTCAGCTCTGTATCAGCAGGTACACAGACGCGACCGCGGCGTCTCAAAACTCCATCTGCTCCTAGCAGGAACTGTGGTGCCTCATCCCGAGACATCCTATCTCGTATCCTCATCAAGGTCGGGCAGGTCTCCTGCTTCTGTTGGATCTCACTCAACAGATCAGGGAGAACCTCTAAAGTACTCAGCCGGGCATCCTCATCCGGAAACTGAATGTCAACCTCTTACCAGATCAAATCCCTCTGTATCCTCTGGTTGTGCCAAAACAGAAGCAGAAGTCAGACGTCTCTTTAGCTCCTCAAAACTCTGCGTACACTGATCAGACCAAAAAAATCTGGTAGTCTTCCTCAGCAAACTCGTCAGTGGACGGGCAATCACAGAAAATCCCTCCACAAAGCGTTTGTAATAACCGGCTAGGCCAAGGAACTACGTACTTCCTTGACGTTCGTCGGTGTAGTCCATACTGCTACTGCCTCTATCTTCGCTGGATCCACCTTGATCCCTTCAGCTGAAACCACATGACCTAGGAATGCTACCTCTGGCATCCAGAACTCACACTTAGAGAACTTAGCATAAAGTTCTCTATCCCGCAAAACCTGCAATACAGTCCTCAGATGTCCTGCATACTCCTCTCTGCTACGAGAGTATACCAGAATATCACCAATGAAAACCACCACAAACTGATCCAGGAAGTCGATGAAGATACTGTTCATCAACTTCATAAAAACAGCTGGGTCATTCGTAAGCCCAAATGGCATCACTACAAACTCGTAGTGGCCATATCTGGTCCGGAATGTTGTCTTGTGCACATCCTGCTCTTTCATCCTCAGCTGGTGAGATCCTGAACGCCGATCAATCCTGGAAAATACTGTCGCTCCCTGAAGCTGATCCAACAAGTCATCAATACGCGGCAATGGATACTTGTCCTTAACGGTCACCTTGTTCAACTATCTGTAATCTATACCCAAACTCAACGATCCGTCCTTCTTCCGTACGAAGAGAACAAGTGCTCCCCATGGAGATACACTAGGGTAAATGAAACCCTTCTCAGCTAACTCCTCGAGTTGCTTCTTCAGCTCTAACATCTCAACAGGCACCATCCGGTATGGGGCCTTCGAGATCGGTCTCGTACCAGGCTCTAACTCGATACCAAAGTCCACACTCCTCTGAGGCGGCAAACTAGACGACTCAGTAAACACATCTGCAAACTCACAGACCACTGGGATATCCTCTAAAGCTGGACTCTCCCCCTCCTTCATGGTATAACACCAAAACGCATCACAACCCTGTGCAATCAGTCTAGCTGTCCGTATCGCACTAATAACCATACCTGATTTTCCAAGGTCCTAACCTCGGAAAACCTCTATCTGTCCTAACATGGTAGAGAGGGTAACAATCCTCCTACCTACATCTCGTACAGCGTGATGCCTGTCCATCGAATCTATACCTAAAACAACATACTCATGCACCAACGGCATGACAACCAGATCAACGGATAATACACATGTCCCTACACAAATGGGACAAACAAATATCTCATGGGTGCCTATGATCCTACTACCATTGGGTAACCCGATACTGAAGGGAGTCCCTTCAGTCGTAACTAAGTCATACGCTCAACACAGGCATCAGATATAAAAGAGTGCATAGCACCCATGTCAAATAAAACTCTAACAGGTAAACCATGAATCAGAATGGTACCTGTAACAGTCGGTGCAGCTGGCTCCTCTGCATTCCTCAACTCAAGAGACTCTATCCTGAGCTCCTCTGGTATCAGTGGCATTCCCGCCACGACCTCTGCCTCTACTCGACCCAGGAGAAGCTCCCTGAGTAGTAGGATGATCCGGGACTCTCTGTTGTCCCTGTGTCTGTTGGTGCTGAGGTGGTCTCTGTCCACCCCCAGCTACACTAGCAGGAATAGAACCCTGCTGAGACGATGCTCCCTGTCTACAAAAGACTGCTCTGTGTCCTCGTCCACACATATGTAACAAATCACTGTCTGCCTCGTACACTCTGATTGTATATGTCCATACCCCTCACAGTTGTAGCACTGTCGTCCGCTTATCTGTAACGGGTGCAGATGAGGGATGACTCTGGCGACTCTGGTCTCGCTCTACACTAGCAGCTCCAACAGTACCACTGGCCTGCCCAGTACGCTGTCTCTTCTCAGACCTTCGGTCTGAGAAGCTCTCCTCTGACTAACCCGCTCTCGCTCATAATTGGCGCTCTGACCTGGTAGTCCATCAAGGACTCAAAATGAAATCCCACCATATAGGCCCTGGGTGGCATCCTCAGTCGTCGGAAAAAACAAATATACGTGTTGATCTGCAAAGGTGCAGTTGGTCCCAGCAATGCCAGCTCCTCCTGAAATCTCCTGATAGCCTCAGAGACTGGTACATCCTCGAACCCAGCCTCTACAAAATCCCGCAGTTTCTCCCTCCTTAATGAGGCAGGGCAGAAACGCTCTCTGATCATGGTCCGCATCTGATCATAACTGTCAACTGTGCTCGTACAGACCTCCACCAGTGTTGTGCTAAATCTCTGAATAGAGTTTGCACCAACTCTATCTGCCTATCTTCCGGACACCTAATAGACTCCAGGGCTTAGTCTACGTGTCCTCTCCAGAGCTCCACCTCCAACCCCCTTCCTAGAGAAAGGGGGTACTCCTATCTGATGGAATGCCTTCAACCAACTATTTGGTCGAGGCCCTCGATGCTCCTCTAAAACTCTAGCAATCTCAGCAGCAAGTGCCGGTACAGCTGGCACCCTGTGTAACCCCATGGGATCTCTCAGTGATCCCTCATGTACTGGCCTGGCAGATCTGGATAGGTCTACCTGCTCTGGCAGCCTCCTCCACTCGCTGAATATACTCACGGAACTAAGGTCCTCCCATGGAGGCATAATCCGATTCATCTGATTGGACTCGCTGTGGACCTTGTCTCTCAGCTACGCCATTCCCAGCCTCATGAACGACACTCTTAGAAACCGTCTCGTGAACGCTCTTCCGCTGCACGTGGATCAACAGCGAAGTCCTACCCCGTCCTCTACCTAGAGGGGGTCTACCTCTACCTCGTCCAACTGCAGGTAAGGCTCTAGTCTGAACCATCTGCAGAGGACGTAAACCTAACTCAGAAGGCTATATATATGCCGTATGTATATATCAAATCAATCACAACAGAATATCTATATATATACTATCGAGATCTTCAGAGGGGCGATGGCTCACATACACGATATCCCAAAACATTTTGTACTCATTTCAAAAACCAAAACCTTTTGAAAGTCAGACCCCTTTTCGGGTTCTGTTTATTTATCTATTCGAACTTTATTGCATTTACTAGTGTCATTGTTGTCAACCTGGCTCTGATACCAACTTTGTAACACCCCAAGTCCGTAGGACTCGAGGTGCTACTGGGCTAGGATCTCACAATGGATCCTGACCCTAGCCTGACAACAAGTTCACTGAATCTTACAAAAAGGCACCGATAGATTAAATACAAAACGTAAAACTAATAATATAAATCTCAAAAGGTAATACATAAGTACCGCTGAGTACAAAAGAAACATATAACCGTACATCAAATATCCCATATCCCACGATAATAATCCCAGTGTACGGAGCCCTCGGTGGATCACCCTCTCTGGATCACTCTGGCAGTTCTCCTAACCTGGAAAGATCTACAACACGGTGTGAAAACCGTTAGCTAACCATACACATATAAAGAATGAGCATAAGCAACAAACACATATCAAAATACTAAGCACTTCAACATGATATCACACATTTACCCGGTTCATTATCTTTATATAAATGGTCCAACAAACGAATCGTATATATATAAATATCAATATGAACATATGTGACACGAGGAATATAACCCTCGCCTCTCGGGGAGGTTGCCAGCTGGAGTGGTGATCTGGTCACACTTCCCGTGTACCCTATGGGAGTGGAGCAAGTGCCCGTCCCACTTCCATATCTGGCCTGTCCGCAGAGAACCTCCCTGTCTCCACGCGGGATGAAACGGCAAAGTTGTCACAGCCCTACAATGGGAAGTCACTATACCATAGGTCGGTAAACATCATAGCACATACTATCAAGTATAAACATACACCACTCATGCAACATCCAATATAGAGATGGCAACTAAGTAAGTCCTATGGACTTACCTCAATCTCGGAAGTAATCCCAACTATGATCAACTCTCAGATACGTCCACTCCAATCTGGAGGGCAACACGGCCTATACAAGGCATACATATATACATATCAATCTACTATCACACAAAGGGTCACACCTAGACCCAAGGGATCCATAAGGATCATATCCAACTCGTAAACCTCGATAACACTAAACCTCAAAGCCATAACCGGCATATCTATATCATACTCATCATCATCCGATACCTAGCATGGTACAAGATCCCTCATACTAGGAAAGGAAAGGAGCTACCCAACTATGGGTAGTCCCGGGACAAGACGCACTTGCGTGATCAAGGGACGCAAGAGCGGAGTAGGCAACCCGCAGGCGCGGCAGGGATCAGCCGCAGGCACGGTGACACAGGACGCAGGAAATGCTGGCAAGGCGCTGGCGCGGGCGTTGGGGCACGGCTTCCGCAGGGGTGCGGCTTCTAGGCGCGGGGACGGCGTTTGTGCAGAACGTGAACCCGCGGCTTCTCTTTGGCTCGTCACGTGATTAAATCAAGTCATCTCTCATCCAAATTCACACACATACATATACATACACATTCCAACATTAATCTATGATCAATACATCTAATCCTAAGCTAAGGAAGGAAGAATCAAGGAAAGAAAGAAGAATAAGCAAGAACACTTACCACCTTTGTGGTCCTAGGCTGTAGGGAGAGATCACACCCTCAGTAGCTGGCTTCCAAGCTCAACAACAACAACATCCATCATCAACATCATCAAACTCACATCAAAACTCTTCCAAACTCCAAGAGAAAACAACACAAGACCAAGGAGGGAGAAGGGAGAAGCAAGAAGGACGTAGGAAAGCTGAAGAAGAGGAAAAAGGAACCCTTGATCACGAGCCAAGGAAAGAATAAGAAGGGAAAAGAGTAAAGCACAAGTCAAGGGTCAACAAAGCCGGCTATAGCCGCCGGAAACCGCAGGGGCGGGTTTCCTGGCCACAGGGGCGGATCATGGCTCAGCCGCAGGGGCGGCTCTACAAACCCGCGGGGCGGCTAAGGCCAAAGTGGCTCCAAAAGATCAAGGCTCTTACAATCATCGGTCTTCAAGGCTCCTTCAACGCTCGCATTCAACCCGCCATTAATTCCGTGTAACGGCCATTGACGAAGCGTAGAGAAGTCATATGGTGGAGACGAAGGGGACGCTCACTGCCAGATCCCTCGAACGGCTCTGGATCGCGTGAAGAGGAGGCCCGGTCCAAGGAGAGAAGGATTGCTGACTGGTCCAATTATATCAAACAATGGTAAAAGGCCTAGTAAGGCAGGTGGTGGCCCGAGATAGCTGATAGGCAAGAGAGAGCGGTCTAGGATTAAATCATTTAGGAAAATAAGGAGTTTACATCGGTTGGTTTATTTATTCGATTGGTTCAGCTCGCTAAATTATTTCTTCGGTTCTACCTCGGGTTCCCGGATTAAAATTAAAGTAATAACGAATTAATTTAAAATTTCCCTTAACCCATCCAGGGACGTTATTTAAAATTTTCCGGTTATTACACACGCGTCGTCCTTGCGTTAATCCACCTCGGATTTTTCCACTTGGTGTCACCATATTAAGGCACTTAGGATATTTCCACATTTCATTACCGTATATTTGGATAATTTTGATTCTCCCATATTATTTCCAAATTTAACTTCCATACTCCTTAATAACCTTTAATAATCTTATATTTTATAATATATTTAAATTATATATTTTTTTATTTCAATTTTTTTTGATGAGAAATTAGGAAATTTTCACATTTTTAGTTCTAATGGTTAATTTTTATTCAAAGCTATATATAAAATATTGTTTATATTAAAACTTTATTTACGATGATTAAAAAATATCAGTTAAATTTTTACACTCCCTTAAAAGAAAGTCACGATAGTTTAGTAGTATAACTATAACTTCATTCTTTTCTTGCTTAAGTAATATTTTTATCTCTTAAAGATTTCATTCATATCATTCTTTAATTTCCTTTTGTTTCCCCCTCCCAAATCCCAACATCCAAACCCAAAATGACACCATTCATCAGTCAAACAAAGCAAATTAACACCACTGAACTCCAAGAAGAAGCAACAACCGAGCTTCTTCAATGGGTATGGGGGCCATTCAATTTCGAGCGACTCGTAATCATCAGCCTCATACTTCAATTCATCCTCTTCTTCCTATCTCCCTTCAGAAAATCCACTACAAACGGTATGATACTCAACCTGATCTGGTCAGCTTATCTTTTATCCGACTGGGTATCATACTACAGCATTGGGCTTGTACTTAATGGAGAAAGTGGCCGAGACACTAATCATCTCCACATCCTTTGGGGCTCGCTTCTTCTCGCCCATATAAGCGGGCCCGACACCATTTATGCTCTTGACATGGAAGATCATCAACAATGGTCTTGTACTGTACTTAAATTTGATACCATTTCTAACTTTATTGCTCGAGTTACTAGCAAAACATTTAGTCACACCTTCCATAAATCGCCTAAACAGTTTCGTAAATCGATCAATGTTTCACATGAGGTTGCACATAAGTTGTTGTATGGACCTACGGTACTTCTTTTAGTAATCGGGATTATTAAAAGTATAGAGAAAACTGCAACACTTATATTCAGCCGGACAATAGTGTTTCAAGATCATGTTGTTAAGAAAATTCATGTGAATCCGAACAACGCCATGCGTACGCACGGCGCTGTTCTTGTTAAGGTTGATAAGAAGTTTAGACTCAAGAGGAGGAATGAATGGAAGCAATTTGATGCTTTGAGAAACACTTATGAACTTTTTCAAGTGTTCAAAGGTTGCTATGTCGATTTCATGTTCGTTTTTGAGGATGGAGGTTGTTCTATTAGGGATTATTTCTTTGATCTATCCCCTGAAGATGCTTTTCAAGTGATTGAGATTGAACTTAACCTTATGTATGATGTTTTCTACACCAAGGCGAGTAATTTTCGGAAGTTTGCGGTACGTTTTGCGCATTGCTTGATGGTTATTATTGAGGTTATTGCTTTTGGATGTTTAGCTTCTAGTCAGTTAGATGATATAAGTAATTGGTTTGATGTTCCAATTACTTACATTTGTTCTTGGAGGTTTGTTCATGGATATCATTGCTACTCTTCGGATCATTTTCTCCATTCGAGCGATTGTGCATTGTGATGATGATATGTTGAGGAAATGGCTAGAGAAAACAATGGGGATGCAGACACAATCATTAGATCATGATTATGATGATGATTGTTCGTTTAGAGGATGGATTCTTAACAAGGTGATAATTCTTAAACGACGAACTTGGGGTGAGTATTTGAGTAGTAAGGAGATTCCGTATGTGGAAAGAGTTAGAAGGATGTTGTTTCGTAGGTGGTCGGAGTCTATACCGCAGTTTAACTTCATTGATTATTGCATAAGAAGACAACCAAGAAGATTACAAAGTGTGTACCATATACTTGGGGCAAAGGAAAAGATTCATAAGGCTACTTATGTATCTTATGTATGGTTAAGTGATTCTTTGCGCGATTTCATCTTTGATGAGCTCAAGTCGAAAGCTATGATGCTCCATCAAGGCGAAGAGTATCCAAGAGACGTAAAATGGATTGATGTAAAAGAGTTTGACAAATGTATACTAATTTGGCACATAGCAACTGACTTTTGTTGGACGGATTTGGATGATAAAGTTGATCATACTCAAGTTGAGTACCGAAAATGGAGAAAGACTCTCTCGGATTACATGCTATGTATATTTATCAACATCCGTAAATGATGAAGCAACCTAAGATTGGATTGATGGGGAAGATAAGACTAGAGGGTGCTTGTGAGAAGATAGGGTTGATTTTGAAGAGTAGTAATTGGGTTATGAGGAATAGTTCTAAGCTACATGGTGAAGCCGGTCATAGGTTATTTGAACATGTGAAGAGGAATGTGGTGAGTAGGGAGATGTATGGAGTGATCTATGAAGGTTTTAAGTTGGCTGAAGAGTTGAAAGAGAAGGGAAGTGAGAAGTGGAAGATGATCAGGAAAGTGTGGATGGAGTTGCTTTGTCTTACTGCGGTTGAATCCAAACCAAGTGCTCATATAAAGACGTTAAATAGAGGAGGAGGGCTTTTTACTATAGTTTGGTTGTTGATGATACATCTTGGCCTTGATAGTTGGGGAAAGGAACAAGAAACACTTGCAAATAGAACTAGCCATTAATAGAGAGTGATTCCATGCTTTTGTTGTTAGTATTATACCCTTCTGTGTAATACTTTTGTCATTTGTGGGTTATTAAATAATCAAGAAGGCTAAGTCACACGAAAATAGCCCGACACTAACAGTGTCAATGCAAAAGGTTAATAATACCCTCGACAAGGTCAATCAATACACTAACACCAAATATATAGTTAACAATCATGAATATAGCCTTGACACAAAACTTGAGACCCATTTTCGGAATCACAACTAGGAGAACCATCTCTTAGGTGATCCCCGTAGTTCAGCCATGGAACCGTGCACCAACCTAATTTGACAGCATATCCTCGAATCCCCTCATCCACGTTATTCCTGAGCTAATATATCACCATCTGAACATATATATATATAGGGTCAGGTTCCGGTGTAATTTACATTACGGTAAGAAATAAGAATACTTAAGGTCCGTTGGATTAAAACACAGACGTCTGTGATTGATCGGCTATTATAGGAAGTCAGTGATATACATATATTAAAATAGTCGTGATTATGGTAACATATATAATCAGATACAATATTCGTGATTATATGGAAACTAAATAGTATGAGAAGTTAATTGAGTGTACACGAATAATTGTTCTCTTTCTATGATAAATTTTATTGCTACATATATCATTCAATCTTAAATATGTTTAGGTTCAATTGTGCACGAGTAATCGTTAAGCTAATTTTATTACAATGTAACTACAATAGTCGTGCACGAGTAATCGTTTAGCTAATTTTATTACAATGTAATTACAATAGTCGTGCTTTGTTACTACTTTTAGTGTGCACGTTTACGTTTTACTCTGCACTTCAACTTGCTTTGCACTTCAGATTCATTGTGCAGGTTTAGATTTACACTTTAGATTCAAATTTTATGCACATTTAGGTTCGGACTTTAGATATTTTTTGTGCACGTTTAGGTTTGCTTTGGACCTTAAATTTGTTGTGCACATTAGATTCAATTTGTGTGCACGTTAAGTTGATTGATTTTTGATTCAATTTGCACGAAACGTTTTGCACATTTAGGTTCAATTTTGTATTCTTTTAATTTATTTCGTATGAAATCGTAATATAGGATGATTTTTTTTCATGCGACGAAAATATCAAATGTGTACGTATAGGCTTTAGGTTGTATTATAATAAGGTAATAATCAAATCTAATGATAAATTAAGAAAGTATGTATATCATTTTAACTCATAAGAAAACAGCGAATATATCATTAATTATAGTCTTAATATACTAAAGCATCATCTCCGTCGAATGAATTAGATATTGCGGTATAAATCCGTTCTCATTTTCTTACCGTAACACAAGTTCTCACCTGATCCTTTTCATATACTAGTTGCATCACCGTGCGGATGCAATGTTAAACTTAAAATGTATATACGATTTGAAGTAATAAAATTTAATAACATCCTTACTGGAAGCTATTTGTCACCGTTAAGTATTGAACAACAGTGTACATGGCAACTAATCTTAATTTTATCTGAAACACATATAGGGCTAAATACAAGGTATGAAATTACATATTGTCTTTAATAACAAACATGAGATAGAATATAAATTCACCCCAGAAAAATGGTACACAAATTGTTTGCAGTAATAAGCAAAAAAATTTGAATGGCTGCGATTGTCGCTCACCATAATTTACCCTCACACCACCATACCAAGTTGCTACTAAGTTTTAGCACGATATAAACACGATATAAACACGAATTTAAAATATGTTGTAAATACAAGCCTAAAGTTAGTGTACTCAGGAAGAAGATAATTCTGCGATGATGATCTTATTTGTAGGCATACAACATCATATCAAGTGTACTCGGTATATTATAACAAAAGGAAGTGTAACAACGAATAAAATATATTATTACAAGGAAATTGCATGGAATAATCCTCATTCGTTTGAGCCCGAGAGATTCTTGGACTCGACATTGATATGAAAGGCTAACGTCTTCTTTGCTGCAGTTCAATTCAAACATATATTACAATAGCGTTAGGAAGTGATTAATACCGAGGATATCCGTATTTACTTGCACGAATGTAAGATTGCACATATATTTCAATTCACACCTCTTAACACATGATAAAATTCAAACATACATATATCAAATTTCCAGAAAAGTATATTGTTGGGTCCGACACTTCGTAAAAATCATTTATTGTAAACTCAGTGACGCGGATAAACCTATACGAATATAATTAACGGTTACAATAATATCAAGAAGCGATTAATAACCAATTACATCTGTATTTACTTGCACGAAGAATTTAAGATTATTTCAATTCACGTCTCTTAAATCTTAAAAATCATATAACACGTATTAATGTGACCAAACATTGATATTTAAATTTAACCAAACAAAACCATTCAATGTTGCAGGCAATGTACACTAATATTCTCTTTTTTAGTTTCTTTGAGGCTATGACCTCTCAAAACAAAGTCCAAATACAGTTTCAAATAATCTTCTTTTTTTTTTTGGTTCAAATCATAAAATATATTTATAATTCCCATAAAACAACTCAATGCATGATACTTGGATCCTAATCCAAGAAAGCAAATTAGCCAAAAGCAGATAAGGAATATATGACAAGTAGCCAAATCAACATAAAATAAAAAATAGTGTATGTAGCCTATGCTTTACGTGAAATGACTGCAGAAGGTTATTCTAAAACCAAGTACAAATGGGTATAAAGTGGCCAACTCAGAATTATAAATAAAAAATAAAGTAAAAGGGTTTCCATCAAAAGTACAATATAAAAAAAATAAAAGTGAAAGCAGCATCATTCTTTGCTTGCTCAAGTTAAGAAATGAACCATTGCAATATGGTCTTTACCTCTTAAGGGCACTGGACACCCTTTTCTCCTGCTTCCCATGCCTCCCACAAATCAAGCCAAATACCCAAAACCACAAACTAACTTGCTAAAACAGTCATGTTCATGACACTCTCAGTTGATCACCGCCTACTGAAGATGAACAAAACCGACAATTCAACTGAAAAAGCAGAGATTCTCAAGTGGGTATGGGGACCTCTTGACTTTGATCGTCTCGTTATCCTCAGTCTCATCATTCAGTTCATCCTGTTCTTTGGAGCACCCTTTAGAAAGTTCACAGTAAACTGTGTAGTACAATGCTTGGTTTGGTCAACATATCTGTTGGCTGATTGGTTGTCGTACTACGCCATTGTTCTCCTAGTGAGTGAAGAAGCTGGCCCGGATAAAATTCATCTCCATGTCATATGGGGCTCACTCCTGATTACTCACATGAGCGGTCCAGACAACATTTCCGTCCTTGATCTCGAAGATAATAAACTATGGTCCCGAACTGCACTCAAGTTTGGGACTATATTTTACTCCATTGCGCGAGTGTCTATCAAAACATTCACTGATCACAAAGCCATGCAGTTGTTTGGGATAGCAACTGCTCTGTATATAGTTGCTGTTATTAAGAGCTTGGAGAAGATAGCAACACTCATATTCAGCCGTACAGTTGTCATCCAGGACCGCGTCATCAGAAAAACAGGCGCTAATCCGAGCAATTCCAAGATTGAAAATGGCGTTGTTCTTGTGCAAACTGATATGAAGTTGTCAATCAAGAGGAAGGAAAAATTGAGTCAATATAACGCTTTGAGAGACGCTTACCGCTTTTTCCAAGCGTTCCAAGGGAGCTACGCCGATTTCAAGATTGGTTTCGAGGATGCAGGCAGTTCCATAAGAGAATACTTCCTTGAACGAAGCGCTGAAGAAGCTTTCCAAGTCATTGAGATGGAACTAAACTTTGTGTATGACACTTTCTACACTAAAGCTAGCAATTTTCGGTTGTTGGCAATTCGCTTTGTGCGCTACTTCACGGTTATTGTTGAGGTTGTGTCTTTTGCTTGCTTTGTTAATTCGATGCTAATGGATGGAGCCGGGCGGGATGGTTCAATTACTTACATGCTCATCCTTGGGGCATTGTTTATGGACTCCATTGCTACCCTTCAAATCATTTTCTCAGTAAGGACCATTGTCCAGGCTGTTGACGATCGGTTCAGCAATTGGCTGCAGAAATACTTGGGGATGTTGAAACAACCATCCGGTGATGATGATAATGAAATCATATTCAGAAAATGGATTCTTAGCAAGCTACTATATATTAGGAGGAGGACATGGGGTAAGAAATCAAACACAACAAAAATCACCTATCCGCAGAGGGTTAAGAGGATGTTTTTCCGGAGGTGGTCTGAGTGCATATCGCAGTTTAACTTCATTGATTATTGTTTGCGGAGACAACCAGGCCAGCTGCAAAAAGTCTACAATATTCTCGGGCTCAAGGAAATGATCCACAGAGCCACATATGTATCTCACGTGTGGTTCACAGATTCTTTGAGGGACTTCATCTTCAAAGAGCTCGAATCCAAAGCTAATCTACTAAGTAGCCATGAAGCAGACCAGAATTTTGACTCGATGCTCTCAGGGTTCTATGCCAAATGGATTGTAGGTAGAGAATTTGATCAGTGTCTGCTTGTATGGCACATAGCCACCGAATTGTGTTGGAGCCAGTCAGAAGGTACCGATAACTTTCGTGATTGGAGCAAAACTCTCTCGGATTACATGCTATACTTACTTATCCAAAATCCGAAAATACTGAAGCAGCCAGAGGTGGGCCTTATGGGTAAGATAAGACTAGAAGATGCTTGTGAAAAGGCAGAGTTGCCTCTAGACTCCATAAGTTGGCTCCAATGGAGAATTGGGTCAAAGCTACATGATGCCGCTCGTCGTAGGTTGTCTGACCGATTAAAGAGGTCCTTCAAAAGGGATGATGAGACGGACGATGTGCTACACGAGGGCTTTCAGTTGGCTGAACAACTGAAGGAGATGGGTGGCAAAGAGTGGGAGATGATCAGCAAAGTGTGGGTTGAGTTGCTCTGCCGGGCTGCAGCTGAATCCAAACCAACTGCTCATATCAGAACTTTGAATAAAGGCGGAGAGCTTATCACTATAGTCTGGCTGCTGATGAGTCATCTCGGCATTGACAATTGGGGCAAAAGACTCAAAACAGCTGCTACATAGGGCATTTGATTCTTACATGCAGGTATATGCATATTCACAAAAAGCTATTAGCATGTATCATTTCTACATTCAGTTCAAAATCTTCTTATCTGCTTATCTAGTACACAATTAGTGAGCACTTATGTTAGGATCAGCAAAGCAACTTCGTCTAATATCAACCACAACTTACTCCTATAATTCTTATCAGCCTATCTGGTACACAATTAGTGAGCGTGTACATTTTCACTTTATAGTTGGTGATTTATAGTTGGTGATTGCAAGAAACAACTACAAAATCTTCTTAGCATGCCTTAATTATGGTACAAACAAGTTCTAATGTTTCAAACTAGCACGTCCATGTCAATGGATATCGCTGTAATATATCTGAAATTGGAACACTACAGCAAAACACACACCAAAACAGATCCACACAATAACACACAAAAACATAGGGGAAACCAAAGGTCTTCAACATGAATTTTCCTGGCCCAAACTTTTCACTAGCTTGAAAACACATTTCCACATCAAAGAGTCCAAGAAAAAAAGTTCTACACAAATGAAAAATTATCTGAACTTTTATTATTTCTAAACCTCCATTTTGCAGCTGAATTTTCAATTACTTCTGTTTATCTGCCGCTGCACTGTACGACAACAACATGTTGGTCTAAATGTTTAATGTCAGAGGTAATAACTTTACTAAGCAAGGTGTTTACCTGCTAAAGAAAGAAGCTAGTTCTTCCTCCCTTTGGTCATCCCAAGGGTGGAGATTTTACATACCAGCAATATTAACATAAGAACACGCAGAACAGAAGGTCATCCATTCCAGAATGTGAGTTTTCAAATGTTAGAAAGTGAATCCAGATAAATATGCATTGAATGTAAATCGCCAACAAACATCAAAATCATTCTGACCAAACAAAACATATATCAAATTCATAATGCATTGCAAATTAAGCGCAACATCTCACTCCATCGATTTCAACGATAACTGAACAAGTCGATAGCAACCAGAATGAGAGTATGCAGAGAGAAAACTGAAACCTGAAACGAAGACCAATCATAAATTCCTTTTAACGGGAAGAAAATTTCGAGCCCAACATCAACTCCACAAAATCAATCAATCAATCGATTCAAAGTTTGGGAGAGCGTACGAAACGAATTAAGAGCTGCTCCAGAGAGAGGGATAGACGGCGACGGCTGAGGCGGAGACGCCGAACTTTGTCAGTTGCCCTCCTGCCGATTTTGGGACTTTAGGATTTTAAGTAGCTTATTAGTACCGTGGGGCACGGAGTTGGGTTTTTTTTTTTTATTAAAACAAACCTTAATCTTCAAAATCATCATCCCTACAAAAGTGACAGATCTATCCCTGAAGTTTTACCAATCAAATATTGAAATTTATGGAGATTATCTAATTAAAATGTTTGGAGAGCCCTTTTGAGATTTTGTTTTAAAATAAAATCATAAAATCGACCTCATTTTTTCTATGATAAAAAGTATACCATCACGCATAGAAAATGTTATTAAAAAATTCTATATGAAAATATTACTTAAAATGGTGCAAACGGATGTATTATACTAGAGATTGTGAGAAAATAGGTAAATAATATAAGATGTTTAATAAAATATATGAATAAACTGATTAAAAAAAGTATTGAGATATCATTTTTAGAACGGCCAGATTAACACGATCTTAACCATCATTTTTTTTTTGAAAAAACTTTGTTTGATGTCCTCGAGATTTCGTCTTTTTTTATTGATGACCACAAAGTTTCAATTTTTCTTTTAGTGCCTTTAGGATTTTGTTTTATTCTAGTCTATGTCCATTTTCGACAAATTCATTAGTTTTCATTAACACTGCATCAATACATACAAAAAATAATTTCAAAGCATACTATCTTCATACTGCTGAGGATATCCAATCGTTACCCACACTTCTTCAAGAAAAGGATATGACCGTTGCATCTCTTAAACCCTAAACTAGTGTATTTCCCGTACACTGCACGGGGACGTGATTTAATAGTTATTCTAAACATTTGTATAATAAAATAATCTTCTATATAGTTTAATATTAGTAATTAACTACAAAAATTTTTTATCATACGTATAATACGGTAATAAATTCAAGTTAGATTTATAACTGTAACATATTAAATTGTACATGTTGCGGTTGTTTACTATAAATTTAACCATCATTTATAACTATAAACATATTAAATTGTTGAAAAATGTATATGGTTATAATTAGAGATTTATTGAATGGGATTATAGTATTTATGAAGAATAGGTAATTTTACTTAAAAATATTTATTGATAAATAATATTTCAAAACCTAATTAGATAATTAAAAAAAATACCCGATTTGATATGATAAAAAAAATATTGTTTAAAACTAATTAAATTTGAAAAAGTGTTTTGTTTTTAAACAATCTGATTACAACTTTATAGATTTGGTCTTTATTTGAATTACATATTTAAAAATTTAAATTTATTTGTTTCTACATTTTTTTAAAAAAATTGATTTACAAATTAATAAGCTAAATTATGTATTTAAATTTTCGCCGTTAATTCTGAGAGTGACACGTGACAGCAGAGGCCTGAGAATTTTTCGTTGGGCTGAGAAAATTCCTGGAGGCGACACGTGGCAATAGAGGCTTCTGCTTTAATATATATATATATATATATATATATATATATATATATATATATATATATATATATAAGATAAGACTAGTGTATTACCCGCATCTTGTGCGGGGTTGTGTTTTAAAAAACCGTTAATACTCATTAAATAATACTTAAATATTTAAAGATAAGGAAAATTAGATTATATCAACTATTTTTAAAAAGAACTGAAAGAAAATTATACCTTCTTCAAAAAATGGTGGACACAAATTATATGATATCATAAGTTTTTATGTCGTGAATGATTTACTCAATATTATCTTAATATTTATTAGTTGTGATATTTTTTTATTTTATATAATTGCAATTTTATGTATTTGAGAAAAATTAAGTAAAAACTTACTACCTCTGATCATAATTATTTGACTTTTTAGCCTTTGACACAATTTTTCATAAACATATTAAATCACAGAGATTTTATAAACTTTTTCTAAACCTTATCACTAATTTAATATTCACCACTCTTTTGAATCAATAATTGACTATTGTCCTAAAAGTAATCAATGAAAACAATTTTCAAGAAAACAAATCTTATAATTACTATTAATTTATTGGCCTAAAAAACTTAAAACAACAAATAAATTTGATTAAATTTCTAATGATAAAACGACATTTATTTATGATCGGAGGAAGTATTACATTGAATATTATAATGTAGAGCTACCCATTTTGACTTTAGGATAGGTTAGAAATTGATAATTTAAATTAAAAATATTTAGGTTTTGGATTTTATTTTATATTGATCACTTGAAAATCTAAATTTTTGGAAATTTTAAATCAATTAGATTAAATAAAATACTTAAAATAAATATATTTAAATGTTTGGATTGGTTTTGAAAAAATCGAACTTGTTTAAATATTAAAAAATATAGGTTTTGATTATTGAAAAAAAAAATATTATAAGATTTTAAAAAAATAACCATATGAAGAAAAACATAAATTTTCGAATAATTTTAAATTTAAATAATTTTAAAATCAATATTAGGAAAACCAACCCAGTGTAATACCCGTGGCAAAGAATGTCTCTTCTTTAATACATACTAGTGTAATACCCGCACCTTGTGCGGGTTTTGAATAATATTGGGTTAGCTATATTACTAAGGTATTTTATATTTTTATATTTGTTTTGGTTTAAACACATATATAAACGTATTGATAGGTAATTATCTATCGGTTTCGATAAATAAAATTAGACAAAGTATTAGATGATATTTATTGGTTGAAATCGCAACAAACCCGTCATTATTTATTAATCATTTTTGGTTAAAATTGTTTTGTTATTAAGTAATAAAGTTCTTATTTATTAATCAACATTAGAATTTAATTGTTGAATAATAAATAGGATGGATTGACGTTTAATTCTTGAAAAACCAAATTTTAAAATCATTTTAAAAATGAAAGTCTAAGATTAAAATTATTTTTTATTAACAATAGTCGATCAAGGAAACCTATTTTTTAATCACTTTATATTTATTAGTTAAATTTTTTTTTTGTTAACTTAAATATGGAATAAAATGGAAATATGATAAAATCTATGAATCGATTATATAAAATGTTTTTTTTATAAAAAAAAATCTGATTATATATATTGTGTTAAAATTAATTAATTAGTTAAGAAAAAGTATAGGGTGAGTTTAATCTGTGATGAATTGGCCTAATTAGGTGATTAATTTTCGCTATTTTTTAAAATCTGATTTAACAATAATTTGTGATAAATTATTTGATTACCCATTGTTTTTGCTTAAAACCTGATGTTAAAATTAACCAATTATGTGATTAAAAACGTAAAATTAAAAAAATTGACTGTTCAGTTTAAGTGGCAACCGAGATCTTGGCCTCTAATTTTTCTTTTAATTATTTTTACAATTGTAACCATATTTCAAAATGAACATGATATCCATATATGGCTGAATACATTTTTTATAAAAAATAATAATAAATTATTTAGCTAAAGAAATCTGATAATAACCTTCTAATTAGATATCAAAAAAAGATCTTCTAATTTATTTATTCTTTGAAAATTTCGATTTTAATATTTTGATTTAAATTACGTAATTAAAAAATATGTTTGCGGAGGCGGCGACACGTGGCAAAAAGTGCGTCCGCTTTAATATATATATATATATATATATATATAAATAAGATAAGATTATGATTTGAATATTTTTAAGTTTGGATAAATCCGGACTTGAGATTTGATTTATAATAAAATAAATTGTTAACAAATAAATCTCATTTAATTTGCTAATTGATCCAATTTCTAGAATAATACTAACATAATTTGAAAAAGATTATGGGTTAAATTACGTTAATTGTTTAACAAAAAATATAATTTAAATTTTTTTTAAAATAAACTAAAACTTTTTAAAGAAGCTAAAGATCTTAATATGTAACAAATAAATTTAATTGAACTTGTTAATTGATCCAATTTCTAGAAAGTAATAATTACTAAAAAAAATAGGGCTGAATTAAGTAAGTATGCACCTTTTTTATTAGTACGACAAAGTGTGTAGGTTAATTTATACCTAAGCATTAATTATGCACTTTCTATTTGTGAATAATCCTTCCTTTAAATAGTAATACCCAACTTTTAATACCCAACCTCCATCGTGTACCCAACTTAGGTTATGAAAAATTAGTTACCCGATTTTAATACACAACGTCACATATCCAACTTCACTTCGGTTACCCAACTTCGTTGTTACCCGATTTTAATACCCAACGTTCTATATCCAACTTCACTTCGGTTACCCAACTTCGTGTTACCCGATTTTAACACCCAACGTTCTATATCCAACTTCACTTCGGTTACCCAACTTCGTTGTTACCCGATTTTAATACCCAACGTTACATATCCAACTTCACTTCGGTTACCCAACTTCGTTGTTACCCGATTTTAATACCCAACGTTTCAAATCCAACTTCACTTCGGTTACCCAACTTCGTTGTTAGCCAATTTTATTACCCAACGTTCCATATCCAACTCACTTCGGTTACCCCAACTTCGTTGTTACCCGATTTTAATACCCAATGTTCTATATCCAACTTCACTTAGGTTACCCAACTTCGTAGTTACCCGATTTTAATATTCAACGTTAATAGTTGGAATTGTTTGAATTTAAATTTCTCATGTGTTGCTCAAGTTGCGGAGATTTATAGTTTCCCTTGTCCCCATAGGCTTTTGTCTATTGAGGAGACTCATAGAAGAGATTTAATAGTTTCTTTTTGAGGGAATTAGCTATTCCAAAACAACTCATATTTCAACCTATCTCTATGTTCAAATTGGCCATGTCTTACCTCAACCCAGAGGAGAGTTTGTTAAGAAGTTACCTTGGCATTTGCCACCCATTCTAAGATTAGAGCTTACTCAAACCTATAAGAAGAAACTCAAGGAGTTTCATGTTTGGTATATAGTTAATAATGTTGATTTGAGTTTCGATGATTTATTATATACCTTACCTTTAAGGTTTTTAGGAGTTTTGCATGTTAAGAGACACCTTGTAGGTAGGTATGACTTTAGGGATGACTTTGAGGACTCTAAGTCACATATCAGGGTTGAGGAGGATCTTTAAGAAAATAAGAAAAACAATCCTTATATGCTATTACTAGCTTAATCAATTGATGATGTCTGTTGTGCTTGATCCTTTTATGTATGCATACGTTGTTGTGTTTTTTAGTGATATAACTTTGATAAACATATTTCTAGGTATGCATGATAAGAATTTAATGGAAGTTCTCTTACCCTCCTATTTTGTGAGAGCTTGGATACTTACATTGTTAATTTTGAGTCCAGTTTTACAAATGAAGTCAGGAGGATGAAGGGCGAATCAGTCAAACTTTTTTTTTTTAAAAAAATAGGCATAAATCAAGGGATTTGATGAGAATATTCCCAAAATACACCCAAGAAATCAAAGGCTTCTTAAAGGGAGAAATCAAGGCTTCTAAAGTAGGCGACATTGACGTTGATGTAGCGGTCTCATGATTTTTTTCGGAATATTTTTTTTTACAAAATGACTATTTAAGACAATAAATCTTTTTTTTTTACTAGGCTAAATTCTAAAAAATAAGTGTGTCGGTTATCCTTGTAACATAACGTGAAGACTTGATAAAAAACAATCTTGTTGAAGAAGCTCGATCTATGGGATAATCACAAAAATAAAACTTATCAAATAAGCTTTTTTCAAACCTAAAACTTGCGGGAGAAGCTCTATTGTAATTCCGCGTTACTTTCCACTATATATGGATCACCTTATTGTAGTGGATTCATCAATCTCTCATGTTCCTATAAGCGGGAATCACTATGTAAACATTCAATTGCTTCATTTTGAAAAATAATTTTCATTGTCGAGTCTCCTTAATGTGTTCTTATAATATTTCGATTATAAAGGGTTCAACACAATTAAATATCGGTGATAGATTAATAGTTTTATGTTGCGGTTCATTATTTCATATAAGTTTTTATTGATAATTTATGTTATTGCAATCAAAAAGATAATTTTTTTCGTATATATTTTATATCAAACCAATTTTATATGTTGACAATGTTCCTTGTTTTATACCATTAACATACGCAAGTTTCAAATACTTATTAACAAATACTCGCACAAGGTATTGTCTACGGACTAGTTAAATATAACTTGACTTCACCAAAAAAATCGGACTAGTTAAATATATAAAAGAAAAAAAAACATGACGGAAATAAATATAAGAGAAAAGTAGTACTTCGATACCGTGAAAAAGTCTCAATTATCCATCGGTAAATTCATGGTGGTGCGAAAACAAGGTTTCGCAAAAAGTGTAGGGATAGACGGATACAGAGATGATAATGGTAGCTAAGGACGCATTATGTTGACTCACTTTGTTTTCATGTGGGTTGTTTGGCCAAACATACCTTTTATTATGATGTAAATAAGTTTGATTATGATAACAACATATTCAAATGTTGAAATGAGAATCTAGTTTGTTGACCTAAATCACCTAATAATTTTAGTCTGAATCCGATTTAGGTAGATTATTATTATTTTTTTTTAAAAAAATTCTGATTACACTCCCCAATAGCGTAGTCTATCGGCTCGTTCCGACTTCACCTCGGTTCCAACTACGCACGTCAAACGCGTAGTTGTAATCCGGAGTGAACGCGAAGTGAGTAGCTTACGTGACATTTAGCAATTTCCGCCATTACGTCTAGAAAATCGCGTAAATATTATGATAGTAGATGATCTCTTATTGCAACTACAGTAGTTTGTATTTAGACATTTTTTATGATATTTATTAAAGTACATGATCATTACTGCATATTTATTATTAGTACGTTAGTATGAATATATAAATTAAGAATCTCATTTATAATTATATTAAATGGCCAACTTTTTAAAGATTAGTAGCGTGAAAAAGACGGGTATTTGACGCAATGGTCAATATTAAACAGCCACCAACGAGAATTCCATAGCAGACAACGAAAAGAAGTTCCAAGATGAAGTCAACATGCCATCTTCTGCTCCTGGTGACCCTTATCCTCGTCTTTGATCAATCTGAATCCGTAAACACAGATCCATATTATGATGAGTGCAAGCCTTATGATTGTGGAGGCCTTACGTTCAAGGGAATCAACATTCCTATTGTGGACTGAGAGAATTCAAAGTCTCCTGCAATGGAAAAAATCAGACACTTATCAATGTTTCTGATGATACTTATGTGATTGACAAGTTTATGTATGAGGATGTGGCTATTAGCATAACTAACTCGGCTTTCACCAGCTCCGCGCTTGGCTGTCCCAGCTCGATTCACAATCTGAGGTTGGATGCCGATGGGAGATTTAGGTTTAATTCGAGTCACAATTACATCTACCTTCTTCAAAACTGTTCAAGTGATCCGAGAGGGAGTAGCAAGATGGAATGCGATGATAATGAGGACGGTGCTGCTGCTTCAGTATCGGCAGTGTATGAGAAGGATCTCAATGCAGCGGATATTAGGGATTGCGGAGAAAAAGTACACCAGTTCCGTATGAATACATCGATGAGAGCGGAGCAGCGATATTGAAGGGTACTCAGAAGAGGGATTGTGGTGAAATACGAAGCTAACAACTGTAGTATGTGCGAAAGAAGTGGTGGCAGATGCGGCTGGAACGAGACCACCTCTTCGCCGGCGTGTTTCTGCAGCAGATCGGCCTCATCGATTTTCTTGCCATCGGAAGAGCACAGGCAAGTTTGTTGTTTTCGATTCACTTTGTTCTATGCTTTTCATTAGGTTTCATTCCAATTTCATCTACCATCTTATATGCTTATTTGGACATTATTGAACCAGAAAATCTGCAAGAACATATCCAAATCGGACTCCGATTGTAATGGAATGTTCAGAAATATGAAATTGGTCAACTGAGTCATATATGCAGTCAAATATGCAAAGTAGACTAACACATGTGAACAGCTTGAGAATTGCAAGTCAAAAGAATTCAATAGTCAATAATAACTCCTTACCAATCACAAAATACAAGATACAAACAGATGACAAGTTGTAGAATTCAATATTTTAGTCTCATACCCTCTCTCTCCTCTTCAAGAGATAGTACTCATTGATTGAAACCTCTTCCTCAGCCAAATCTACCCCAAAAAATATGAAGAAGATAACCTACCACTTTCTAATAAAACTCCTCCTACTCTTACTCTTGGATTTATCTGAATCCATAGACAAATCTTATGAAGACTGCAAGCCCTATGAATGTGGAGGCCTTTCCATAAGTTACCCTTTCTATGTTCCGTCCATTCAACCTTCCTTCTGTGGCCTTCGAAAATTCAATGTCTCCTGCAACAGCAAAAGCCAGACGATTATCCCAATTTCTGGTGATGATTATATCATTAATAATATCGACTATGATAAGATGTCTATTAACATCACCAACTCGGCCTTCTCCAGCTGTCCCAGCTCCATTCACAACTTCACCGTGGATGATCACAGATTCAACATTTCTCTCAAACAAAAACATATCCTTCTTCTGCACGATTGCTCAAGAACTCCAGTAGCCAGTAACAAAAACTACACTGAGATCAAGTGCCAACACAATGAAAATAACCAGAGTCTTCTTTGGGCAGTTTACTCAGAGGATTTCTATCCGAGTGAGTTTGGTGTCTGTAAAAACCAAGTTAAAGTTCCATACGACGAGGATGAGAGTGAGAGTAATAGTAGTATTGAAGGGTTATTGAGTAGGGGATTTCTATTGAAGTACAAATCCCTCAACTGTAGTCACTGCCAAGACAGTGGTGGAAGATGTGGGATCAACAATACCACATCAGA
Source organism: Fagopyrum tataricum (assembly GCA_002319775.1). Taxonomy (NCBI): domain Eukaryota; kingdom Viridiplantae; phylum Streptophyta; class Magnoliopsida; order Caryophyllales; family Polygonaceae; genus Fagopyrum; species Fagopyrum tataricum. The sequence goes on along the minus strand of CM008283.1, from coordinate 19,523,730 downwards.
GTTTCTCTGTTACTGTCCTGATCGGCCTCACCGTGGTTCTTGTCATCCGCCTACAAAAGGTATCTTTAGTTTATAGTCTGTGCTTGTTTCTATGTCCATCAATTTTGTGTGTATGATTAGAAATTAGAATATAATCAATCAAAACCAAACTGATTGGAGATTTAGTTGACTTTGATAGAGGAATTGGGGGAAAAATCAGCTGAAAATGTAATGAATGAACCTCATTCACATGATACACGGCAACTAGGATTCCTAAATAGCTAGTTGATAGCAGCCGTTTTACTACACAGGGGAACTTTCCTTTCTATCTACATCTCATAGTGCTACTTTATTCATCTTGCTTTATTTGTGGTCACACTTTTGCCACATTCATTACACTTATCATCTTTGAAGGTTTTATCCTATCATCATGTATTAAATACAATCTTATAAGTTGTAAATCAGAAGTCAAGTCATCTATTGCGCGTCTTCTATTATATTGTAATACAAGGCAATAGTGTTTTCTTACAAAAAAGTCATGAAAAAATTAGGCATAGTATCTTTTCCACCAATGCTCTTTGATTTCCATTGATTCTACTATTGGCCTGGGTGGCAACTTAGTTTCCTTAATGCAACAATCCACCAATAATTACTGTAAGACCTCCTAAATCATACTAGCTTGTTTCATTATGAAAATCCTTTATGGAAAAGTGGGCATGTCAAACTGATAAGGCATGGCCACTTACCTGCAAATTCAGGTCACACATATAGATAGGCATGTCGAATAAGAACATTAGATGATAAAATTAAGAAAATTAAGATTATGGGGATGAAGAGGGTTGAATAATCCTTAATCTGTTTGGTAAGGGAATGAAGGAGATGTAATGATCATATTATGGATATTGAGGGACTTAGATTATGGGAATTGTGTAATCCTATTGAACTTCGATTATAAGATTATCAAGGTAAAATCTTATTTTTAAACACAATCATATTTATTTTACCAAACACTCATTTCACTTATTTTATACTCATCTCCTTAAACAATTTCATCTCCTTAATTCTTCTTATTATTCTTTTATCTTCGTCTTCGTCTACATAAATTTACCTTACCAAACAGACTCCAAGTCAGCTCATAAAGCTCATTGTAGAGGAAGAAGACATAGTTTTGTTGGTTTCAGCTCATAAAGCTCATTGTATAGACAGAAAACATACTAGCTTGAATCATGTTCCTTTTAAAGGCACAATGTTTTGAAAATTGCAATTCAATTTACAAAAGCACATGTTAGGTTTTGGTTTGATATTCATAGTATAATTGTTGAAGTAAAACTAACAGCTACTCCTCTATATTTGTAGTCAAAAAGTGGAAAATCATTCTTCCCTCAGGTAAATCAAACAATCTACTCTTTGCAACAGAATTGTTGAAAACACCCAAATAACTAACTACTATCTCTCTGCAGTCCTTTCAGCAATTATACTCATCAGCTTAGCCTTCCTCATACTTTATCATCTCAAAAGAAAGAAGAAATCTGGGTCATCTACCTTCTTGAATCGAACAACAACAGACATGGATGATATAAGCATGAAAGGCGTGACAGTCTTTTCATACAAAGAGCTTGAAGAAGCCACCCACAATTTCGATCCAAACAGGGAGCTAGGAGAAGGCGGCTTCGGAATTGTTTATTACGGTAAACTAAAAGACGGAAGAGAAGTAGCAGTCAAACGCCTCTATGAAAAAAACTACAAAAGAATCGAACAGTTCAAGAACGAAATTCAAATCCTAACAGATTTACGCCATGAAAATCTCGTTACACTCTACGGTTGTACTTCTCGTCACAGCCGCGAACTCCTCCTTGTTTACGAATACATTCCGAATAAAACAGTAGCAGATCATCTCCACGGCGATCAAACAAAGTCAGTATTACTCCCTTGGTGTACTCGTATGAAGATCGCTATAGAAACAGCCACAGCATTATCCTATCTTCACTGCAATGACATAGTCCACCGCGATGTCAAAACCAACAACATCCTCCTCGACAACGACTTCACTGTTAAAGTTGCAGATTTCGGGCTGTCAAGACTCTTCCCAGCTGACGTCACTCATGTCTCGACTGCTCCACAAGGGACTCCGGGTTACGTTGACCCGGAGTACCATCAGTGTTATCATTTGACAGATAAGAGTGATGTTTATAGCTTTGGAGTAGTATTGGTAGAGCTTATATCATCGTTGCCGGCGGTTGATGTAGGAAGACATCGACATGAGATTAATTTGTCTAATTATGCAATTACGAGAATTCAAATGTCTGCTTTTGGTGATCTGGTTGATCCTGATCTTGGATTTGAGAGGGATTTTAAGGTTAGAAGGATGACTAGTTGGGTTGCGGAGCTTGCTTTTCAGTGTTTGCAGCATGAGAGAGATTTAAGGCCGTCGATGGAAGAGGCTTTGGAGGTGTTGAAGAGTATTGAGAGTATGGATTATGATGTGTTAGAGGAAGAGGAAATGAGTATGAGCCCAAGGGAAGCAAAATTCATGAAGACACCACCGCCACCTTCACCAACAGAGAACGATGTTGTAAATCTTCTAAGAGATACCGGAAAACCGTCAGCGTCGCCGGTTTCTGTGATGGATAAGTGGTTGAACTCAAGTAAGTCGACTACCCCTGCGACGAGTAGAAGTAGTTGAAGTTTTGAAGGCTACTATTTCTACTTGAATTGTTTACATGTATGAAGCAATTTCTTGGAACATACTGTGATGCATAGAGATGTAAAGTTCAAAACTCTGGTCTTTTTGATAAAATTTACGGAGGATTTGAAGTACATGCCGCGATGAATTTACAAAATGTCAACCGGATCTGTGTCAGAATTGAAGGTATATTTTTTGGGTAGAATTGACGAAGAAAAATTGTCACAGTTACGGATTACGAATCTGTCACGTATCCGGAATCCGTAACAATTTGACAGACATTGGGTATGCGTAACCGTGACACAATCGAAATGCGTTTCGGTTGGCGTTTGATAATTTTATCGCCGTGTCTTCATAAATTCCGTATACATATACTACTTGAAGATCATGAGATAACATCGCTAAACAACTCTAGTTACACTTAGAAAATCCGGGTTGGAGATGTACAAATCTAGCTCGATTACAAAACTGTAGAGCTATTGTGAAATTTTGGTGGAGTTTTTGTCCTAAATCCATTTTATTATAAACGGGTTTGTTTTATTATAGATCGTGAGGTAATTTTTATTAAAAAAGTATGGAAAATTTCGGATGGTACTCTCGTTGTTTGGAAATTTTCGGATTTTGTCAAGAGGTTTTTTTTTAGTTAAGATAGTATCCTTGTATTTTCATATTTTCCGGAAAATGTCCAACTCCTTTTAAATTGTAGGGGGATGTCAACTTAAATTAATTTTTTAAAAAAAATTTATATGTAAAATGTTTAGCCTCTTTTATCTTTTTTTTAAAAGAAGTTTTTTCCATTTAAAAAAAAAATGATTTTAGTTTACATCCCTCTACAATGTAAATGAAATAGTGTATTTTCCGAAAAATATTAAAACACAATGGCACCATCCGAACTAAAAAAATCTCTGGGCAAAATCCGGAAAATCCCAAACCACAGGGGTACCACTTGAAATTTCCCAAAAAATAAAGTTTTTGTAGAGCTAAATTTGTATAAAAAAATATTCTTAATAATTATTTCAGTAATGTATTATATTTTAAAATTATTTAAATTTGGGTCGGGTTACTTTGGGCTATCGAGACATTTGAGTCGGGTATTTCGGCTCGGGTTACTTCGGGCTATCGGGTTGGGTTACTTCGGGTCATTTATTACTTCGAGTTACGGATTGCGAATCCGTCATGCATCCGGAACCCGTAACAAATTTGACAGATATTGGGAATGCGTAAACGTGACACATTCGGAATGCGTTTCGGTTGACGTTTGGTAATTTTATCGTCGTGCCTTCATAAATTCCGTATACATATACTACTCGAAGATCATGAGATAACATCGCCAAACAGCTCTAGTTACACTTAGAAAATCTGGGATGGAGATATACGAATCTAGCTCGATTACAAAACTGTATATTCTTCATATTTATTTTAGTAATATATTATGTTTTAAAAATTATTTAAATTTGGATCGGGTTACTATGGGCTATCGGGAGATTCGCGTCGGATTACTTTGGGCTGCCAGGTCATTCAAGTTGGGTTACTTCGGGTCATTTATTACTTCGAGTTAAATCAGTTTCAAGCCGGTCAATTCCAGATATTCTCTTTTTCTAAAATTTTCGGGGTCAAGTCGTGCTCAGGTTACTTCGGGTTAAATCGTTCTCAGGCCGATTGGTTCCGGATATTCTATTTTTTCAAAATTTTCGGGTTCGAATCAGTTCAACTTTTAACAGCTCTAGGAATATGAAGCGAAAAAACGAAAAACCTTTTTTTTTACCTTCCCCAATTTGTCAAAAGTGGAGGGTACTAAATCAACATTCCCTTATATATCCTAATAAAACTTTTATTTTTGGTAATTACACTAATGAAATTTAAAACTACAGTTAGTTGATTGTTAACAAAGTCTATTTTCTTATTATTATATGTTTTTAATGAGATCCACCGGTGATAACCAAAGCAACAGCCTCAATTATACATTGAACAAAAATCCAAAACGGTAGACGTAGGTAAGCATACTGAAAAAATGGTCTTGTTTTAGTATTTAAAACATTTATCCTTATAAAACATTTGTTGTGATACTTAATTTAGGGGTTGTTGAATGGACAAGATCATAATTAATGGAAAATAATATTAATAAAATGAAGAAGACGATGGTGACGTACGGGTAACATGCATGTTTATTAATGTTTACTTGTTTGAAAGTAAAAGCTGTATCTGAGAGTGCATTAGCTAGCAATGAACATCATATGCCTCTTGTGGTGCTATTAATAGGATTCTGCTGGCATTGCGTCCACCCTATATATTAGCTAAGCAATGAACATCCCATCTTCAAACATGAAGAAGAGGAAGAGCGGCGAGATTGCGGCGGAGAAGAAGAAGAGGGCTAAGGTGGCTGCGGCGGAGGTAGAGTGGGATGAGCAAATGTGGTGGGGGACGCAGTGGTTTCCCTTTTGGGATGTCCCTAGTTTCATGGATCACCTCTATAGTGATGTTTGGGATGGCTATGATGATATATGGGGGTTTAGGACTTCAAATTAGGCTCCATTTAAATTTATTTTCTTTCTTCGATATGTTCTTACACTAAATAAAGTGTGTTGATACAGATTTGGATTGTCTGATTATACTATTATGTTATTATGGAAATAATTTCAGTTTATTTGTGTTACATTATGTCTTATCTTTCTAAATTCTATGTAGTTAAGTTACACAAGTTTATTAGGATTACAAAATTAATCACTCACTTTCTAACTTTTACAACTACAAAAATGAGTTTTAAATACATGCTTATTTTAGTATGTTTGATTCGATTTCGAATTACCAAATTGTTTCTACGTACATTTAACTAAAAACATCTTCTTTCCGGGTTTTTTTAATTATCGGTTAATCTAAACAAAAATAAATTACAAGTGTAATCTAGAATCTCGTAAAAACTGAAAACACAGTGACATTCGATTCGATCTAGAGTGATCGATGTCGATCAGCAAGTAAGGATAATGAATAACATTCAGGATTTGGTGACACGGTTCGGGTATAAATCTTACTGTGTGGGATCTCAGAGAGGGAAGACCCAAACTAGAATCCACTAAGGTTATATTTATTTCGTTATTACATTGTGCAACCACGTATAAAAGTAACACTCTCTCACCTCTCATCCCTCTCTTCCCTTTCTGTGTCGAAGAAGCTGAAAGATTCAAGTGTCATTGTCGTCATCTTCCTCCACCGCCCGACTTGAAAGTTAGAATAACTACGACCATCGGTGGTGGCATTTGTTGTCGTCTTCCTCCTCACTCCAATTTGACTCCCATCTCTATTCTCTCTTCTTCCCTTTCCTTGATTCGCATATCCTAATGCTCTTATATTCATAGTTTTTGTACAATTTATTTTCCAAAATAACTTGATCTCTTCGATTATGGATATCAACTTTATTCTTTGTTGATATCAAACTCGTTTTGGACAATAATTTGTTACATGCTTAATTTTTTCCCCAACTTTGTTAATGTCTTTGAGCTTCGGTTTTTTAAAATTTGAACTTGTTAGTAAAAGCAAACACGAATGCATTTGTCGTTGTCTTCTTCCCAACTTTGCTGATGTATTTTGCTTCTAAGACTGGCAACTAGTGTGTTTGATCATCAGAAAATGAAGATGATGATGATGAGTGATTTTTAAGTCTCACGTGATATGCACATGACATAAACACTAGTGTAAATTTAAAATTCAACCAAACACTCGTTAGTGTTTAAAACACTATGAACACAAACACTAGTGTTTTTGTGTTACATGTCAAACACAACCTAAGCAAACAAGTGGATGAACCTTACAAAAGTAACACAAAACTAATGTGAAAAACAAAGGAGTGGAAAATAGAGAAGATTGAAGCACATGGGCTATAACAAGAAAAAAGATGAGCAAAGTAAACAAATAAACTCTCTCTCTCTCTCTCTCTCTCTCTCTCTCTTCACTTTTGTGGTGTCTAACTCTCTCAACGAAGAACTCTAACACAAAAGCATCATTGAGTTCGTCGCCATGACAACCAACATGTTCATTCTTTTTCTTTTCTTGAAGATCGGAGTAAAAGCAAAGTTGGGATGTACAATAACTCCTCTCTTGCCTCAAACAACAAGAACAAAAGAGCTAAATACCCAAGTGAAAACACAATGTTTGAGTTAATGAGTTGTGTTGGATATAACAAATGGACAAAAGTATAATGGGCTTGTGGCCCGTTAACCTAAAACACAACCTACAATGTCTAACATACACCAAACATAAAACACCAGTACATACCAAGGTATAAAGTGAACCAAAGACAAAGCCACATGAAGGACTCAACACTCACCTACTTAAGTTAGACAACTCATGAGATAGCGAAACGTTATCTATTGGGCCGGGTTAGCTTGACATGATCATGTCATTCTCAACGAGCTTTTCCTTGAATCATGATTTGCTGAACCAAGTTAAGTATATGTATCTAACGCCTAAAAATGCACGCGGTTAAGTTAACAAGAATGTAAGTTTAAAATCTACAACATTTGCTAACATTACAAATGCCGTCCTAAACCAAGTTATAAGAAATGCTTGATCACTAATAGTGGAATTGGTGGTTCAACAGTCTGTCATCAATCCATGAGCTCTTTGAGCTCAAGTACCTCCTTCTAAAATGTGCAGGTAATTTCTGCAAAATGAGAACTTGTTAGTTGTGACATTTTTGTACCAAAATCAATAGGATAATAGTCTCCTTTGATTTTCTTAACCTCAATTTGTTTATGTTCCCCCTATGTTCTAATGAAATGACGCCTAACATCTATGTATTTGGCCCTTTCATGATAGACATGATTCTTACACAAGTATAAGCACTTTGACTATCCATAGAATAGGCAAAAAAAGGGTAGGATTTTCTTAAGTAAACTAGTAGCTAGTTGGCTTCCTTAGCTGCCTCAATAGCAACCAAATATTAAGATTTTGTGGATGACAAATCACAACATAAATTTTGTTGATATTTCCATGATCTGCAATTACTAGTCCAAGTGTAAAAGAAGGTGGTAGTTTATTTTCTATTGTCTTTATCACTATTATAATCAAAATCAACATATCCATATCCATGTAACTCAATTTCAGGGCATGTTTAGCATATATGAGACAATGATTGTTGGTTTCACGTAGATATCTAAGCAAAAAATTTATGTCATTCCAATGCAATTCACTAGGATTAAACATAAATCTTGTCAAGACACTAATAGCCGTGCATGACAAATCCCACAAAAACATCATAAGGTATATAAGACATTTTTTCTTTCTCAGAGTTGTCAATAAGGGAATATTTTTTGGTGAAGTCTAAATGTCCTCCTAAGGGGATAGAAGTAGGTTTACAATCATTCATGTTACACCAAACTAACACTTTATTCGCATAATCACTTTGAAATAACCACATGTTTCTATGTTTTATATCTCTAGTGAAGTAAACCCCTAATATTTTGTTGATAGTCCCTAAGTCTTTCACGTCAAAGTTCAATTTAAGGTCTTTTTTCACTCCAAACACAATAACTTTAAAATTGCATATAATCAAGATGTCATCAACATAAAACAAGACATAGAGAGTTGTTTTTTAACAAACTTGAAATAGAGGCATGTGCCATAACCGTTCCTAGCGAAACCTAAGTTTCTCATGCATGAATTAAATTTATGTTTCACTGCCTAAGAGATTGTTTTAAGCCATAAATATATATATTTTTAAGCATGCACACATGATTAGGTTTATGCTCAACAATAAAGCCTTTAGGTTGTTTTATATAAATAATGCAAATTGCCATGAAGGAAGGTAGTCATAACATCCATTTGTTCTATTTCCATGCCATATATAATGGTCATATCAAGAACCATATTTGGAGTTTTATTCTTAACCACAGAAGAAAAAAAAATATCATCGTAGTCTACACCTTTTTTTAGTCAAAATCTTTTTTCTACAAGTCTATATTTAAATATAGGAGATTCATTAGATTTAAAATTTTCTTTCAATTTATAAATCCATGTAATAGTCTATCATCCTAGTAGTCTACATGTACTTTTTGTGAGAATCCTTTTGCTACGAGTCTAGATTTGAATATAGGAGGTTCATCATATTGATAACTTTCTTTCAGTTTGTAAATCCAATTATAATCTATCACCCTAGCATATTTAAGTTTAGGAACTAACACCCAGATTTTGTTCACTAGCATAGATCAAAATTGCTCATGTATAGTAAATAGCCAAAACTTAGCAATTGATAATCATTCACCTCAAACATATATTGCACATCATGCTCATAATCAAGTAATTCTAGACTGAGAGCTAGGGAGAAAGGCATAAGAACTTACAAACTCCCCACCAATTTGGTGGTGTTGCTCAGTCACAATCTGTGTCTCATCTTCATTCATGTGTTTCAAGACCAGTGACATTATAATGGATTGCGCATTCGAAATGCTTACACTTGTTATCTCATTAGGAACATCACACTTTAAAATGAAACTCATATTGAATAAAGTTAAAAAATTTAGACACAAACACCTTAAATTATAATCATGGGATTGAATAAGTAGCAACTTATAACCTTTTTTAGTGACCTCAAGATAACCTAACATAATACTTTTTTGTCTCTAGGTTGAAGTTTACTCAGAGATATATGTGAATATACAGTGCATCCATAAAGGTCTAAGATAATTCAGATTACGTCTTTCTTCCGTGTTCAATCCTAACTTTCTATATTATAACGAGTTATGTAATTTATTTGCGAGATCTGAGGTTCACACTTCAACCTTCATTAGTAGTCAATTTAGTGATCTTTGCACCTTGGTTAAGAATGGGATTCACAACTTTGGAATGTCATCTCCCGCAGCAACATATTTTGTTCGTTTTCACCATTCATTGCTTGTCTTTTAATAACACTTAGATCAAATCGGTTTCTACAAATGGTATAAAAATTAGTATCTCTAACAACTAATATTATCGATAATGCGATCGAGAAAAAAAAAAACCTCGACAATTTATTGGAAGTATAAAATACCCGGAAACAACCAAGAATTAACTGGGCGAGAGTTAAAAAGATATATTTGTCTTTGCAAAAGTTTAAGAAATTAATTAAAATGAAGTCCGAGAGAAAGGAACAAAGGAGTCCACGAAACAAGCCCAACAGCAAGAACGGGCCAACATAAAAAGTAGTTCAGCAGCCCAACGCTTGAAAGCGCGTGTCTCCACTCTCCGGCCCATGTCATCCCCTTATGTGTGCCTCCCTCTCACGCGCGCACAGTTTTCTTCTCCCATGATGGTCTACTCCAACGTCCACATTTTTTGTTACAAGATATATAAATAGGGTGGGCATCGGATCGATCCGATCCGAATACCCGGGAATTTTTTTTTAGCAAAAGGCCGATCCGTATCCGGGAATTTTTGTCGGATCGGGTCGGATAATTATCCGCGGATATCCGACCGATCCGAATGATCCGAAATATGAATATAGCTATCCGAATTTGATTTTATCCGGATCGGGTCGGGTCATTATCCGGGGATATCCGCCTGATCCGGATGATCCGGCTGATCTGAACGATTGTACGTTGACCCGAATGACCCGACCGACCCGATTGACCCGGCTGAAAATTCAAATGAATTTGCAAGTCCAAACTAGTGCAATGTGCATGATCTAAAGTCTAAACAAGTCCTAACTTGACATAAATAAGTTATTAAAATTATTATATTATAAGATATAATTTTTATTTCCTTTTTTAATTCATTAAAATCTAATAAATATATACAAGTTTGTAAGATTTGAAATTTAATGTACAACTTTATAATATAAGTCTTATATTATAAAGTTGTACATTAAAATATAATATATTATACCTTAAAATTCGATAAACTTATATTAAACGAGATCAACTAATGATAAAATGCATTATCGAGACTAACGTGTACATAAATAAGTTATTAAGTTGTAAACAAATACATAATCATAATTATAAACATCTATATGTTAAAACGAGATCAACTTATATTAAAAGATTATTATGAACATCTATATGTTTAAAACTTTAAACGAGATCAACTTATGATAAAATGCATTATCGAGACTAACTTGTACATATATAAGTTATTAAGTTGTAAACAAATACATAATCATATTCATAAACATCTATATGTTAAAACGAGATCAACTTATATTAACATTATTCATAAACATCTATATGTTAAAACGAGATCAACTTATATTAAAGATTATTATGAACATCTATATGTTAAAACGAGATCAACTTATGATAAAATGCATTATCGAGACTAACGTGTACATATATAAGTTATTAAGTTGTAAACAAATACATAATCATATTTATAAACATCTATATGTTAACGAGATCAACTTATATTAAAGATTATTTTGAACATCTATATGTTAAAACGAGATCAACTTATGATAAAATGCATTATCGAGACTAACGTGTACATATATAAGTTATTAAGTTGTAAACAAATACATAATCATATTTATAAACATCTATATGTTAAAACGAGATCAACTTATATTAAAAGATTATTATGAACATTTGTTAGTTTAAAACTTTAAACAAGATTAACTTATGATAAAATAAATTATTGAGATTAACTTGTACATATACGAGTTATTAAGTTGTAAACAAAGACATAATCATATTTATACACATCTATATGTTAAATATTGTTAAATATGAATATTAGTACAAAATTATAATATACAAGTTTTTTAAATATAAATTTATTTTTTATTTGATTAAATATTGTTAAATATTGTTAAATGTGAATATTAGTACAAAATTACTATATTGTATACATACAAATATTTTTATGCTATTTAAGTATAAATCTATTGTTTGTTTGATTAATATTTATACATATATATTTTTTATATTTTAATGGTTTTTAACCGGATATTTCCGGATATCCGGCAACCCGCGGATACCCGTTGATCCGATGATCCGCGGATATCCGACGATCCGACTGATCCACGGATATCCGACGATCTGCGGATACCCGATGATCCGCGATTCTCGGATACCCGAAATATCCGGATATCCGCAAATATCCGTTTTTTTAAACTCGGATATCCGAATGCCTAAAATCCCGATCCGTATCCGATCCGACGATCCGGAAAAAACTCCCGGATCGGATCGGATTCGGACCGGATCAAAACGAATACTAAAAAATTGGATTTTTCCGGATCGGGTCAACGGATTTTTCTGACTGGGTGGACGGATCGGATTGATTTTGCCCACCCCTAATATAATTTACTAGGATGTTGTTTTTTTTGTTAAAATGAGATTTTCTTTATTTTCTTATTTTTGCTTTAGTCAAATAATTTACTAGGATGTTTTAATTGTATCATAAGGTAATTTTTCTTCTCTTTGTCCAAACCTAGACATGCTTCAAATTTCGTCTTTCTATGACAACTCAAGCTCGAACTCATTCTAAAACCCCTCGTTTTTTCCTCCACAAAACATCCCATGCATATTTTTCATCTCTTTATGATAAGCCAAATTCATTCTAGTCTTGTTCGGTAGACGTTAGTTTAAGGGGTTGAAAATTATTAAAAACCTCTTATCCCTTGAAGACAACTTAAGGGTATTAAACTAGTTAATTGGGGAGTTTATGGAATTCTTTTTTCAACAATTGAATAGGTTCTTGGTCAAACATCCAATTTACCCGATGGGAATAATGATATCAATGTTGAATATGATGCACTAATTCACAATGAGAATTGGGAGATTTTCTTAGTCGCTTTCTAATATTAACATTGTTGGTTGTAAATGGGTGTACATGGTTGACCGTTGTTTGGATTATTTAGCATTGTTAAGATCCTTCTATTGGTCGAGGCTTTAAACTAAAAAGGTGTTGACTACTTTGACACTTTTGGTTCGGTTGCTAAGCACTCTCGCATTCATCTTATTCTTGTTGTTTTTCACTAACAAGTGGTGATGCGTCGTTGGATACGTCTGAGGACAAACTCCGGATCTAGATCAAACTAGGTCTTCAACTACTCCTTTGTAGATGTCCATGGGTGTAACTCTGGATTGAATATGGTTGCCGGAAGCGATTGAGATGGATGCGGTAGCGAAGGTTGATTCCATCTAGAGAGATCGAACAAGCCGTTGAAGTGGATCGGTTAGTTGATTCTTGAGAAGAATCCTCAAATATGAGTTCTTGGATCAAAGACTTAGATCTAAGTAGAATTTGAGAGGATGGAAGAGGAAGTGATGTCCAAGTTATATAAGAGGAAATACTTTTCAATACTTAATTCAATTGAGCATGTAAATAAAAGTGAGGCAACACATCCTTATATAGAGGGTGTTGCCTAAATACGGGCCATGAGCCAAAAGAAATCCATAAAACAGAGGCCCAATAGGAAATTTCTAAATATGAACCAATAGGAATTTCTTAAGGGAGGTCCAATGGAAAATCTTAAAATGGAATTTCTATATTGAATATCCATTTTATTACAAAAACAAAAAAAAACATGGAAAATGTTGTCCAAAATGTGTTAGCTTCATGACATGGTGTCGGTAAGACAAGACATGCTGCTAACGGGGCCAAGAGGCGTGGACGGAGCCGTTAGTCTATGTCATGGTGGTGTGGGGACACGGCATGCCACTAACGGGTCCAAGTGAAGCGATGGTGCGAATGATGATAGATCCGGTAGCTTGGGTTATGACTTTGGCTCGGGAATTGGTGAGCGGTCCATCGGAGCGAACCCTGAAAGCCTCATCCTCGTCATCTATAGTCATGGTAGTAAATGGCGCATTAGGTGGTGTATGTGACAAGTCGACATACATAATCGTTATTTTTTTTGGTATTTTAATAGATAAGAAGAGGAAACTACACCAAATCATCCTTAATAATCACTCTTATGCCAAAAATCAAAATTTATAAAGAGTTTAAGCATGAAACCACCCTTCATATTCATATATTTGCTATAAACTACCCCTTACAATTATTTGGCATAAAATCACCTTTAACTTTTAAATATTTGCAATTAACAACTGTAACTAGTTAAAATTACATCAAATACTTTAAACTTGAAGCATAGACAAGGTAAATTTTCATTATCGTTATTATTAATATCATAATTAGTTTCAATAATTTGGTTCACGATTTCAATTTATAATAGAAAAACACATAAAAGTATAACCACTACCAATATTCAAAAAAATCCAAATTTTAAATATTACTAACTCGTGTTCAAACTATCTCCTACAAAACAAATTATAATATGGTCACAACTCTGACTAAATTAATAATGTGGTTCCCAATTTATTTTTTAAGACTTATTTGTTTTAGGTGACCAATAAAAACTAATGAAAAAATTTATGGACTAAAAATTTATGGGCTAAAAATCCCAAAATATTTATGAAAAAATTGCAATAAAAGGTTTTAAATTTGAAAAAATATTCGCAAAAAAAAAGAAAATTTCGGATAAAAAAACTTAAAGAAAAAGTAGATGGAAAAATGTGATGCTTTTTCACTTTTTTCCCTTTCTTCTTATATTAGTTTTCTTTGTGGTTTTTGTTTTCCTTAAATAAAGGTTAATATTACCGCAAAAAATCCGAATAAAAAATTATACGTAGGTTTAGGTTTTTTCATGTCTTTCCGTTCTTCGTACCACAAACAAATTTGGGTAAAATATATTTAGGTTTAGGATATTTTCTTGATTTTTTCATTATTGGTATATTAGGCGATAATTTATGTATGAATTATTTTTTAAAAAAAATTTGATTATTTTGGTACATGTTATATTGTTTTTTTATTAGTTCTCGTAACACTTAATCAAATTATTCAAAAAAATTATGATATTCATATTAGGAATGGAAATTTAGCTTCTTTATGCTTCAATTGTAACTTATTTGATGCAATTTTTAACTAGTATGAGGTTGTTAAGTGTAAATGTTAAAGAAATATGGGTGTTTTTATGTCCAAAAATTAATTAGAGGTGATTTATTGTAAATAGAGGAATATTAAGGATGATTTTATGCTAAAATATTTTTAATGGTAATTTCTTGCTAAAGACTGATTATTATATAGATGGTGGTTTTTACGTAGTTTCTTCCAATTAATAATTATATTTCTTATATCTAAACCATCTAGACTTTCATTAATTAATTGTTTAAAGAAAAACTCTTTGAGACTAAAGTGAATATTATCGTTGCTTCAAATTCATGTAAATTATTATTGGTGTGGGGTGGGTTAGATGGGGTGAGATGGAACCAAAAGGGTAATGTCAAACTCATTAAATACAAAGCCAAGCTTTTTAGAAGAGATGAAAAGTTAAGTGTAAGGCTACAGGTTGCAGTGGCAACACACAACGAAAGAAGCTCGAAAGAAGAAGGCAAAAGTGAAATGATTAAAGTATGAATATACATAAAAACCCTAAAACTGCAAAGTGGGCACTGCCTTGTCTGTGTGCCTTTATTGTATGCAGTCGCAAACAAAACATCCTTTTCATTTCCAACTTTTATTCGATGAATAAGGAATATTTCATTTGCTAAGATTTCTCCTCTCAGAAGAAGCCAACACACGACCTGGCCTTTGCTTGATATATCTTCACAAAACAAACTCTCTAACGTACTCCAAACTACAACAATTATGTTATTTTATACTTTTATTTTTAAAAGGGAAAGGAGAGTTAATTTCTTGAAGTCGAACGTCCTAAAACATTATTGCGGTTGAGGTTTTCAACATCTTGTAAAATAATCCCGTCATTTGAGTTCGAGTAGTGGGATAGAGATGCGAGTCTGTGTGCAACAAAGTTGATTTTTCTAAAAAATGTGTTGTTTTTAGCTTGGTGAACCCAAATATCAAAGAGTAGATGTCGGAAATGATCATGTATGCTTCCTAAGGCGGTTTCCAAACTTGGTTGATAGGTTTAATGAGCATGAGATTGTCTCCTTCGATATCAATAGTCGTATATCATAAACTTGTGGCCTTTTGGAGGCCCTCTTTTAGAGCGAACACTTATTCTTCAACGACATATTAAGCATCACATCTTCCCTTACATGTAGCAAGAGGGATGTCATTGTGATTATGTATTGGTATAGCCAAAAGCATACTGGTCACTTGAGTTTCAAGATGAATCAAAATTAATTTTAACGGATGTCGTTGTGATTATGTATTGCTAAGATTTCCTTCTTTCCTTCGATGGTTTTTTGTTGAAGTTGATGGTTTTGCGTTAGCCTTCTCCCAATCATTGATAGTTTTTGAATCACCTAATTAAGATCTTGTAGTGTTTTTTGGTTGATAAAATTATTTGATTTTCCTAGTAAGCCATATGTTGCACCACCTTACCACTATTTGTCTTTGGATTAGAATCTATGTTGGGTTGGGTCACAATTTTGTAGGTGAGATATTATTTTGTCATTTTTGATATTGTGCATTGTGTATGGACATTCAAAAAAGAAGTGTTTAACACTCTATATTGGGTGATGACATAATTCTTAATGCATTAGCTCCAACACTTTTTGTTTGTTTAAGGGTTTGATTACTTGTAGTTTATTTGTGTTTCACTTAGTTTATAAACCCTGAGTTTAATTTTTGTGAGTGTTTACTTGGAGATTGGTTTATTTTTCATGGATTTATTTGGGTTTATAAACCAACCAAAAATAAACTTATCAAACCATACTTTTGGTTGGATGAGTTTAATTTTGTGTAAAACCCGGTTTTTTCCTTGTACTTTTCTATCTTGATATTAGATCATTGTTCATCCCTTGATATTCCACATTATTCTTCGATATTTTTAGGGGCATAAGTGTCTTTTGAAGAAAAATAAACTCCAAGTAAACAACCTTATATGATTTATTCATATAAACCCGTGAAAAAATAAACTCGAAAATAAACTATAAACACATATAAACTCATTTAGTTTATAAACCCGAAAATTAACCAATTTACAGCGCAAATTATGGTTAACTATAAACACACATAAACTCGGGTTTTACACATATGAGTACCAAATTGTAGTACTCGGAACCACGAAGCTCATGCTCTTGTTTTCCGGCTTTGAAATTGGTTGGAGTCCACCGGAAAAACCTTCCAGCGTAAGTTCATAAAATGATTCCAACAATCTCCCACATGAATAGAAATAAATATTTAACCTATTTTGTTTTTGATAAAAATCGGATTGGACTTTTGACAGTACAGTCAAAGAATCACTATATCTGGGTCGGTAGCGTTTTTCTTTCTTGAACCTCCCGTAGTGAATAACCATCGGATTTACTCGACTAGATGGCCATGGTGAATATGATGTCTTGAACCATCGGGCTTTGATGTACTCCTAGATAATAAATATCACACAATTTTGTCTTCTCTACAAAACAATGTTCTCTTTGTTGTGTTCATTTTGGCCTTGAACAAATCTGGTTTAATCATGAGTGAAATTGGAGAAAACCAGCCTTCCAAAGATTCACCAAGACATGACCCCATGTCACACTCACAAGGTGATATACCATAAAGAGTATCTTTTACACCCCACCTATATTTCAAGGATATGGAATCATTAAAAGCTTAAAGCTTAACCTCAATGCCTTATCAAGCAACACTAACATCATCAAGGAACTCGGTAAAGACATAGGTCTCCCAATTCACACCTAGATTCTGCTCGAGTTGGTTTTTCAATTGAACCTACATCGTGGGATCTTTAGTGATGTAGATAGGGTTGGTGATCAAGCATCATCTTTTGTAATAGGTTGTAAACACATTCCTTTTGGTGATTTTGCAACTTGGTCTCCTGATGAACCCTTAGTAAATGGATCCGCTAGGTTTTTTGCTAATTTGACATAATCTATCACAATCACACATGTCGAGAGTAGTTGTATAATCGTTTTATGTCTTTGTCTAATGTGATGAGACTTGCCATTATGCATACAATTATGTGCCCGAGCTATAGACGATTGAGTATCATAGTGTACACATGTTGTTGATAATGGTTTGTTTTGTAGAAGAATATCTCCCAAAAAGTTCCATTAAAAGGCACATCAATATAAACTGAAAGGCACATCAATATAAAATGAAAGAATATTCTTATTTTAGTTCAATATTATTTGATTGGCCTCTCGGAGAGACAATTATTACACTCATTTTGAACATACCATTTTTCAGGTAGCCCTTGCCTACATAAGTCCCATCTTTGAATAACACATGTGTATCAATAACTAGTTTCACCATAAAACCTTTCTTACAAAGTATAGAACCAGAAATGAGGTTCTTCCTTATGTCGGGTACATACAGGAACGTTGGTCAGAATAAGATTCTTTTCCGATGTCATCTTCAAACACACCCATCCATAACCTTCAACCCTAGAAGTTGCAGAGTTTACCCATGAACACGAGTTCTTCTAGTAATGGTAAACCAATCCTCTGTCAGCGCACATATGTTTGGTAGCACCTGTGTCGTACCATCATTCAATTGGATTGTCTCCTACCATGTTCACTTCTGACACAACAAAGATAAGTCATTTTGTGTGGGGTCACTTTCATGCACATTGACTTGAGTCTTCGACTTGCGGAGATTAGTCTTGCTACGACACGTATCAGCCTTGTTCCCCACTTTTCCAAATTTATGACACTTTCTTCTGAACTTTGTAGCAGATTGCTTCTTTGAGCATTGAGGTTGAAACTTGTTCTTAATCCCTTTACCATGCTCAACCATGTTAGCCTTCTCATCTCTTTGACCGTTCCCGGTCAATGGCTTCCGGTTGGTTGATTCCACCCTTAGCCTTGCCATTAAGTCATCGGCTTTCATAGCCTTCCTCTTGTGTTTCAAATAGCTCTTGAAATCGTTCCATGATGGTGGAAGATTTTCGATAATAGACGCTACCTAAAACGTCTCACATAGTTTCATCCCCTCGGCTAGAATCTCATGTGTCACTAACTAACAAGCCTCATCTTGTGTCCTAAAACAAACTAAAGTCCTTTGGAAGCCTTTATCACACAATAATATCTTATACAGTAGATTACTCAAATAGTCCAGGATCCATCCCTTACACATGAAGTCAACATGGACAAATGAAGTCAACATGGACACATGTGTCATACGTCGCCCGTGGACATGTGTTGTCGGGAAGAGATGTGGTGGATCTTCTTTAGAATACTTGGCAACTCTTGATGTCGTCAAGAAGAAAAATATTTCTTGCTGCTAGATTTTAAAGTCCGTACCCTTAAACTTGTGTAGCAACAACTCATCATGCATTGATCCAAGAATGAGTGATTGGGTAGGCGAGGGGACGGTAGTAATACCAAACCTGCTCCCTATTTCCATATAAAAGGAGGTGGCGAAGTAGCCTCACTATTCTCATTATCTCCTAGACCGGTCCCACGCATGATCCCAATAGGTAAATATACAACTGGCAAACCGGTCCCAAAATTATACAATATTGGGTGTCGGCACAAGAGGGTCGATAATTGGGTCGGAGGCATCAAAGTGATCATTTTCTCCCGTAGTCAAAAATCCAATTCAAAACAAAGCAACCTTGATCACTAGGGATTTATACAAAATATAATTCACCAGGGAAAACTTTGTAAAAGACCTAAATATATATTTTTATAAATATTAGGGTTCTACAAAACCCTGAATTCCGAAGTATCACTTCCGAAACAAGTTGCCCAAAATCTTTTGAATTTTCCGAAAAAAATAATTTCGAAAATTTTATTTTACATAAAATATTTGAAAATTTTATAACAAAATTAAAATTTTGAAATATAATTTCAAACTATATATTCGAATTTAATCCGTATTAATCTTTTTCCGAATAGAAGATAATTCCAAAAAATAAAATAAATCCAAATTTTTTTTATAAAGTATTTGAATAAATTTATAAAGGAATTATATTTCCAAGATATATTTTCACATAAATCTTGGAATTTGATTCGAATGATTCTTTCGAAAAATAGTATTTATAAAATAAATATTTCAAAATATTTATAACGAAATTAAAGTTTGCAACTAAATATCCGATTCGCTGAATTAAAATAATTCAAAATAGTTGATTTTTGAAAAAAATGTGCGAAAATAAATAATAAATAAAAAAATCGGAATTGGTCCGATGGTCGTCCCTATTGGAACACGTTAGAAAAATCCTATATTTTGTCCCTGCAGAAACGTTATAACGACAACATCCACACTTAATAATTTATTAGTATGATTCAATTTCTAAATTGAAAATTTTATATTAAGACTCTTGGAAGTCGACTATTGAGAAAAGGAAGTTTATGTAACACCCCAAATTCGCGGGACTCGGGGCGCTACGGGCGAGACCTCACAATGGGTCCCGACCCTTAGCTTGACAACAATTTCACCGGACCTTCCAACATGACACAAATAAAGGTCGAAAACTCAAATATGTTTTAATGTATGCGGAAACGAAAAGTACGCAACTACAACTTGGAAACTCAGCCGAGTCCTCAAAACAACGTAAATAAATCCGAATTCTAACAAACGACAATATCCATAAAAGACGACATGAAAAGACTCAAAACATCCCCGTCCTATAATGTACGGAGACCCCCGCTGTCCACTCCTCCGCCTCACTCGGCGGCATCCCTAACCTGCAAGTCATCTGCACAATCGGTTTAAAACCGTTAGCTAATATTCTAGGCATTAGAAAAGCGGTGAAGGCACAAACACACCCATAACACAAAACATAAATCAACACAAGTCCGGTTCCTTATCTTTTATTATTAAGTCGTATTCCAATCTAGTTCAACTTCTTTTGTGACACGAGACCCCAATGGTCTCGCCTCGGTCCCTACTTACCGGCAAGGAATGGTACGGATGCATCCGTCCATCTAACCCGCCGGGCTAGTCGCCGAGAATCCCCTAGACCTCACTATGGGCTAGGCAGTATTGTCACCGCCCGTTCTCATACACTTGGGCCAATATAAACATATATATAAAGTCGGTGGTCCTAATTACCGGTTTCACCGTTATAACATAAAATAACATACACCACCAAACACACAACAATACTAATACATAAAATACGAGCTAAGTAAGTCTGGAGACTTACCTTGTCACCAACCCAAGTCAACCACACTCTTGCTTCCTTAAGGAGGAAGCCCACAACCTGCTCACAAGAGATATGCATATCAATACATACTCACATTCAAGAAGTCTTAGACTTCACTCTAGTGATCTACGCAAGATCACCTAACCCACAAACTAGGAAACGCATCCTAGGTCCCGATTACTCACCACACTCTCAACACATGCAACATCCCACAACAGTCCCTAATTCCACAAGAGAAAACCTCAACCAAAGAGGCACAAGCTAGCCTAGAAGGTCCATCATGCTCACATGCTCATATCCATCACTTACATCGAGCCTTAAGGGCTCCTAGGTTCACAACCACTAAGTGGCATTCCAAGCTACTCTAGATCCATCCTAGGCATGCTACTAACATGATCCAACATCAATACTAAGGAAGGAACGAAGAGGAAAGGAAATGAAGAACCTTCTGTTGCCGAAACCGCAACCGCGGAGTCAAGCCGGCGCCCCTGCGGACACAGGAGCTGCCCCCACAGAACAAGGAGCCGCACCCGCGGAGGACTGCGTCGCCTGCCAGGAACCGCCTCCGCGCCCGAGCCACGCCGCACCCGCGCCCGAGTCACGCCGCACCCGCGGCCGTCCGAGCCGAGTGTCTGCCGCCGCCCCTGCGGCCGTGCCGAGCCGCTCCCGCGGCGTGCTGAGCCGCACCCGCGGCCTGCTGGTCCGCCCCTGCGGCGTGCTGAGCCGCACCCGCGGCCTGCTGGTCCGCCCCTGCGGCTGGCCGCGCCCGCGGTCCTGTTGAGCCGCCCCCGCGGGTTCTGCGCAGAACGTCGTCTTCTTCGTCTTTGACTTTGGATCTTTGGTTCCAAAGTCCTTATTCTCTTGCTGGATCTTCTCCAAACACCCACCACGGTTCTTAGGCACCTCTACTGGACCTAAACGAGCTAAGAAACTAGACATGCACAAGGTTTGAGTGAAAACCTCTCCAAGCTTCATCCATGGCCATGGATGAAGGAGGAAGGAAGAAGAAGGGAAAGAGCAGCAAGGAAGAGGGGAAAGGAAGAGGGAAGAGCTTACCAACACCTGTGATCTTCTTCTGTAGTTCCACAGTTTGGATCCTCAAGCAGCCATGGAGAAGAGATGAGAAGGAAGAGAAGAGAGGGAAGAGATGGAGTGGAAGGAAGGAGTGATGTGAAAAGAGATCCAACAGAGGAGAGAGGAAAGATTTGGCTGACAAAAAGGGTGAGGGGACCAAGGGGTCAGCTGACCTCTTGTCCCTCCCCACGGAACGAGGGGTCGGAAATGACCCCTTTGTTATTTTTAACCCGGAACGAAGGGTCGGAACGCGGAAAAAGGGAAAAACGACGAGCCGGCTCGGGATTTTCTTAGGAATAAATCCCGGCTCTCGGCATCTCGGGATTACGGAAAACTACAAGGTGATCTAAGTCTGGAATAAAATTAATAAAATCCCGGACGTTACAGTTTAGAACTAAATCAAGCGTATGAATTGGACTTGAGAATGAGTGGCAAAGGCGAATGCCTCTTTCCTTAATTCTAAAATCACTCATATTGAAGGGTTTTGATCGATTCAGAATCCCATAATAACACCACCATTTCCTTCAAACTGCGTAACTAGCTTTGAAAACCTATGGGAACCTTCGGTGGAGTACTCTCAGGCTCGACAATTGGGACGGGGGAGGAGAAAAAAAAAACTAGAAGAGATAACTTATTGAGGTGTGATCTAGAATGAGCCATCATGTGTCCTTTTGTAGGAGTTTTGGAGGAGTTTGTTGGACTAAAAGAATCACTCTCGTCCAGCCATTCCCACATGAATTAAATAAAGCTAAATTATTTAGAAATAATATCAAAAGACATCTGACGGAATGGATAAGATTGAATTTGTGGGTTGGATCAACCTATTGGGCCTGCATCCATTGGGCTTACGTTTGACTTTTGGTCAAACCAAGTTAGAAAGGTCCAGAGCCATGCCAAAAACAAAGTGATACCAGGTGAGGAAGGTCTTGAGCTAGGCCAAAAACAAAATGATAGGTGACCAGTCCATTATCAAATCCATAAATCCCACATCCCGAAGTCATTCCGAACAAAATGATCGGTGTGGACCGGACCGTCCCGCGCTGCGCCGATGCGACGCGCACACGTGTGATCTAGCAACCACTAGAGCGTCTCTCCGTAGACTTAGTTAACCATAATATGCTTATCCCCATATATACCGTGTCTCATCAATCTTCACATTGTCGATGTGAGACAAGTTCCTCAATAATTAATTCTCTCAAGGTGCATTTAATACACTCATCTTTGAACAATAATTCTTATTCATTTGAACATCATTTTATACATATGAGTATACCAAATTGTAATACTCGAAACCACGAAACTAACACTCTCATTTTTCGACGTTGATATTGGTCGGATCTCACCAGAAAATTACCCGAAAAAAACTTCCGGCACAAGTTCATAAAAGGGATTCCAGCAACTCAAACCTTGTTTTTCTGGATGAATTATATGGTTGGCTTAGTAGAGATCCATCCGGTCTTACTTGATGTTCAACACAATATGCTTGTATTTTATTTCATGGTATGTTATATCTTTGAATTTTCATAATAGTGTCTTTGTATTAATCAATCTAATTGATTTATTTGTTGATAATTTCAATGCTTACATGTAATAAAATTATAAACTAGTTCAATTGTATTAATAACACACAACTACAATCAGGTTAAGCATTGACAAGCTTGTCAGATTCTCATAAACTAATTTTGTCCAACTGCACAGGATCGAGTTGAATGCATGTAGGCACTATAAATATATATAAACATGTTAGGGTACGTACGTACCAGTAAGCTAAGATGAAGTTCACAAGAATGTACGAATCAAACATAGAAAGCTTATAAATTGGAGTATAATCAAAAACACCAAGCCAAGCCGAGATTCGCGGCCGCCCCCTGTAACTCCTCACATCCTCATAGTTGCATATGCCATCATTTCCAATGAAAATAATTTATATGATTTGCTTTCACCCTATACTTCTGTGCGGACTTTCTTATAGGGAAATATCGCCACCAAAAAAAAAAGTTAAGGCTTACATGTAGTAGGCCTATTTTGTTTTTTTTTTGTTTTTGTTTTTTTTAAAATATTACAACATTTCCAATGAAAATAGTGTATGTGAAGTTGGAAGACTATTTAGTTATAATTTCAAATCAAATAATAGAAAGTTTGGAAACCTCTAAGAAAAACCTACAATTACAATTCTAGGGTTTCTTTAGAGGTATCCAAACTTCTATTGTTTAATTTGAAAGTATAACTAAATTGAATTATTTATGATTTTTTTTTTGTGTGTTTAATAAGTGTTTCAATTCTAGCGTTCGATTAGACATCAAGTATATTCCTAGGTTGCTTGTAGAGCTACTCTAGAGACTATGCTTGATTGTCTCGTGTGTGCATGTTGCATTGTGATTGAATAATATGAAATTTATATAATCATGACAAGCATGTTTAAGCCGAAAAATATTGTGTTGTGGTTTCGTAGAAATAATTAAATTTGTTGATTGGTTGCTTTAGATGACATTGTAGTTTAGTTAAGTGAATAGGACGTGAAACAATGTGCTCTATTCGGGAAAATTGATGGAAGAAAATTGTCATAATAATACGAAGTTGGAGATATTAATTATTTGAAGGAGAAGGGGAATAATACGAAGTTGGAGATACATATCCATGAGAACAAATGAAGCACTTGAACGAGCATCGAGATATCAAGGGTTGGATATGGCCTCACCTTGAGGTAAGAGTTTCTCGTATTTCGTTTTTAAACGGATAACGTCATCACTCTTTCTGTTTTCGGGAGAAAATAAAGGATTAAGAGTTAGTAACATTCACTTGCGTTTTATTGAGAGTTTCAACGTCAACACTCAAAAGACGTTGACGTCTTTTTTTAATGTCGTCGGATATGCAAAAATTTGATCATCTCAACACAGTCAAAGTGCATTCAGGTTGACTCATTTGTAAATTGTTCAACAAGTCTCTGTTTATTATGTTTTTGTTCTAGCTCCAGTCCACCCCAAATAATATTTTTTTAATTTTTTGGGAATGAAGCAACCGTACAAGAAAATGTTTAGGCTACTGAGCAGTGTACCTTTATTCAAATGAAGTCTATGTTACCTTTATTTTTATTTATTTACATATTGTAATTAAATAACGATACAGTATACTATATATTATATTGACTTTTTTCTTTTTCATTTAACTTGTTACTCACTACTATAAATACAGAAGCCTTATGAACCCACAAAGTCGAAGTGCAAAGCTAGAAAGCAAGCACATATCACGACGTCGTATTGTCACCCACAAACCATCTATATATGTTGGCATTGGTCTACCGGCGGTGCAATTTGGCTACTGGCGGCAAAACAACATCAATTGCCCTCCTCCTTATCCTCACCCCCGTTCTATTTCATCTTCAATTAACTGTAGGCCGGTCATTTCCAAGTCCTTCAGCATCCACCGCGATGAGAAGCAAAAGTAATACCGGTGAGGAGCTGCTCAAGAGCTACAACTACATCCATGGCGTTCAATCCCAGCCGTTGCACCCAACACCTTCGGATGGATCCAACGGTGGAGGATTAAATCAAAACAAAAGAAGGGTTCCCAGCTGTCCAGATGCCCTTCACAATTGAAATTCAAATGATCTCGATCTGTCCATAGAGACTATAGATATATTCGATCTCCAACATACCCACGTTTTTCTCTTACTGTTTCAGTGCTTCAAAATTGTAGGAGAAAGACGAGGGTATTTTGGTCATGTGAGATTCTAAGGTGCTTTTGAATTGAGTCATTACTTTTACTCTTCTACGTATTGTGTTGTGGTGAAGTACGTAGGTAGGTGTTGTACATATTTTTGATATATGATCCATGGGACACCTTTTTCGTTACTAAAACTAGTTGTTTTATTGCTCATTTCATTAGTCTTGAGCAAGCATCCTCATGTGATAAACGAAATCCAATTAAGCATTCCCATGTGAACAACTTTGTTTTTGTCTGCAGATACAGATGTTGTCGTCTACTCTGACACAACTGATCATCACTTTTACTACACTTCATTACCATCCACCATATATAACCGTTGACATAATAATGTCTAAATTTAGATTATGAGTGTAAGTATATAAAACTAATGGTTATTTTATTGTTATTTCATTTTAGTAAAAAACAAATTATTCTAATTACACGTAAGATTTGGATCTAATGCACATCTGCAGACGTATTCATAAATTACCCATAAATTGTACCAACAGTGCTTACATAATGGAACATTATACTAGGGGAAATTTTAAAAATGTCTACCCTGGTAATGATAAGTCCTTACGGGGGAGGGGGGGATTTGTTCGAATTCATATCCCTGTTTGTGTTGGTTCAATCTTTCGAATAGGATCTTCGGTTCACGAACAAGGGAACACTAAGACTTGTCGATAACTGGCTATCTTGGTTGATATGTCCTAAACCCGACACGGAGCAAAGGTATATAAAGTTAGGCTCTTTGCCTCAAGTAACCTATCCTTTTGCTGTTATTTATTCATGCATTATTTTAGACATATAGTGTAGATTTATATGGTTCTATAGTATAATTAGTTTGACTTTGTTATTTTGGAGATTTACTTATACTTTTACAGAAATATAGTCTTCCATGCCATTTTAGAAAAATTTTGAGTATAAGTCGATGAACATCTAATTGAAAATCATTGATTGAAAAGACTACATTGATTGAAAATCATGAGTTCAAGAAATGAAGAAGTGTTCTCAACGCTAGGTTTGATTGACTCAACCAATTAAGTACATTTTCGAAGGATTTTATGTATAAGAAACTAAAGAAGAAATGAACTCAGGTAGACCGATTTCTCTTATCGACCAAGTCGATAATCTACAACGATTGAGTCAAACTAAACAATATGAGGAGCAAGTGACCAACTGAGTATTGACATTGTTTTTTTACGTGATCGAGCCAATCCAATGCATTGATCGAGTCAACGTGGTTGACTCGATCCAACGGTTAAATTTAGATATCTTAAAATCATCGCTTACCGTTGAATTTTTGATATGATGTAGATGATAGTATGTAATTTATGGTATCAAAATTTGGGAACGATCCAACGGTTAAATTTGGACTTATGATGTCATAAAGTAGGGTACAAATGTAGTTTTTCGAAACTTTAAGAGATTGGCTAAGTGTTGGATTTGAGTGCGCATGTAGGCAACTTTGGAATTTTGTGTGGATCTTATGGATATATATATATATATATATATATATATATATATATATATATATATATATATATATATATATATTTATGGATTTTGGTCGTTCTAGTTAGAAGTGGACATGACATAGTACGTTTAAGAGTTTTCTCGGATTTTTTTGGATTTAGTAGAAGATATATATCTTAGGCTGAAGAAGAGCACTTGATCGATTTCCGAAAGAAGTTTTACTAGGGTTTTGACTTAGAATGTAAGTTTTAGTAAGCCCTCGAACTTTAATTGTGATGGATCTTTTGGAGTTGTGAGATGTTGATTGACCATAGTGAGGGCCTTAGACCATTTTGGACCATTTTTCGGAATTTTAGGAAAAGTTAAGGGCATTTTGGTAGTTCTTGTAAAAGTTAGGATTTCTTATTCATTCCTTATAAGAACCTCATACATACTCTAGAAACCTTCTAGAAGCTTCATTAATGATATAATATGGTTGTTAAGACATTTTTCCGTCTTGATCAAGTTGTTAAGATCGTTTATGTGTGGAGCGAGAGTTTAGCGATTTTCGGAATTCGGATCTTTTCAAGTAAGTTCTATTAACTTACTTAGCTTGCTTTCTTAGTATGGGTGTGTGTTATTTTAGTGGTGTGTGTTTGGTGTTTCTAAATTATAACTTGAGTAGGATGACCTTAGTCATTAGTGACCCAAGTGTGTGTATAACAGGTCGTGACATCACTGCTCAGCGCTGCCATGTTACTGGGAGGCTCTCCGTGACCAAACAGTTCAAGTATATGGCCAGATACATTAGTACCACTCTTGTTGGTTAAAGGGGACGGAGGCGAGGGTCGGGAGACACTCGTATCACACAGTAAGATGAACTTAGTATGAATTACCAATATAAAAAGATAATAAAGGAGTTACGTGCGAAATCCTGTTGTTGTGTTCAATTTTCGCTTGATGTGTGTTTGTGCTGGAATAGTACTATCTTATACTTAGAGTTGCTAGCTAACGGTTTTCACCGTCATGTTGTAGACGCTTTGCAAGATACGATAGTTGTGGAGTGATCTGGAGTAGTGTGGTTAGCCGGGTTCCCGTGTATGTTTGGTCGAGACGTGGTATTTTCTTTCATGGCAAAACTCTTGTGCCTTTTAGTTCTTTGTTTTTAGTCTGTTATGACCGGGTGTCACTTTTGTTTCTTTTCTTGGCATGACTATTCAAACGCATAAATTGTTATTCGTTTTTCCTTTAATTTGTGCATTGTTGAAAGATCCGGTGAAATTGTTGTTAGGCTAGGGTCATGACCCATGATGAGGTCTTAACCCGTGACATCCCGAGTTCCTAGAATTCGGAGTGTTACGCAAACAACATAGGGATGTGCAAATTACCCAGAAAGGAAAACCGGACCGGTTTTTTTCCGGTCCGGTCTCCGCTCCATTGTTTTTGGAAATTTCGTTCTGGATCGAAAAAGACTAGTTCAGACCGGATTTGTTTAAATAAATTTTATATATTTTAAAAAAATCATATACCGTGTGTATATATTTAATAATATATATATATATATATATTCAATTATTTTTTTAGTTTTCACAAAAATATATTTTTATGTTATTTTATTCCAGTCTGTATCGAAATGGACGTATATCGTAACGGTCTAGTCTCCGGTCTAATTTTTTGAAAATTCCGGTCCACCGGTTCGGACCGGGACGGAAAATTTTTGTCCAGACCGGATGCACTGCCCTAGAACAACCTGCACATGCATAAATTGCACTTCATCGTAATCAACTTGATCAACCCTTATGATCGATTCAATCAGTGTAAGTTTTCCATAACCCTATTGATTGAATAGATTATATTCCAAGTTACATCTTGATATATTTTTACACAATGGTCCGGAGAGCCAAACTTGCATAATAAATTGATGATGTTAACGAGTTAATTTTTTTTTAATTGACAATTGTATATATTATTAAAATAGTTTATTATGAGTGTCTATAACAAGATGAAAATTGCGTTTAGATGATCGTTAGGTTCTAAAATTTCTAAAGTTTTGTTTATTTAGAAATTTTAGAACCATTGATAACAACTTTAATTCTCCAAAATAATTTGGTATACTTATTGAAAAAATCGATATAACATCTTACATAGAATAACTTTATATTCAACCAATTGTATTTTTGTTTCTTTTATAAAAAAATATAGTTAAGGATTGATAAACTCCAATTGTATTTTCATTTGCTTAATGAATCGTGTTACAAATCCCAATTTTCTTATTATATAGGTGTGATTACAAACGATTTCTAACTCAATTATAAATTTATATTCAACTAATTATATTTGTAAGTTATATATATTATCCATATATAAATGTACACAATATTTTAGGACTTTAATTAACAAATACTCATGTAGGATACGGATTATAAGCTATTTTTTATTTATTTAGAAACTAGGTTACAACACATTGGAGTAATAATGTATTTGCCAGGTAGTGTACGTGGTCATAGAGTTGAAGATAGAATAAGTAATATTCCATCCGTTTATAAATACTTGTCGTTTTAGCATTTAATACACTTAAAAGGGTAAATTGATACGTAAAGTTAAAACCAAAATAGATAGAATAACAATTATTTATGAATGGAGCGAATAAAAAAGAGTAATAAAATAAAAACAGTGTAAGGAAAGGAAATAAAGTAAAGAAAAAGCCCAAATGTTGTTATTATTATTGAATTAAAAAGTGGTAAATGTAGGACATGCATAAGAGTAGTGAGCATGCAAATCTGTTTTGCACACTTTGGCTTAAGCCGAATGTTTTTATTATTATTGAAGTAACTAAGTAACCTTGACAACCTCAGGAACAGAAACCGGGTAGTTATGAATGCAAGATGCCCATGGTCCATCAGACGGCGGCTTGACGGTCCTGAGAGACTTCCAGACGGCGCTGTTGCACTTAAAGCCACTCCCAAACGCTAACTGCCACACCCTATCTCCCTTCTTCACCTTCCCCTTAGCCTCCAAGTAAGCCAACTCATACCAGATCGAGGAGGAGGAAGTATTACCGAACCTATGTAATGCCATCCTGGAGCCCTCCACCTGGTCGGGAGTCAAGCCGAGTCGCTTCTGCAGCTCGTCGATCACCGCCCTTCCTCCCGCGTGGATGCAAAAGTGTTCGAACGCCCGTCGGAAATCTGGGACGTAGGGTTTCACTCTAGGATCGAGAAGCTTCTTCTTCAGAAGGTTCATAAGAAATAAAAGTTTCTCGGACATTGGGAGCACACGTGGTCCTAGAGAAGCAATGTTGGCTTTCAATGCAGATCCTGCTACTATCATCAGGTCCTTCTGTAAGCTGATACCTGTCAGAGATAGGGTTATATTTGTCATTTATTGTTTATTTGATTATTTAGACTATGTTTCCTAAGCGATGGAGATAAATTAGTAATTAGTGTATTCTAGTGTTTTTTGAGTGTTTAGGTTTTAAAAACACTAATTATTATTTTTGTGTGACTTAATATATATATTGTTTCCTAGTATTTTAAGATGAAACCGTGTTTTTATTTTAATAAGAGGAAAAAGGGATAACTTTGTTTTTTAAACCCATAACACTAGTATTTTAGCGCAAACAATAAATTTTATTCGTGTTTTAAAAATACACCATAAAACACTAAATAATATCGTTTTTTACCGTGTCAAATGCAAAAATACACCAAAATACAAAACACTCAAAATACAAACTAGTGTTTTGTGGTTTAAACCTTAAGAGTTTTAAGCTGATAATTTAAAGATAAAATTTAACAATACCTGAGTAGCCCCGAGAGTCCTCGGTCTCATACACGCACTTGTAGGCGTTGTCGTCGGACCCTAGGTGGGTCCGCACAACATGGCGGAGGACGTACTTGGAATTGCGGCGGTGGGAGGCTTTGTTGGAGAGGAGGATGGCAGCGGACCCCATGCGGAAGAGGCAGTTGGGGAGGATCATGTGCCGGTCGGAGCCTAAATAGTAGTTTGGAGTGAGGATTTCGGTGCTAACGATGACAGCAGTTGAATTAGGGTTCGATTGGAGGATTCGGTTTGCGAGGTCAACGGAGATGATACCAGCACTGCAGCCCATGCCGGAGAGGTTGTAGGAGAGGATGTCACGGCGGAGCTTGTAGTGATTGATGATCATCGCCGAGAGGGATGGCGTTGGGGAGAAGAGGCTGCAGTTTACGATTAGGATGTCGAGTTCGTTTGGACGGAGGTTGGTTCGCTTGAAGAGTGCGTCTAGGGCACTGAATATGACTAGCTCCGCTTCTTTCCTTGCGGCTTCCATTGTTGGTTGTGGTGGGATGTAGTGGACTGCTGGTGGTAGGCATGTTTCTTGTCCCAGCCCCGACCTACATCAAGCAATTAATTGCATATAGAACCCCATACTAACAAAAGTTTAATCTAACCGCCTTAGAGTTAGGCAAAAAGATCCGGTCTAGTCCGTTAGCATCTCTACGTCTTAACCGTTTATGAATTGGATTAGACCATAACCACAATACGCTCTTACCCTAATCCGAACCTGACCGTATTAAGGGTCCGTTTGGTTTTACTCCGAAAATGGAAACGGAATGTAACGAATCTAGTCCATATGTATACCCTTGTTCATGAAATTTTTTAAAACCATTTTTTTTGGTTAGTAGTAATTGTAGTAGAGTTTGATTATTTTTGATACCCTATACAATAAAATTGGAGGAAACAAGTGCATTTTGCACGAAGACACAAGGAATGATTCTATGAACAAATGGTATATATTAATTAGATTCCTTTCCAATCAGTTTTCATTTTCGAAGTGACAACCAAACGAGGGTAAATTTCTTTTAAAATATGAAAAACGATCATAAACCAAAATATTATGATTCAAGACCATACATAATCTAACAATGACGGTATAAGACCCGACTGGTCTAAGTTTGCATAGCGCTAAGGAAAGTACAAACAATCCCCACCAGAAAAAAAGGAAAGTACAAGCGAGTTACAAAATTAATTATCTAGCTTATAATATTATTAAAGAAAAAAAAAACATCTTCAATTTATATCTTTAAGGTATCTATAGGAGGTTTGGGTTCTACTACATTGTATAGCATTATCTCTTACAACTATCATCATATTGGTCCACCTATATATTATACATATTTTTAAATATTTAAACAAAATCCATTATTATTCAAAACCTGAAAAAGAACTATTATGTTCTTTTTGAAATTTCAAAATGCTATCGTGTTCCACATCCAAAATTTCTATTTTCTATAGACTTGTTTTCTTACCTATCCTAGCCAATTATCTTATTGACGATTAATTTGTTAAACTGTGATCATTTTTTTTGTATATTGTTAAACTATGATCAATAATATGAACCTCGGACTACTTATTGGTTGATTTACATAACATTCATTCTTTATCTTCGTCACTATGTAAACCTCGGACTACTATTAGATCAGACCATAACCACAGTACTGTTATCCGAACCGGACTGTATTATGTTCTCTTTCAAAATTTGGAAAAAACTATCAAAAACCAAAATGTTACGGTTCATGATCATACCTAATTTAACAATGGCGGTTCAATACGAGATCGGAGTAAGTTTGCATAGCCCTAAGGAAAGTACAAACAATCCCACCAGGAAAAAAGAAAAGTACAATCAAGTTTACTTTCGATTCATTAGATGTCGTGTCGTCTAATGCATCGAACCGCTTTCTTTTATAAAAAAAAAATCGTTTTTTATCTTTACATTCTAAATATTCACAACATCTTTTTTCAGTTCCAATTCCATGTTATGCATAAAATGTGTAATTCATTATGTTGGTATTAATTTTATTTAAACATTTATATATAATTAAAAGTATATTTACTTGAATTCATAAAATGATAGAGATAAGACGTAAAAAAAAACAAGAAATTGTGTTATAGAATTGAATTTTTCTTAAGATATTTGGTAGAATATAATATAATACCTCTCTAGAATCTTGAGTGCGAAGCGGGCACTGGTTTGATCTCTGAGGATGATCCTTGCATGCTCCATAACGGTGGAGTAGGGCGCCCTGAGCGTCAACGCGGGCTTGAAGCAAGCAAAGTCCACCAGATACACCGCCTTAGGCGTCGCCACCCAGTACATGGTCACCGCAAGCACTCCGACGAGCCCCCCCAGCACTACGTGGCTTCTGTTCACTGCTTCTGTATAACCCCACACCGACACCAGCAGCTGCTCGGCGTCGACCGAGAGTGCTGCGCGTGCTGATATCGCCGCTACTACCGGCAGCAAGAAGCAGACGAGGAAGTTGTCGATCATGTATCGCAAACTGTCTTTCAGATACTTGTTCATTACAGATGG
This sequence comes from Fagopyrum tataricum, assembly GCA_002319775.1. Lineage (NCBI taxonomy): Eukaryota > Viridiplantae > Streptophyta > Magnoliopsida > Caryophyllales > Polygonaceae > Fagopyrum > Fagopyrum tataricum. The sequence continues at coordinate 19,490,451 of CM008283.1, read as the reverse complement.
GTTCAGAAATTCTGCCATTTTCTTTTTGTGTGTTCCTAGGTAGCTTGTTTGCGAGTTGTGGGACGAAGCATATGTTTTTAAGGATGCGGTTCGTAGGTACGGCGTAGGATTGGGATCTTTGCGTTTTTGTTTCGATCAGGCTACTTAGAGCCGTAATAATGCCCACTAGGATGACATTTATTGAAAGAAAGTGCTCATTGAATTAATGCATTTAATTAAAACCTTCTATTTATCATTTACGTAAAGCAAACGCAGTACCATTGCGATTGCGGTCCATTGAGCTAGGACCTAGCCAAATTCCAGGATCGGACTGTACTTTGTGGAATTTTCGACCCGCCTAATCCGGATCCAGATCGGGCTAAGTCCGGCTGGTGGACCTACAATCCTTGTTGTATCCGGTCCGGTCGGGTATCCGTTTTATTTTTTCGTTTTTAAAAATAATTTAAAAACTTTTTTAAATATAAATTTTATTTAAAAAAAAAGATATTATATGTAATATATATTAAATTTATGATAATTATGCTAAATATTTTATAATTATACTTAATATTTTAAATATATACAATATAATATATATTTTTATATTTTTATTTTTTATACGGACCAAGCTTTTCGACACGGACAAGCCTATAGTGGCGTTCTTACCCAGCCCGGCGGGCTTGACGAGTAGGGCTTCCCCTATAATCATATCCACCCGTTTTTACGGACGGACGACCCGGATATGATCACGTCTAGCCCTTAAAATGTTAAGTTAAACTTTGGAAGGCGAAAAAATCAATGAACATAGAATAATAATGAACTTTAAGTTTTAAGAAACAAACACTTAAGATCTCATACTAGTTCAATAACGATCTCCATGATTCATTCGTGTGAACTTCTTAATCATCTCGAAGTAGGTTTTCAATATATTCTATTTTCATTATTTATACGAGTACATGAATGAAGTTGTATAAACTTTGTTTTCTAAACATATATTTTTATCATTAATTTATTAGCGTAATATAGAATTACAGTTTGTTGGAGTACACTTTGATAGCATTAGTTGGTTGAAAGTACATATATATATAAATATTAAGAAGATGTATAAATATATTAGAACCTTAAATATTGTAAGGTAGTTGGTTGTTATTATAACCCCCGCACTTTTCAACAAGATCCGGTCCAATTCACGGTACAACTAGAAGGTAAACGTCGGGCGTTCTCTAGAATCGGAGAAAACCGGTGATCTTGGTAGGACCAAAAATTAATAAAACATTAAAAAAAAACTAAAAAATTGATGAACTTTAATTAGACGGTTTCGGGTTCATATTTCCGAAAATTCTATTTGGGACTCGGTTTATACCGGTTGAACAACCTAATTATAACATGCATTTGATTAGGATAATGTAGTATTTTAGTGATTAGTGGTTATTAAAATGTAGAATTTTGGTTAAAATTATTATTTATATAATTGCTTTTTTTTCATGCAACGAGTTTCTACCGAATTAGCAACAGTTTCAGTAGGATTATTTTACTAGGTTCACCCTTCATGGATTTTCACAACCATAGAGATATGCTTGAAACTAAACAATGTACATGAGAGGAACAATCTAAATATAAATCTAGCATCCGACATTCACATTAGGAACAAGCATGTAAACATTCAAAACCGCTAAGTCTCTCCTATATGCTCACTGACATGCTTTGATACTCATTTATTTCATAAGGCATAACATCAATTCAAGGGACATGACTTGAATTTGGAATTTTCACTCCATACCCTAATATAGAACTACTCACACCTAACAAAAGTTATGATGAAAACAAGATTGTAAATGGATCAAACTTCATTTCCTTCAGCATTTTCACTCAAGAACATGACCAAGAACACCTTAAATCCGTTGAACTGGGGGGAGGGAGAGAGAGAGAATTTATTGTGATCTACACCTAATGTGTGTGAGATATCTAATTCTAAGACATCTATGCCCTTTATATAGGCCTATACACATTGCCAACTAATCAAAAGGAGCTTCTCTAACTAACTCAAGTGGTTGGCATTACACTTTGTTCTTTGTCCGAGTTTTCCATTTTACTCGATCGACGTTGACACTTCACGCGATCAAGTAGAAATGAAATTTCACCAACATTCTTATTCGTCCATCTTTCCAATCTACTCGATCCATGTTGAAACTAGGTCGGCCGAGTGACTTTTCTTCTTCGTTCGAGTGGAATTGCAAACTCGAAGGAAAAGGTTGACTTTGGCTTGGCTCATATCCATATCGATCGAGTTGTCGATCGAATGTCAAGTTTTCCTCTTGCGAGTGGATCTTTACTCGATCGGTTCGTAAGGATTCCAGTTTTGCATGGAGAGCCTAAGTCTTCTTGGATCGTGTGCTTCTCCTAACAAACTCTAATTTCATTTTTTTTCCAATAAACATACACATCAATAATTTTTGAATATAACTATGTAACTATATTTTTTTTTATGGCCGGTGTGGTTAATTTATATTTTTAAAAAGTTTTGAAAAAAACATGTTTTAATACAATTTTTTTTTAACAAACCAAAATTTGTTATATATAAACTTAATCACCTTATACAAATATATTTCATTGAATTGAACACATATATATTATTTTCAAGTAAATTTCTAATAAGTATTTTGTCATATTGTTTGAAGTACCCTTATTATACTTGATTACTAAATTTGGAAATTTTTTTTATCTAAAATTAATCTTACTCCATAAATTAATGCACGGCTTGAACTATTATTGCAAGACTTCTTTAGTTTGATCATTTTTTTGGTTTAGAAGTTCAATGGTCTCCTTTTTTTTTAGTTTAGAAGTTATTTATCTTACAATAGGTGGAAAATTATTTAATCGTTAATCATATGATAATACCATATTACCATTACAATCTAATCAAAAAATTCATCATACATTGATATGTATATATAGAATCATAAGCTTCATTGCATCTACCACCAACATAAACTTTCACCTTACATGACAAATACAAACATAAAGAAAGTAACCTAACAGTGTTAGGCTGTTAGCACACCAATGTATAACAGCGAAGAATGACAATTTCAAAATGCCATAATTCTACTTGGATTCTATTTCTCATTATCAAATACATGGAGGAATCAGTTTACTTGACATACAGATGTCGCGCAGGAGACAACATTTGGTACAACCAGGAGTACATAAAATAGTAAGCAATTTTTATGAGTCACTTGCAAAAAGAAACACTCTCTATGGAAACGGTACAGGATAGTTTCATTAATGGTAAGATCAGAGTCTCCTTTTTCAAATGGTGAAGATGGGGATCCGGTAGTATCAATTGATAAGGAGGTATCAGAAGCTTTAGCGTCGGTATGGAGCAAATTCCTTGTCATCAAAGTGATAGGTTTTCTAACCGCTTTCCCAGTCATGGAACGGAAATTACGAACCTTATGAAAGTTTGGTAATGGGATGCAAGTGATTGATCAATCAAATGGGTTTTTCATGGCAAGATTTGACAATGAGCAAGATCTAATGACAGTTTAACAGGAGGTCCTTGGACTGTTTTTGAAAGATGCATTACCCTGAAACGTTGGACTGCTAACTTTTGACCTTCTTGTGATATTTCTACTTCTCCTATACGGATTAGGTTTACAGATGTGCCAATGCAATTCTATGAAGAGTTTGTGTTATGGAACATGGCCATTGGAGTGGAAAACCTATTGTGATTGATCCAAAAACTCTATTTACTAATAGAGGAAAATTTGCACGCATTTGTGTTGAAGTGAAACTAAACAGACCTTTGAAAAGAGATGTTATTGTCGAGGAGTTAGATGCCCGATTGAATATGAAGGTTTGGAGTCGATATGCTTTAGATGTGGAAGGTACGGGCACCTGGCCCCAAATTACAGTTTCAATCCTCCTCTTGTACCGTTTCAACTACGGGACAAGGCGCAGAGAAAAGTCAGATGAAGAGTATGCAAAGCCAAGTGGGCGTCCAAGGAAGTTTGCAAGATTCCGATCAACCAACGGTGGTCACCGGCGATGGGTACGGCCCCTGGCTTCTTGCAAATCATAGAAGGAATAAGCAGTTTATAAAAGGAAGGGAAAGATCACCTGCCCAACTAGGAAGTCCTATTAGCCAAAATAAAAGACTACAGGGAGGAAATCAAGATAGAATTACTACTGGGAAAGGAAAATATAAGTAAGGAGATAATCATATTAAGAAACAACAAGAAAAAAATCAATATGATATCCTTGCTGACTTAGAAAAGGAAGAGGTTAGTGGGAAGGGACACGTGAAACCCCAGACGGTTAGAATAATACATATAAAAGGAGTAAAAGAAGTTAAAGAGATCAAGGAAAATGTCAAGAATACTATTTTTGTTGGATCGTGTGAGAAAAGAAACATGAAAAAAGAGAAAGGGACGTCACTAGTGCGTTCAGTGGGAAAAAACAAGAAGGAAGTGAAATCTACTAAAAAAAGGAACATGAATCGAGCTTTAGCACGCAAAGCGGCATCAACAAGAAAACTTATTGTTGCCCCAAATTCAATGATTATCGACGCTTCAAATGAAAGCTCTTTGAAAAGGGCAAGATTTGGCAGTGTAACGGAAGAACAATATAATACTAATATTATACCTCATGCTGCCGGAAAAACAAGCCATGATACGTCTTCACCTATTTCAACCACTAATATAAATTTGAGGGAGAGGAATGATAGTTTGAATGCAAATACTACTAACCCCACACCTGATCCTAAGGAGGTTGTGACAAATGAAACTACTACTGGTCAAGCTTCTGGTAGAAGTGCTAAGGACGAACTGATGACAGAAGGAGAGGACTTCAGCCAGGCTGATGCAGTGCATGAAGCGTCTGAAGTGCACGCCTGAGCGGTTATTCTTTCTTTGTCTCCTTATCTTTTTGAGTTTTATATTTTTTTGTTTCCAATCTAATGAATTTTCTTTTCTAGAATGTCTTTGGAGCATGTAAAAACGGTTTCAGACCAGCCATTAAGTACCTTTGCAAGCAACACAATATTGAAATCTTAGCAATTTTTTAGCCATGCACCTCGGGAGAGAAAGCTAGGAAAATGTGCGAGAAACTCAACTTCTCAGGGTGTATGAGGATGGAAGCCCAAGGTTTCGAAGGAGGTATTTGACTCTTATGGAAGGATGAAGAAGTTAAGATGGATGTAGTTACGATGAATAAGGGTTTTATTCATGTCAGTCACTAGCATCCCTCAACCTTATCATCTTTTTGTTGTCTACACTCCACCAAATGTCCAAAGAAGAAGACAATTTTGGGAGGACCTTGATAAGGATCTAGATCACGTCTTGGAACCTATTATCTTAGGGGGGGGGGGACTTCAACTGCATTTTATTCAGTCATGAAAGAAGTGGTGGTTCTGGAAAATTACATGATGACTCAAGCACTTTTCGAGTCTCATTAACAATCATAACCTGGTTGATTTGGGTTACATTGGTTCGGACTTCACATGGGATGATGGCCGTGGTGCTCATAGGTGAGTATGCAAGAGACTTGATAGGGTTTCGATGAATCCGGAAGCCCGTCTGATCTGGAAAAATGCTTCTGTTAGACATTTGGCTCGCTACTCTCCGGATCATGCTCCTCTTCTTTTACGTTCTAATCCGGTTATGATGTCTAAGCCGAATAGGAGACCCTTCCGCTTTGAAGTTGCATGGATGACCCATGATGATTTCGCGCCCCTGATACATCAATGCTGGAACAATAATAGGGAGGTACTTTCTTCTTTATCTATTCTCAAAAATAAACTTAAAGATTGGAATAACTTGTTTTTGGTAACATCTTACGCAGCAAACAAAAGCTTATTGAAGGTATCTCAACCTTGCAAAGAAACCCAGATTTAATCATTTCTGAGGACCTTATAAAGGAAGAGAGATACCTCAAGAAGAAACTTGATGAGACCCTTTACCAAGAAGAGATATTGTGGTTTCAGAAGTCCCGGGAGAAATGGCTTTGTTTTGGTGACCGAAACACAAAGTTCTTTCACCTATCGACCATAATTAGGAGAAGAAGGAATAAAGTTGAGGGCTTGCTCATTACGGGGGAGAGTTGGGAAGAAAATACGGAGGTGTTAGAGAGATTTGCGGTCAATTTCTATATTCATCTTTACAGTATCTCAGATATTAGCCATTTATGCTCGTGTATGCTTGATTCCCAAGGCTTTCCGGAAATTAGCAACAGTCTTTGGTCTTTGATTGACGCACTAGTGGATAATAAGGAGATATGGAGCGCTATTAAGGGTATGGGTGCTTATAAAGCCCCGGAAGTTGATGATTTTCGACCGATTTTCTATCAAAAGTGTTGGAATATTGTGGGTTCTTCGGTTTGCTCGGATGTGAAGAAGTTTTTTGAAACCCATAAGCTTACGAAGGGCATGAATGACACCCTTATCAGCTTGATTGCAAAAGTGGGTCAACCTGAACGAATCAACCAATTCCGTCCTATTGCGCCTATGTAATGTGATAGATAAAATTATCACAAAGGTACTTGTTCAACGTCTAAAAGGTGTGGTCGGGAAACTTGTTGGACCAACTCAAGGGAGTTTTATTCCGGGGAGAATCATACAAGACAATATTGTGCTAATGCAAGAGATTATACACTCAATGAGAAAAAAGAAAATCGGGAAAAAAAATGGATGATGCTAAAACTTGATCTTGAGAAAGCTTATGATAGACTTAGATGGGATTTTGTGGAAGAAACGTTGAATGTAGCGGGATCTCCCTTAACCTGGATAGACATGGTCAAGGAATGTGTCTCTACCCCGAGAATGCAACTTCTTTGGATTGGAGATATGACGGAACAATTCGCTCCCGATAGGGGGTTAAGACAGGGAGATCCACTTTAGCCTTACCTGTTTGTTCTGTGCGTTGAGAGACTTAGTTACATAATTCAAGATGTTGTTGATTGTGGTGATTGGAAGCCGGTGATTTTGTCTCGTGAAGGGCCACCTTTATCACACTTATTCTTTGCAAATGATATATCTCTTTTTTGTGAAGCCTCACCGAACCAGATGTTGATTGTTCAACGATGCCTAGATAAGTTTTGTCATGCCTCGGGTCAAAGGGTTAATCTTGAAAAGTCGAAGATATTTGTTGTACCAAATGTATCGGATGAAATAAAGGACATCATTATGCTTATGAGCAAGATGGAAATTACGTCTAAGTTTGGACACTATCTGGGAATGCCACTGCTACAGAAAAGGGTTTCAAAAGCTACTTTTGATTATTTGTTAGATAAGATCAAAGGAAAGCTTTGTTTTTGGAAAAGTAAATGTTTTAGTTTTTCCGGTAGACTTACTCTAACCTAATCAGTCCTTTCTGCTATTCCTATCTCCGACATGTCCTCAATCGTTATCCCTAAAGTGTTTTGTGATGAGATAGAGCTGCATTGCAGAAAGTTCTTGTGGGGAGATACGAACACTGCTAGGAGGATACACAATGTCCCCTGGAAGGAGATTTGTAAGCCTGTAGCAATGGGGGGGGGGGGGGGTGGGCATAAAGAACATGCAAAGGTTAAACATGTCTCTTGTCGCAAAGCTAAGCTGATTTATGGGGAGTACTCCCCATAACTCAGCCATGGGGATAGTACATACACCAATCCCCTGGAAGGAGATGGTGTATGTACTGTCCCCATGGCTGAGTTATGGGGAGTACTACATGGACTGATGAATGCGTGGGAGTGTGGTTATCAATATGTGGAACTGAAAACGGATTCAAAATTGGTAACCTTATTCCTACAAAAGCACATGCCTTGGAGTCATCCGCTCGCTAGTCTGGTCTATAGTTGCCAAGACTTATTACAAAGGGACTGAAATATCTAGGTCCGACACGTCTTCCGCGAGGCGAATAATGTTGCGGATTTTCTTGCTTCTACTGCTTTCAATTATCCTATTGGACTTCCTGTATTGATTGACCCTCCTGAGGGTACTAAAGTTTGGATTGATCATGATGTAAGGGGTCGGGCTATCCCCCGTTTGATGACTATTTAGCCCTTTTTTCAATTTATAATAAGCGCGACTAGATGCGCGGAGGCACCGATCCTCCCCCTTTCTACCAAAAAAAAGTAAGCAAAATTCTATAAGAAAATTTATACAGAATCACAAAGATCATCAAAATAAGATAAAATCTAAAATTAAACTAAATAAAAAGATTATAGGGCATAAAATTAATTTCTAAACCAAAAATAGTAACTAGGGCATATAATAGTAACTAGGTTAAACAACAGTACTATGAAGAGTGACGTGAGCCGAAATTAAAGAATCACACGACTCAAGAAAGCAAATAGGGCATGTAAGGTCCCAATTGGAGACAATCCAGCAGTCGATGCAATCCTTGTGGAATCGGTGGCCGCAAGGTATTAGTATCTTATGAACGACGCCGTTTTGATCATTATCATAATCCTCGAAACAAATAACACACTCAGTGCACCCTCTTGCGATCTCCTTAATCTTCTCTTCTTCCTCGGGATCGAGGGGTAGCAGCATTAGTGGCGAACTCAACGGATTCATCAACCTCTTGATGAAAGTGTCTAAGATGTCCCTCCTGGGAGGTCTTTGTGGAAACCGTACATTGTATAACTCTGTAACATCTGCCAATACCAATGAAAAGATCGCCATCATTATAACGCTAATCTGCACAAACATGTAAAAGATTTCAATCATTTTGTATCTGCCAATGATTCTTTTGTAGCTCTGTGGCGGCGAGGGAAGAGCTGGGGCTTGCGAGTGATTCTTATATTACAAAATTAATTTTGGGTAAGATGTATATAATTGCTAATGTTGTTTTCGTATAATTAAATATCAAAAAAAAAGATTAATAATAAATATGTTATCTAATTTTTATTTTGGTTAGAAATAATTATTTTTCAAAATATGTTTTTGCAATTACCAATTTAGGTGCGTGATTTACTTAAATAGAATCAATATGTATATCCATACATATATTTTAAAAGATAATAATATGAAAGTACCATAACATAAATATGGATATTACTATGAATTAAGACTTAAAAATGGATAAATTATATTTAACAAAATATATTATTTTTATGATTAAATTATAATTAGTTATTAATGGATATAATCATATATATATAACTTTTTTTTTTGCCATATGACACCCTCGTTCATATTTTTTCACATGTCCATTTTTAAAATAATAATTTTGTCGATAAATTAATATAAACATATTTACATTGTTTCCATTTGTAATAACCGAAATTTTTTTTTTAGTCTATTTAATTAATCCGAGAACTGATTCGAGTACCGAAGGCGGTGGACCGAACTGAACTAGTGAGACTACTAATCAACAAGGTCGGCAGGTTCGGCCTTTCTTTCCCTCGATTGAATAGGCCAGCTTTTGTACGACGTGGGCTAAACAAGGAAAATCCAACACACCTTTGGACGAGGAAGAGGCCCAAGGATGAGCAGCCCAAGACAACAACGCCTTCGATCACGCCCGACACCTTAATCTTCGTCTCCCTGGGAACGTTACGCATCGAGTCAGCCGGCCATGAAGACGGGCACTAATGGCACATTAAGTGCAGGAGTTGTTGAGTCAACAGGCCATAAAGACGGGCACTTATGGCACATTAAGTGAAGGAGTTTTTGAAAAGCGGAGTTACGCTCACCATCTAATCCTCACACCCCCTTGACCGTCAACCCTACATCTCTTGCTCCTCTCTTTGCTATCACACCTCGACTCCCTACCTCCTTCCCTATCCTCTTCCATGACACCACCTTCTCTGCACACCTCTCGCCTGGCCGACGCTACACTCTTCCTCTCCTCTCACCTCACTGTCTCGCCCTTTTGTGTTGCGCCGAACACTCGGACCGGAGACCACCTGACTTGCCCTTCTGCCGCCTCCCTTACCATTTGACGCACCTGGTGCCATCTGGTGCAAGCCCTTGTTCGAGTGGTGGATCGGATTGAAAATCAAGTATGAACCTCGACTTATCCATATTTTAAATTCATAACTTTTCTTTATAAATAATTTCGTTATGTTAGATATATGATGCTTTAGAGGAATGTTTGAGAGAACTAGATCGGACTAGAGGAAACTAGATCAGACTAGAACCAACACAGTTTGGAATGGAGTTTAGCGATAGATGAAATAATGAAACCATACGGGAACTTAGTGATAACGGAAATGACTAGATCATATAGAATGGTGAAAAGTAGGATACACTAAGAACGAGATGGGGAGACGTATGGAATGATGGGATGATTTGGATTCGCGAATGGATGTCTAGGTCTGCGGAACCTAGGATCTAATTATTTGAAAGAGTAACGATACTAGATATCTTACTCTAAGAAATAACGAGATAGTGAAACGAGAATACTAAGATGTCGCTACATTTTAATCAAGAACTCGAGATCATTGAGTGGAGGATCGAGAATAGTTATGGAGACCATTAAGGATAAGGTGAGTTCATCGGACTCACTTAAATAAAGTAGTCACCTTAAGTGCGTACTAAGGTAGTGTGTGTATCGTATGTTAAATAATTAAACAAACTATAACACCACACTTTTATTATTAAAGAGAGGTCCAAGTGTATTATAGCGGGCCGTAGCATCACTGTCCTGCACAGATGGTGATTGGAAGGCTCCCCGCGACCAGTCCAAGAGTGTACACGGGGGAAATGCATTAAAACCATTGGTTTAGGGGGACGAGGGCGAGGGTTGGAGGATCCTCGTGCTACGTTGAAAAATTAAACAAAATAGAATGACCAAATCATCAAATTAAAACATAATAATTGGGACCTTGTTTCCGCATGCTGAGGTGTTCACCATTTTCTTTATATGTATGTGTGCGCTTTAGTTCCCTTATTATTAGAATTGTTAGCTAACAGTTTATATAGTGTTGATAGATCTTGAAGGTTAGACTTTTGCCGAGTAATCGAGAGTGGAGTGGTCAACCGGGTTTCCGTATTGAGAATTTATATTGGGAGTATTTTTATTGCAGTAATAAGACTAGTAGACTACGTAGTTATTTTCGTTAAACATGGCTGCCAACTACTTTATTTATTGAGTACTGTTATCGAATATTTTTTCCTTAAAATATATTTTCCTTTAAATATTAGTGACTTGTAAGGTCCGTGTTCATTGATGTCAAACTAAGGCCGGAACCCACTGTGAGGTCCTAGCCAGTGACACTCCGAGTTCTCAGAATTCCGTGTGTTACAACATGCAATCAAAGTTCTAGGTTGACAACAATGACACTCGTACTCTTCTAATAGGCTGGATATAAATAGAACCCGAAAAGAGATCTAGCTTTCAAAATAAATTTCAAAGTTAAATTTCATGCATAGTAGGGATGGGTAGATAGTACGGAAACCACCACTCCCCTCCGCGGACCTTGGTAGTGTAGTAAGTAGTTATATTATCTTTTCCTTAGAAATAATAAGGTATTAATATTAGCCGCGTGTCTTGTACATATATAGCGAGTACTAGAATAGTAACCGATACGGGACGAGGTGGAAGACGTTCGCCTCTCTACCCTTCCCGAACGGGGTAGGAATCAAGATACTACATACAAGTCACAAGTGTACGATCTAGTATCAGAGCACATAGATGTAGGGATAGACCTTCGAACGACTAGAAGACGGAATCAAGATTCCACATACAAGTCACAAGTGTACGAGCCAGTATTTGAGGGGGCAGGGGATATTGCTGATAGTACGGTTCTGCCATTGTGCCATAATCAACTAGAGCACCGCCAGTCGACGCAAGCCGCGTCTCGTTGGAAGCTACCAAGTTTAGAGAAGGACCCTTTATTTCAAAAATAAAAGTTCGGTTTTACTTCTTTAAGGACGCGAGGTCAATGGAAAGAACTATAATACGAATGATAATTCTAAGCTACTTCCACATGAGGGAAGTGTTGGTGAAAATGATCCCTGGAAATATGCGATATCAAGCAAGGACGTCCTCTAGATAAAGGCGTAAGACACCAACGTTGAGGGGACCATACAAGGAAACCGCGAGTGTACAAGAACCATGTTATAGGGATTGGAAGGATAAAGAGACTAGACATCACGAAGTACCTGTCAAACATGGTGATGTCGGTTGGACGGCGTAAGTGGAACCCGAGAAGTTTAGATCGCTCACACTAGAGAGGAGCTCGTGTGACGTAGAAGGGGCCAAAGCAGCCAACCGAAATAGACAAGCTTATAGGAGTGGTTCCTTAAGAAGCATATCAATAGTGAGAGGTCGGGAGAAGTTACAGTCTAGGAGTTAGCGCATCAGGAGTTATTGGCTCCGGAGATCGGCCTCTAGTTGTGGGCAAGAACGATGTGGACTACCAAACCGGAAGCCACCTTCTCAAGTCGACTACCTATTGGAAGTCAACTATGCGCAAGTGAGAGAAAGACATCGACTAGAAAACGAAGATGAGCCGAGTAAGAGAAACTTACAAAGCCGGAGAGCGTGGTTACACCCAATCGACAATCCGACGGAAACGAAAGAGAGTTGGACTAGCGAGGTGTTCTCATGAAAGACAGTGACAAAATTCCACCCTAGAAAAGCCACTGGCAAAAGAAATAAAAAGATGATATCAAACATAACAAGAAGTGACGGGATCATTTTATCTAAGGATAGCGACGTCAATGAGGAATTCTTGAGTGATCACAGAACGTTGTTCCAAGCTTCGAATATCAACAATCTAAAACTTCAAAAACTATTGGAAGTCATACAACCAGAAATCACTAGTGATGATAACCTAGAGTTAGGTAAACCTTTCTCTACTGGTGAAATAAAAAACGATTTGTTTGACATCGGTAGTGAAAAATCGCCTGGGCCGAATGGAATGACAGATGGCTTTTACCAGAAGTATTGGCGCATCATTAGCCCAGCCGTCACTAGAGCAGTGAAAAGTTTTAACAAAACCGAAAAATCCTTAAACAATTAAATCACACTTTCATTGTCCTCCTTCCGAAGGTTGATAACCCTACAACAACTGCCAACTACAGACCAATTAGCCTTTGCTCCTCTGTCTATAAATTATAGCCAAAATTTTAGCAAACCGTTTAGGTTCCGTTCTGCCAAAACTAATTCATCCCCTACAAAGCGCTTTCACCAAAAATAGGGCAATCCATGATAATGTCCTTATAGCCCATGAAATATTTCACGGGTTTAGATCAAAAAAAAGGAAAAGAGAGGTACATGGCCATCAAACTGGACATGAAAAAAACATATGATAAATTAGAATGGAAGTTCCTAAAGTTGGTCTTACAATAATTTGGGTTCTGTGATAAATTAGAAACTAGATCAATGAATGTGTAACAACTATCTCAGACTCTTTGATGATCAATGATTCACCGACAACTCTATTATTTCCGCAAAGAGGTCTCCGTCAAGGTAATCCATTATCCCCGCTTCTCTTTAAACTAGGAGCTGAAATTTGAGCACGAAATATACACAAAATAAGCAGAGAAAATCCACGATCTATAGGTTTTCCTATAACAAAAAATGGATCAACAATCCTTTTCTAAGCCTTTGCGGATGATATCATCATTTTCACTAAGGTAACTACTGAAGCAAGCAACAAAATTATGACGGTATTAAATGATTATTGTGAAACTTCGGGCCAAGTTATTAACTACCATACATCCGCCTTCCAAACATCTAATAATGTAGATCCAACAAACAAAAGGAGAATCCAAGCTCATCTTGCCATCTCTTCATCCACAAATTTAGAACAATACTTAGGATGCCATGTTATAAATAGAAGGGTCAACAAAGAGATTTTGAATTCTGTCATCCAAAAATCAAGACAACAACTTACGATATGGAAAACATCATCTCTCTCAAGAGGGACGAACAACCTTAATTAAAGCAAACCTTAACGCCAAACCGAGCTACCTCATGCAGGCATTTATGTTGCCCACAAGTATCCATAATGAACTAGACAAAATTTGAAGAAATTTCTTTTGGAACAAAGGACCAAACTATCATCCACTCATTAGTTGGGATAAAATATGTAAACCAAAATCCCTAGGCGGCACACGTATAAGGAAGGCTGAGGCTATGAACAAGGCATTACAAATGAAACTTCTATGGAAGATCATGGCAGAAACTGACAATATATGGGTCAAAATTATAGAAGGAAAATATCTTCGTGGGCAATGCCTATGGAACTATGAATGTGGAAAAAATACATCTTGACAATGGAAAAAGTTGACCAAATTGAAAGTACAATTTAATAAAGGTCTACGTTGGCGGGTGATGGATGGAAAGACAATAAAGTTATGGGAAGACATATGGTTACTGGAGGAACCATTAGGTTCAATAGTGTTTGATCAACCTTAATAAACCAAAGGAACATGTATGTTATTTTATCTCGGATTGAAAATGGAACGAACCACTTCTTGACCAGCTAGGTGGCATTCTACCAACAAGCATTATTAATGGAATCAAGAATTATAACATCCCAACAAACGACATCAGAGATAAAATATACAGGTCAACAAATGACGACTGGTACTCCACTAAGTCTGCAATAAATATACTTTTTAAAGGTGAAAAGTTAGGGTATTGGAAGACAAAACTTGGATATGGAATATGAGCATCATGCTGAAAGTTCAAAATTTCTTGTGGAAAATGACTCTAAATTGCCTCCCAACCAAAGAAAACCTTGATAAACAAAAAATTACGGTAGTTATGCACTGCGTATATTACAACTACCATATAGAAAGTGCCAAACACCTCTTCTTTGAGTGAAAATGTGCTCACCAACGATCCTCAAGGATATTGATATAGATAATTATTATACCTATGATACACTCCTAGTATTGAAGGACAAAATCTCACCCCAAGAGCTTAGACAATTGGTAATGATCTGGTGGAATATCTGGTTAGACAGAAATCAAACAATTTTCAACAATAAAAGATCAACACAGAATCTGAAACAAATCGCACTAAAACAAATTGATGATTGAGACCAAGCCAACATTAAACAGTCGACCGTAAGCCAACAACATACAAAACCAAGAAGGAAGACCAAAAATATCAGTTGGCAAAAACTAAAAGTAAATTTTGTTAAGCTTAACTTTGACGCATCATCAAACAACACCAACCAATTTGCCTTTGGCTTCATCATTCGTGATAGCCATGACCACCCTATAACGCACAGAAAAAGGGAGATGTAATGCGGATTCAGTTCTTGAGGCAGAAGCTTTCGCTCTGCGGAAAGGTCTACAGAAGGCCAAACCATTAGGCCAGGATTTCGGCTATTAAGATTGAGGGGGACAACCTGATGATGCTGATTGATTAAGGAATAAATTGATAAGTAACCTTTATTACATAATTCATTAGGTATACAAAAATAATATGGGCTGTTTTTTAGAATTTATTTAATGTGAAATAATTTATATACGAACTAGTAATTTATAAAGTTTATATTATTTTTTGGTTCATGTCCTATTATTTTTTTTCAAAAAGAAAAAATAGAGTATCAATTATTTGATAGTGGTCGATTTGGGGTGAAGTTGGCCAAATACAAAGTGGATTTAGGAAAGGAACACCAGTAGGCAGTGAACAGAGTAGAAGATGAAGATATTCATCAAGACATTGAAGGACACCCACTTCGAGATCGAGGTGAACCCTGAATATACGGTTCGTCTTTCTATCCCATTCATCATTTACTGACTAATTTGTCTCTACTAAAAATTACTCCGAATTTAGCAGCGTTAGATCAATTCTGGTTCTTCAGCTTTGGAAATTTGTGACTTGCTTTACTGGAATTCGTGTTTAGATTTTGTGATTCTCCGTTCTCTGACGAAAATCAAAACAATGCTCAGTGCGATAAGAAATTGTTGCTCAAAATCTTGCTTGTAAAGTAACTAGCAGCTTCTTGTTGACTGCTATTGTTGATCTATCAAAGAAATGGCCTAATTCGTGACCATCTTCGATCGTTGCACTTCTTCGTTCGAGTTATCAAGCTAGGCTCGTGTTGTAATTTAGGAGTAATGCTGCTGTTCTCTGGAAGCTATTGCTTTCCATCTTCATAGCTTCCATCTTCAAACTTCAATAGAGGATTCAGTCTTAATTTGTTTGCTACCCTTAATGGCAGAATATCCGCACCACTTTATGTTGTCTCATATATTTTGATCTTACTGCTGTAATTTCAATGGTTAGTATTTGCATTCCATATTGGTAATTACAGGTTGCTGATGTGAAGAAACACATTGAAACTGTTCAAGGGCCCGATAAATATGGTGCTGCACATCAAATGCTTATCCACCAAGGGAAAGTTCTGCAAAATCACACTACATTGCGAGACAATAAAGTTGCCGAAAACCATTTTATTGTGATCATGCTAACAAAGGTAATTTTCTCTTTTCTTTTTCTTGTAGTTTAATTTTTTTCTTCTTTTGTTTTGAGGTTTTGGAAAAGGATACTGGAAAGTTTGGATTATTAGAGGTTAATAGTTCTGGTTATTTGACTGATGGTGTCCTTATCAGTTTATTGGTATGAACTTTGTCAAAATTACTTTATTTGTTACTTCTGCTCCGGTGATTGATTTTCTGCTTTCTGTATTCTTCTTGCGTTCTCTATTTCTGTTCTCTTTCCAGAGAACTTAACAGCATTTTGTATTGAGAGCTAGAACATCTTTTGTTTCTCATACTCCTGATCAAGTGTTTCTGCATTTGCCTATTTGTATTTTTTTTAATATAATACATTTGCCTTCAGATATTGCAGTTGTGTTAATGACTTAGGTAATATTTATATTATTGCTAGCAACACGTTTTAAATGGTTGTCTTCTTCATCTTGACTTTTTGGCTCCTTCCTATTCGGTTTGATGATGACTTTTTATTAGACTAAGGGTTCATGTGATGAAGGGTCCTCAGTTTCAGCAACTCCAACAGCTAAGGTAAGAACAGTTTCAAAAATTATGCACTTCTAAATTGTGATTACTTTGTGACAAATAATGCACATTCCCTTTTTTTCATCGGCTGGATTATTTCACCTCCTGCTGTGGTTTTGTATTGATTGTTATTACATGGGATCCATAATATTTCCATTCTAAACAAATAACGTGTATATTTTTTATGTACTTGCTGCTTACGACTGTCTTATAATCTTCTTTCTGAGTCGTGATGGATATGTCATTATTTGCATGAAGTAATTATATTATTAACGCTTATGATCTATTGCTTATGTATAATCACACATCAACTATTAATTTCTGAGGTTTTCTTGGTTATTTCTCTCCTACTATCCGATAATACTTTGTGTTGCTTAGGTCCCAACATCTGAGTGTTTGGCAGCCCCGTCTCTAGTACCAACTCCTCTGTCACCAGCACCGGAATCTCTGTGAGTGATCATTCTTCTTGTTGTATTGGTTCTTGCTCATCAAACTCCTTTCCGATTGATACTCAGTTTGGTTGTGTATTGCTGTCATTTTCATGTATGTTCCCCAATTATTGGACAGCCCTGCACCTACTCCTGAACCTGCTCCTATTACAGTTCCCGCCTCAGCTCTTCCTCCCATTCCAGCTCCAACAAAGGCTTCTGTAACTGTGTGAGCTTCATTTTTGTGTGTATCATATGAGAACATCTTTTACTGTAAAATATGAGAACTTTTAAGATCAGTTGATCAAAATAAATCAAAGGCGTTGATTTTGCCATGTGGCGCATGTGACTGTGAAGTGCACTTGTGCTAGAATGCATATTATGCGCTCTTGTTCGTTACACATTGCTTTGTTGTTCATAAATGTGCGTTCTCACATGCCGAAATCAACAACTATTAAAGGGTCTCACTCCTTACCATCAGAGATTTTCTAATATGATCCTTTTTCTATCTCTATATGGAATATGTGAATCAAATATACACGGTGTTGTATGTAACTTCCGCTTTAGTATTAAAGTTTTGATATTCCCTGATTTCTACTTTTCCGGTCTCTTGAAGGCCAGAGACTTGTTCACATGATCAAGCAACATCAAATCTTGTTGCTGCTACCAACTTTAACCAAACAGTACAACAGATCCTTGATATGGGCGGAGGTTCCTGGGATAGAGATACCGTTGTCCGAGCCATTCAAGCTGCATACAACAACCCAGAGATAGCTGTTGAATATTTGTGTTATGTAAGTAATTTTAAGTTATCTTGCTTTTTCCATTCTCCTCCAGCTTGATGCATGGTTATAAAGTCCTAGAGTTTGAATATTGATACATTGTAAAATCCGGACAACACTATACATTCTATTCATACTCAAAAGACACTTTAAAAGTCTCATAAATAATGGGTAAAAATCCCTTATTAACAATAAGAGGTTAAACTCACACACACTATATAGGAGCCAAACTCCACTAAGTCCACCAATGGAGAAAAACTCTCACAAATGGGGACATTATTCGAGCTGAGCTTTGGCATGATCACGCTCACTCATTTATAAACAAGCCTAGCCTAAGCCTAAGGCTTGACTCATTTATAAATGAGCGGAGTCCGATCCGAGATTAAATTTAACCAAAATTTAAAACGTGTATACACTCGGCTCGTTTAACAAGTGAACATGCTTGATCCGGCTAGTATAACAGCCTGATAGTGTTATTCAAGTTGAACGAGTCAATCTTTCACATTCTCATATTCAGCTCGTTTATAAATAAGCTCAAGTTGAACATATATTTAACCAACCTTAAAAATGAGTTCATATTGAGCTCGTTTAGAAAGTAAACGAGTTTGAGCTGTATCATAGACTGTCATATAACAAGCCTAACAGCCATGTGACCAATATTAATTCCTATAAGTGCCTGCTCAAGTAATATACTGAATTGCCGCTTTGAATCCTACTGAACCGTCTAGGAACTCCTGGAGTACTGGTAAACCAACCAATGAACAAATGTGCACTATAATCAGATGTTATAATGATCTTAATCTTCCTATTTTGTCTGATATAGACTTAACGTATCAGGGTTCTAAAACATACAATGTTTTTTTGCAACAGGGTTTTCCCACTGCAAATTCAAGTACTGGAGGAGCTGGTGTTCTTGAATTTTTGCGTCACAGTCCTCAAGTATGGTATCCTTCCACACTGGTTTTCTTCATCTTGTAATTGCATTTTAATGGTAAATGTACACTGATAAAAAAGATTTGTTCAAATTCCCTCCCTTTTTATGAATGAAATAATTAACCTTATAAAATTTATGTAGAAATACCACTTACTGATAATCTTGTTGCAGATTCAAGCCTTGGGAGCTATAGTGCAAGCTAATCCTCAGATGCTACAGGTCTGCAGTTAAGAAAGTAGTATAAGTTTGATTGTACTATAAGCTTATTAGATTTTTTTTCCCCAACAGCCGATGCTACAAGAGCTGGGAAAGCAAAATCCTCTAGTGGTGAAGCTTATCCAGGAACACGAGGCTGATTTCCTCTGTTTGATCAACGAACCTATTGAAGGCGGAGAAGGGTAAGAAAGAAGCTAACAATATGGATGCTTGATATTGACTGTTTCTTTTTTTTTAAAGATTATAAATGGTGCCATTTTACTAACTGTACAGCAGAAATATACATCAACAATTTAATGCAGGTATGCCACAAGCAATTCAAGTTACGCCTGCAGAGCGGGAAGCAATCGAAAGGGTAACAATTTTATCAAATTTTCTTTTGCATCTTTTTGCAATTCTAAGTTAATGATATGGTTGAATGTATTCTGATAATTATCTCCGTTGGTAATTTGATTACGACTTGGATTGAAAGGATTGTAATTTTACCATGTTCAGCTTGAAACAATGGGCTTCTACAGAGGGACTGTACTCGAAGTATTCTTTGCTTGCAACAAAAATGAGGAATTGGCAGCAAACTACCTTCTAGATCATATGCATGATTTCGAAGAATGAGAAGCATTTTAGATGGTGCACTCTCAAAACCCTTCTCCACCTACAAATGTATATCTTCTGTCTGCAGCTTTTTTTCTTGTCTAAACAAGTTATCATCTACTACATGTTGAGTAAGTTCAGTATCAATATTTATCAAATGAAAATTCAATGTGGCATATGTCTCTAAACTTAATCATAATGACCACAATCACCAATGATTCCATGGATTATGAAGACTATGTATAGGCCCCGAATCCATGTCGGGGTTGCTAGTTATGAATGATTTGTCAACAATCTCTGGTTTAGTATCATTATTATTACACTTTTTGGTTTCATAAATTTCTTCATTTTATCCTGTCTATGATTATAGATGATATGTGTTTGTGATTGTTCCAAACATGAGTTGTTTAAGTTGCTTATGGGACATGTTTGATGAAATACTTCAATGAACTAATGTAGTATATATTAACCCTTTTTATATATAATGCGTTCATTTCTGTATTCTAAAAGTTGTTTTCTTTTTACTAAATGTATATATTTTTATATATTAGCAGGATTATCCAAATTACCTATACTAGCAGTTCTAGAAGTAAATACCCTAAAATCCAAGGCAAGAGCCGATAAGTAGTAGCACAACCCTAGAACCCCAACACTCTCAATCCCTCCCCTTGTTTGATTTCTTGAATTCGGTCGAAAAGTAATCTTGAAGGTTGAAACACAACCCTAGAACCCTAACATTCTGAATCCCTCCCCTTTGATTTGCGATCACCAATGTCGGATTATATTCCGCATGATCGAATCGTCGGACTTTGAAGTGGCTGTCCGTAAAAACCGTAATTCAATTCCAATCGGTTTGCAAAGCGTGGAAAAATATGATCGAATCGTCGGACTTTGTCAAAGAGCATTTGTCTGCGCAGAAGAAGAATCCCCAACTGCTCCTCATGTATGAGGAAGATGAGCTTCTTGTTCTTGATCCCAATACCTTTCTCTTATCCAAAACCCTAATACTTCCCAGATCTTTCGTTAAGTCTATCACCTATCGGCATCACCTTGTAGGAACAATTAACGGGTCATATGTCTTTGTGCCTCATCAAACTTCCTGCTTTGGAACCCTACCTTGAACAAGATGTTAACCCTACATCTCCCAACTTATAAATTTGGTTTATTGATTCATCAAGAATCCAATTACTATGGTTTCTGGATGGATTCGTTCAGATTGGCTCATTTCAATGAGAAGAATAAGTGGTGTGTGGATGGATATAAGAATAAGTGTGTGGATGGATATAAGAATGAGTCTTGGATTAGACTTGATATGTTCAAGATAAGTCCTAGGAGGACCGGCCGTAATGATAGATGGAAAAGCTTATTGGATAGCTAGAACTGAAAATGAAGAAGGAATAATGGAGCACTTGTTTGTCATTATAGTATCCTATGACTTTGTTGACGAAAGTTTTGATCTGATTGAGGTACAATGTCCTGATTACGGCTACGATAATGTGCTTGAGAATAAGTTAAATCTCTGCAATATGCGAGGTGGTCTTGCTGTTGTGATTTGGAGGAACGAAGAAGGTGGTAAGTGTTGTGTATATATATGCTGAAAGACAAATGGGTTAAGGCTTTCTCCTCAGAACTATATGTAACTCGTGATTATGTTTGGTTTCGTGCTCTATGGGCGACGACGACAGGAGAATCCCAAGAAACACGCAGAGTTTTAGCCGACACTGGCGATTTGGAGATACGTCAACCCTTACCTGTGGGTACCTCTACTGTTGTCAAGAGTGAACTTAAGGCTTATGATGATATGTATGTGACTAATGGCTTTGTTGAAACGCTCATTTTCTCTCATATTTTCTAATGGAAGCTGTTACGTTGTTAGCATTAGAAGTGGCTTATTTTGATGGCTTTGTTTTTTGTATGAGTTTTGATTGTTCTTAGACATATGAGTAAGAAATGATAGTATTACTAAGTAATGAGAATCTAGTTTGTATTTTCTTTTGTATGGAAGAGATATTGTGTGGTTCAGTTGGAAGTTGGATGTAGTTGTAATGTTACAGGTGTAACCACAATTGAAGATCATAAAGCATGTATTGTTGGTGATAATGAGGAGGCATAATCCTAGTGTTGTTGTAATGTAAACAACCTCGTGGATACTGATTGTGATAATTTCTAGTTCGATAAAAGTTTGTTTTAACTAAAAAAATACTTAATTAGACACAATATTGCAAATAATTCGTCTTATTTTACTTAACTATTATACTGCCGTTCTATTTGTATGTAATAACAAAATGTAATAGATTTTGATAATAAATTATTACATGTATATCATGGTTTTAATAAAATTATAATTTTCATGATTCGATAAAAAGTAAGTCACATAAAAATAAAAAAATAGAGTATCAATTATTTGTGTTTTTTGGGTTAAAATCGATCAATTATTTTGATAGTGGTCGATTTTATTGAGCTTAGGGAAGAAAATGATATTTTGATTAAGCATATCAATAATCACATACATAGAAAAGAGCTTGTTTAAATTTCCATCATGATTTTTGCTTAATTTATTGATTTTATGAGAGTTTTAAGTATTATTCCGTATTTAGATGATGGTACTCAGAGAACTTGTTTAACTCGATGTTTTTGTCAAAAGAAAATTGTGTAATATGAATCACTGATAGTGATAACTGTAGAAATTTGGTGCGTCTTGATGTGGTTCAAAGGTTACAACTAAACACTAGTCATCACCCTCGACTTTGATAAATCCACCTACAGATCCATCATCGTCATCGAATCATTCTTCATCATCCATTCCCTAAACACAGGATCATTCGTACCCTTATCACCATTCTCATAATCACAACAATCATCATCACATTCCCTACATTGGATTGATTCCTCTAACAAGAATCAATATCAACATCATCCATGTTGGTGTCGAAAAATTCGTACTTCGTAAACGGTTTATCCTCGTATCACTATTGCATAACATCCTCCAAAACCCTAATAATTCAAAATGAATCAAACATTTTCTTTCATTTGACACATGGCATGAAATCCTATATATATATATATATAATCTCATTCCTCTTGTTTGAAAGAGGTTTAAACTATAGACGCATAAAAAAAACTTAAAATACAAATAAATTATTTTCAAAATATCTATTGTAAAATATCAATTGAAATTTAAATTAGTTATATATTCAAAGTGTTTATCTTGTTCATTCTCTTGAGGGGTAGATATACGCATTGAATTGATAATAATATAAGAACTAGTTTCATGGAATTATTGAATTAATAGGTCCGGGAAAAAAAAGAATTAGTATCATAAAAGCAAAAAAGGTGTTTTATTTTAGTTAAATATAAGCTTGACGAAAGTACATTCTTTCGTCCGGCTTTTTTCCTCATATTCTTTCGTCCGGCTTTTTCCCTCATATTTTGTCAAGATAGATACGCCTATTTTGATGGCAACATAGATGGCTTTGTTTTTGTATGAGTGTTGATTGTTCTTGGACATATGAGTATAAAATTATAGTATTACTATTGAATATGTTTCTTTACCGAACGACTCTTTGTGTAGGTATTGTCAAATTTCATATTTATATCATCATCCTTTGTCTCATTATAGTTCAAACTGAAGTTGAGACTCAATTTACTCATAAATAATTTGATATAAACAGCCAAACCTATAGAAAAGGAAAAAATAAATAAAATCGGCTCCCCCTATTAAGTGATAGACTGTAATTTAGGGATGACAATGGATCGGATGGTGGGTGGATGACCATGTTCGCCACCCGACCCGCGAGCAAATTCACACACCCCACCCGAACCGCCACCCGCCATACCTCCCACCCGCATTCAACGGATGAAATGGGTGGATCGGGTGAGAATTCGGGTGTTCTACGTATTTCCTGTAAATGCTTATTAAATCGGATTCGAATACATAAATCAATTAATAAAAATAAAATTCAACCTGAAAATGTCTTATTCATAAAAATAACGTGATAAATCTGATGCCAATACAATCATCCTAATAGAAATATTACTTAACGTTCTTAAGAAAACACAAGAAATTTGAAGGATGCCTCGATTCCGAGAAGGCAATATTGATGAAAATATGAGCTATGCCTGCAATACAACAATAAAAATAAGCACATAAAATAGTTATCAATTAAAACAAATATAACTATTAATTAAAACGAAAATAACCTTTAGTTCTTACAGTAATTCCAAAAATAGTTTGCATAACAGTGGTTGACATACTCAATAATAGTGATTCTACTTGTAAGATTAGTCCTCCAAACTCAACTCAACACTTTCTCAGTACAACCAATTGCTACTTATATAGTTATATGATCAATTTATAAAATTACAAGTTCATTCTAATTATAATACACTCAGTTTATAGCTCATTCCAAATATACAGTTCACAAATATATTACTTATATGATCAATTATTAAGATTACAAGTTCATTTACTGTAAACAAAGCAATGAAGTATAACTTAACTAACCAACCAAATTTGAAACCCTTCAACAGTAGAACTAAACCCGCTAGGATGAGGAAGCTATGAAAAAATCGAGAGAAACGAGTGAAGAAGGTTGGATAAGGTTCTGTCCGGCGAGTGAAGAAGAAGAAGGCCGGAGAAAAACGAGTGAAAAAGAAAAGTCACTGTGTGGCCGGCGAAGAAGGTTATGGCCGGCGAGAAGAAGGGTGGAGATCTGGAGCAAAGACGGCTAAAGAAGGCGAAGAAGAAGGTTGTGGTCGGTGTTGACAACGACTGCCGACTGGAGAAGACTAAAGAAGGTTGCGACCGGCGAGGAGGAGGCGGCGAGGAGTTCTGGAACTTTCTCTAGATCTGGAACAAATTGAGGCAACGGCTTTCCGGATGAATAGATTTGGAAAGGTTTATTTAGGGTTTCACTAATTTTGGTATATATACCTAGGTAAAAAATATTTTTTATTAAATTATTTAAACCGGTGGAAGCGGGTTAAACGGGTCGGATGGGTGGATGGATGACGGATCGGGTGGTGGGTGGATGAAATCTCCACCGAATCCTACCCCGATCCATCACCCGCTTCATCCGTCATCCGTTTTCAGCCGCTATATACCGGGTTTTTACCCTTTTAAGATGGATCGGGTGATCGGATGTCCATCGGGTTCGGATGAAATTGCCATCCCTACAGACGATGAATCACGGCCACCCTTTTCAACATTATTATTTATAATATTAAATAAAAATTCTCTATGTTTTTGATACAAGGTAAGAGAAATAGGTGGTTCAGTTTTTAAAAATTGGTCAACTTATAGCATCCTTGCGGATGAGGTCTTCAACATCATTTGATAGAGCATCGTCGACGGCAGAAATGGTGTGGCCATGTAGTGCGAGCTTATCAACAAATGTGTTGATTTCTCTAAAAATGTGGTGGACACTAGAGTGCGTGAAACTTGATATCAAGACAAATATGTCAGAGATGATCATATCCTCCCATGGTGGTTTCCAAGTTTGGTTGATCGAGTTTATGAGCATCAAATTGTCTCATTCTATCTTAATGGATGTAACACCTTAACGTATAAACTTTTGTAGGCCCTCTTGAAGAGCAAACGCTTCCGCCTCTAACACATATTCAACATTGCATCTTCCTTTTCTTGCAGCTAGAAGAAAACCAAATTTGTTGCGTATGATGAACCCAAACGCATATTGATTAGATTGATTTCTTAAGGCATGAAATTTGAGTTTGACAAAATCATCCTTTGGTCTTTGCCATTTGATATTCTTAGTTTTTCTTCTTGTTTTTGATTGCTTGGATTTTTTGCAGTTTGGGTTGGAATTGGCTTTGTCCCATTCATCTTTTTGCTTAAAAGCATTTTGTTTCAGATTCGGAGCTACCTTTTTTATTGTTGAAGATAATTTGGTTCCTAGCCAGCCAAATGTTCCACCAAATCATTACGAGTTGTCTCAACTTTGTTGGGGATGTGTTTTTTTTATATTTTTATTAGGGTATCAATAATGCTATGATTATAAATGTCGTGGTTTTAAGTATTGACAAAAAATTTGCATTGTCAATAGTTTGATGAGCGCATGGGAAAACAAAGAAGAGATTCTCTACACTCTATGTATGATGATTATAGAATTCACAGTGCATCAACACCGATATTTTTTGTTTATCAAGATTTTCTTTTGTTGGAATTCCATTGAGGTCCAACTTCCATAGAAAAGTTTTGACTTTAGGCATTATGTTGATCTCCCAAATCCAGGACTTATCTTCAGATACTCCAACATTCCGTTGTTGGATCATTTCCATAACATATTTAGTTGATTACCAACCATCTTCATTTACAACCCAATAAATTCTTATTTAGTTGATTACCAACCATCTTCATTTACAACCCAATAAATTCTATCTCTAATATCATTTTTTGGAAGATTATAGTTCTTTATTCTTGTGGTGATATCACTCGGTAGTATTGTACCTAATTGGTCTACAAGTTGTTGGTTCCATTTCTTGATAGAAATGTAAAAACAAATTGTTTTTGTTGGGTTTATTAAGGCTTTATTGGGTACTAGGTCTTGTAGAGGTTTATCCAGTAGCCAATTGTCTTGCCAGATTTTATTGTTTCTGTCTCTTGCTCGCCATATGAGGCCTTTGTCAAACTCCTCTATGAATTTAAGCAATTTTTTTCATTGCCAAGAGGTTTTTTTTTCACACTTATAATTCCGTATGCATTTCGCTCTTAAGTATTTTTTTTCTTCTATTATTTTGACTCAAATGTTCTCTAGCTCTGGTATTATTTTCCATAGGAGCTTCATTTGAAGCGCTTTGTTCATATCTTCAACTTTCCTAATTCTGGTACCTCCTAGGGATCTTGGGTTACATATTTAGTCTCAACTAATTAGTGGGTGGAAATTTGGTCCTTTATCCAAGAAACAGTTTCTATTAATCTTGTCTAATTCATTTTGAATGCTCGTAGGAAGCATAAATGCATGCATAATATAGTTGCATAAGATAGTTGGGTTTGACATTAAGGTTTGCTTTTATTAGCGTTGATATTTCCTCTTGCGAGAGAGATGAAGCTTTCCACTTTGTGAGTTGTTGTTTTGATTTTTTGATAACCGAATTGAAGATATCCTTATTTACTCTCCCATTAATGATGGGAAAACCTATATACTGTTCTAGGTTGGTAAATGTAGAGATTCCTAGGTGTGCTTGGATCTTCTTTTATTGCTTGGATCAAAATTGTCGGTTGTTGGGAAGGCGGATTGTGGTAATTAATTACTTGGTAAAAAATGGTGCAATAATCATTTAAAACATATAGGATTTTGTTGCTAGCTTATGTTGTTGCCTCTGTGAAAATTATGATATCATCCGCAAATGCTAGGAACTGGATTGTTGAACCATTTTTTGTGATGGGAAAACCAATGGATCTCGGTTTTTCTGTACTAAGTTTTTGTATGATTCTTGCTAAAAATTTGGCACCCAAATTAAAGAGAAGCGGTGACAGTGGGTCTCCTTGATGAAGAGCTCTTTGTGGTGCGAGTAAAGTTGTTGGCGAGTCATTTATTAGTATATTAGTATAGATGACCAACCCTTTTACAAAGTTCTATATTGTCACAAAAGCACTCAATAAAAGAATGTCACATAACCCCAAGTGAAAGGTCGTGTCAATGTAAACACATGACTACTAGCCAAGGTCATCTCTCCCTAGGGACTATGTTATACTTATCTTATTCTAAGAAAATTTTTAGGTGAAAAGCAAGTGTGTAAAATAAAACAAAAAGAGTGATCAAATGATCATCCAAAACACTTCATGAGTGAAATGGAATTGATTCAGTCGAGTTGCCTCTGATAACTACAATTGAGTTCCATGATAACTTCAACCGAGTCATATTCTTGTAACTTCTGACTAGATGGAGTAAAAAACAGAGTATGCTAGTTAAGAAATTCAAATTAGAAAACGACTAGGGGTTGGAGACTAATTCTCTCAATCCTTGCTAATAATGAAATGTTTATACATGTTATAATGCCAAAGAGTGAGAACTATTTGTTCGAGTGCTCATGTAAATGATGACTAAACGGTAGTATACATGTATATGCAAATGTAAATCTAATCATGCTAGTAAATCCAAAATAAAGCCTCACATGGTGCTTGCTACTGGCAAGATGTTAGTCTACTATGGTCAAACTAGGGTTCAATTCAAGATACATAAGCCGTACATGGTTTTTGCTATTGGCGAGCATAAATTGGATTGATCTAGAGTGGATTTACACTTCACAAGTTAGGCATCTAACATGAATCACTAGATTATGAATTTACTTATGAGTCTCATTCATACTAGTTGGCCAATTATCAACACATAAAATCATGTTTTAGAACTAAACAAAGTGCATAAAGGAACAATCTAATCTAGGCTTCGAATCCGTCTTCCATATTAACTTAAACATAGATCTTAGTGTTCTAATCGGTTTCATACCTCCTATATGCTTACTATCGTGCGTTGACACTCACATAATTTCTAGGCATCATAACAAATATAAACATTGCATGGCTTTGTATTGAGATTTTAACCCCAATCCCTAGTATGGAACTACTCAATCATGATGAGTGAACATGCAATCAACTCAAATGCACACGTTGAATCCATCGAATCAAGAGAAAGAGAGAGAAGTGATGAACAATGATCGAAGAACTAAGAGAATCGGAATTACCAAACAATAATCGGGGGTAGCAAAGTTTCCAGCTCGATCCGACTCATTCCAACAAGAACAAAACTCGGAATAAGTCTTCTACAAACTTCGAACCTCCAAACTAACCTAATGAGACTAACTTCAATCTAAAGAGAGTATTTTAGAGAAGTGAATTGTGGAGTAGTAAATTGGTGTCTATTACATTCAGCTAATCCCTTTAGATAGGCTAGAATTAGGGTGAAATAAGACACATATCGCCAACCTCCGCACAGAAAAGATTCCCTTGTAACCGTCGTCACGTGGGCGAGTTGTTGTAATGGCATCGCACATCAATCGATTCGGACCAGATCCACTCGACTGGCATTGAAAGTAAGTCGGTGACATGGTCTTCCTCTTTAATTGAATGGGTTGTCAAACTCGACTAACACATGAGCAACGTGACATGTCTGCAGCTTAGCTCACTCGGCGGTCGAGTCACTCTTTGATCTTCAGTCGAGCGACTCTTCGGCGGTCTAGTGGCTTCATGTTTCTGCTTCATTTCTTTTGCGGGAGAGCCCGAGTCTTCAGGTCTAAGTGTAGTCCTCCTTATTTTTGCGAGTGAAGGGGAGTCTTCATTTGAGGTTGCACAGGCACTCGACCTTCTACTTAGAACGCCTCTGTATTTGGAGATAGTGAACTTCCCGTCGAAGTCCAAAACAAGAAAAATAACAATCATTAACTTCAATGTCAAAATTCGGTAACATATTGTTGTTGTCCAGTCTCAACTTAGTCAATACACATGAATGACACTTGTATCCCCTTAGATGAATACTATATAATCCCCAAGAGAAGGGTCGCGTCACCGTAAATATATAACAATCCCGGTCAAGTCGTCACCCTGAGGACTATGTTATCCCCCTTATTCTAGGAAGACGTATAAGAAAGTGTAGGTGTTGTAAAATAAAATCAGAAGTTGCGACCAATTAGTCGACTTAAAAACACTACAAGAGTGAAAGGTGCTAAGTACCATCAATCGAGTTACCTGGGAATCTCTAGTCGAGTCACCCTGATAACTTAGATCGAATGAAAACTCCTGTAGTTTTGAACTCAATCGAGTAAAAAATAGAGGAATAGAGAAATATGAAATCAAGTATGAAAACGACTAGGGGTTATTAATTCTCCCAATCCTTGCTAATGCAGAAGTTATACACGTTATAATGCCAAAGAGTGAGAACTATTTGCTCAAGTAATCATGAGAATGATACTAAATGGTTGTATGTATGTGACAGATGAATACAAGCCTAAGCATGCTAGTCAATCCAACATATTATCTCACATGGTGCTTTTCAATAGGTAAAATGCTATTCAACTACGGTCCCAAACTAGTGGTCAATACAAAGTAATCAAACCTCACAAGGTGTTTGCTATTGGTTTGATTAAATCATAAGGACCTAGAGTGGACTTGCACTTCATAAATTAGCATTCAATTATTCCTCACATGGTGTTTTCTATTGGAATAATTGAAGTACCAATCCTAGCAATATAAACGTCTACAAAAATGCATCCGTAGATTATGAAAATACTTATGAGTCTCATTCATACTAGCCGGCCAATTATCAACTCATAGGATCATGCTAAGAAGCTAAACAAAGTGCATAAAGGAACAATATAACCAAGCTTAGCATCCGACTTTCAAATTAGTCTAAGCATGAATCCTAGTGTTCTAATCGGTTTTAACCTCCTATATGTTTACTATCATGCTTTGATACTCACATAATGTGTAGGCATTATGACGATACAATACTACATAGCTTTGGATTGGGAATTTTACCCCAATCCCTAGTATGGAACTACTCACTCAAGCAAACGACCACGAAATCCATTAGATCAAGAGAGACAATGATTCTACAACTAAAAGATGATTAGAATTAACAAAGTAACAAAGGAAAGTAGCAATCTAGCTTATATTGACTCAACTCAGCCACAAATTGTCACAATCTCCTTACAACTCGGACGGCCTCGGAACTAACTCGGCTCTAAACTATGGAGACTCGGGTCCGAAAATGAGAGAAATAAGAGAGAATTGTGAAGTAGTGAATTATTATTTGATCCATGCAGCTAAGCTCCCTTTATAAAGGCTGAGAAGGTGTAGAAATTGGCACGGATCTCCCCTAACTTGGTAAGGATTGCCAACATCAACACCAAGATTCCCTTGTAACCGCCGTCACGTGGCGAGTTTGATTCAACCGCACAACACATGCATCGAGTGGGCCCATAAATGGCTCAATCCACGTTGAAAAATCGGTTGGTGACACTATTGTCTTCTTGAGTCGAGTGGGTTGTCTTACTCGACCGCCAATTGAACGACGCTTGACAAGTCTTCCGCCTTGGCTCGAAGACTTGTCAAGCGTGATTATGTGTTTATGATTCCATGACTTGTGTTTGTTTTTATGCATTATCTTATATATGAATGGTTAGCTAACGGTTATATACCGAGTTGTAGATGCTTTGCAAGTTAGGAGAACTGTAGAGTGATCCAGATGGGGTGATCCGCTGAGGGCTCCATACACTAGGATTATGCGTGGGATATGGATGTTTTGTTATGTATGGATACAGGTTTTGGTTTGTACTCAGCAGTATTTTGTAAACCTGTTGATGTATATATTACAGTTTGATGTTTTGGTTTTAATCTATCTATGCTTTGTTGTAAGATCCAGTGAACTTGTTGTCAGGCTAGGGTCAGGATCCATTGTGAGATCCTATGCCAGTAGTGCCCCGAGTCCCGCGGATTTGGGGTGTTACAAAGTTGGTATCTGAGCCTTAGGTTGACAACAATGACACTTGCAATCTGCGATAAAGGTCGAATAGATAAATAAACAGAACCCGAAAGGGGTCTGACTTTTCAAAAGGTTTTGGTTTTGAAATGAGTACAAATGTTTTGGGATAATGTGTACGAGAAGCCATCACCCCTCTAAGGACCTCGACAGTATATATATATATATATATTACCTTATGTGATGTGTGATTGACTTTTAGCATATATATATCTATACATATGGCAATATATATAGCCTTCTAAGTTAGGTGTGTATACCCTGCAGATGGTTCGGACTAGAGCCTTATCTACAGTTGGACGAGGTAGGGGTAGACCCCCTATTCCTCCAGTAGGAGTAGGACAGAGTCAGATTCCCACTATTGATCCACCTGCAGTGGAGGAGGTCCATGAGGATGTTGTTGAGAGTGTCGTTCTTGAGACTGGGAACAGTATGGTTGGGAGACAGAGACCACAACGAGTCCAGTCAGATGACTCGGATCATGTCTCGATGGGGGGACCAGAGTTCCGCACGTACATTAGACGAGTGGAGGAGGCTGCCAGAGCGGGTAGACGTGCCCCGGATCTGCCAACACAGGGGGGATCATTTGAGAGATCCCATGGAGCTACTCAAGTGCCAGTTGTACCGGCACGTGCTGCTGAGATTACTCGGGTTCTAGAGGAGCATAGAGGGCCTCAACAGATACTTGGTTGAAGGCATTTCATCAGATGGGAGTACCCCCTTTCTCTGGGAAGGTGGGATTAGAGGTGGAGATGTGGATTTGACATGTAGACTCGGCCCTTGAGTCTATTAGATGTCCAGGGGACCGACAAATAGAGTTAGTGCAGACTCTATTCCGAGACTTGGCACAACAATGGTGGATATCCGTGTGGAGTCAGGTTACTAGTTATGACCAGATGAGGAGTTTGATCAGAGAGAGTTTCTGCCCTGCCTCATTGAGGAGGGAGAAACTGCGGGATTTTGTTGAGGCTGGCTTTGAGGACGTACTAGTCTTTGAGGCGATCAGGAGATTTCAGGAGGAGCTGGCTTTGCTGGGCCCAACTGCACCTCCTGGGATCAGCATGTGTATCTCTTTTCCCCACGACTGAGGGATGCTACCCGGACCTATATGGCAGGATTTCACTGTGAGTCCCTGATGGACTATCAGGATAGAGCTTCAGATTTTGAGCGAGAGCGGGTTGGGCAGAGAAGAGCTCCTCAGACCGGAGGGTCTGAGAAGAGACGGCGGACTGGGCATACTAGTGGTGCTGGTGGAGTTGCTAGTTCAGGGCGAGACCAGAGACGCCAAAGTTATCCTTCATCTGCACCAGTTGCAGATAAGGGACGACAATGCTTCAACTGTGGTGGTTATGGACATATACGACCAGAGTGCACGAGGCCGTCAGTGACTTGCTACACTTGTGGCAGACCAGGTCACAGAGCTGTCTTCTGTAGACGGGGCGGAGCTTCATCACAGCAGGGTTCTTCTCCTGCTAGTGTAGCGGGAGGTGGGCATAGGCCACCTCAACAGCAGACACAGGGACAACAGAGAGTCCAAGATCGTCCTACTACTCAGGGATCTAATCCTAGGCCGAGTAGAGGTAGAGGTCGTGGTGGGAGTACCACTGACACTAGAGGAGTACAGGGTAGAACTTTTGAGTTGAGGAGTGCAGAGGAGCCAGCTGCACCGGCTGCTACACGTACCATTCTGATTCATGGTTTACCTGTTAGAGTTTTAATTGATACGGGAGCTACGCATTCATTTATATCTGATGCATGTGTTAAGCGTTTGAGTCTAGTTACAACTGAGGGGATATCCTTCAGTATAGGGTTACCCGATGTAGTAGGTAAGAGGTACCCGCGAGATATTTGATTGTCCCATTTGTGTGGGGACTCGTGTGTTACTTGTTGATTTCTTTGTCATATCGTTGGTGCATGAGGACATCATTTTGGGTATGGATTGGATGGATAGGCATCATGCTGTATTAGATGTAGGTAGGAGGACTGTGACAATCTCTACCGAGTTAGGTCAGATAGAGGTTTTCCGAGGTTGGGACCTTGAGAAGTCAGGCATGGCGATCATCGCGGTACGTGCAGCGAGATTGATCGCACAAGGTTGTGAGGCCTTCAGGTGCTATGCCATGAAGGATGGAGAGATTCCAGTGTTAGAGGATATCCCAGTGGTCTGCAAGTTTACAAATGTGTTTGCTTAGCCGTCCAGTTTGCCGCCTCAAAGGAACGTGGACTTTGGCATTGAGTTGGAGCCGGGTACGAGACCGATCTCGAAGGCCCCATATCGTATGACGCCTATCGAGATGTTGGAGCTGAAGAAGCAACTCGAGGAGTTGGTTGAGAAAGGCTTCATCTTCCCTAGCGTATCCCCGTGGGGAGCACATGTCCTCTTCGTGCGGAAGGATGGATTGTTGAGACTGTGCATTGATTATAGAGAGCTGAACAAGGTGACCATCAAGAACAAGTATCCACTGCCTCGTATTGACGACTTGCTAGATCAGCTTCAGGGAGCGACGGTGTTTTCCAGGTTTGACTTGCGCTCAGGGTATCACTAGTTGAGAGTGAGAGAGCAAGATGTGCACAAGATGGCATTTCGGACCCGATATGGACACTACGAGTTTGTAGTGATGCCATTTGGGCTTACGAATGCCCTTGCAGTTTTCATGGAGTTGATGAACAACATATTCATCGACTTCCTGGATCAGTTTGTGGTAGTCTTCAAAGATGATATTTTGGTGTACTTCGCAGCAGAGAGGAACACACAGGACAGTTGAGGACTATGTTACGAGTTTTACGAGATAGAGAACTTTATGCTAAGTTCTCTAAGTGTGAGTTCTGGATGCCAGAGGTAGCATTCTTGGGTCATATTGATTCCGTCGAGGGGATCAAGGTTGATCCGGCGAAGATCGAGTAGTGGCAGCATGGACGACACCGACGAACGTCAAGGAAGTACGTAGCTTTCTTGGCCTAGCCGGCTATTACCGACTCTTTTGTGGAGGGATTCTCTGTGATTGCCCGTCCACTTACGAGTTTGCTGAGGAAGACCACCAGGTTTGGATGGT